>JAQFVV010000007.1:11065736-11520953 GCA_028023455.1 Epiperipatus broadwayi | reverse complement strand
TTGGAAAAGACAGAAAAAAAATCCATACACGTGCTAAATTCTTTCACTTTGCTTTGCAAATAAACACAAACATTATATATTCATTTAACAAAAAAAAATTCTATACACATATTTCTTCTTTTTTTTAAAAAAATCATCTCCTGCATAACCACTCACTGCTCCCACACTTTCTATATATCTGCCCAACTATAGTTTAGCTGAAAATTTAGCTTTTGCTTGCTGGAAAAAAAAATTGGTTTATTTAAGATTTTATACTAATCTAGCCATTTCTTTTAATTTCTCTTGGTCGCACCCATGCATCTAAAAGAAAACTCATAGTCTGGTTATTACATGTTTAAAATTGATACATCATAGTATTAAACCAAAATTTTTATATTAATAATTTTTAAAATCTGATTTCGGAGCCTCTTCAATATTTTTGACTCACCACTGGTTAGCAAAATTTCTATTTATAAGAGGCTTGTGACACAAATATTAAATATTTTATATGTAAAATTATTTATGCATTTTTTTTTTTTTCATATGTCTCAAGAACAAAAAAACTTTATATATGACATTGAAAAATACATATCTTCTATGGATTTTGTGTACGTGGGTTTTTAACATCAAACAATGAATTTTGTTACACTTTAACATATTATTTTAAACATATCAAACATGGATAAAATTATATAACAACTTTTTTAAAAGAATATACATATATAAACAGAATTCAGTACTCAGGGTATGTGGGTGTTTATATCAAGGACCCACTTGGGAAGCCAAGCCCGAGGAAAAAAAATCCTATGTGCCGGTCAAAACCTGTTTATCCATCTAACATGAGGTGGAACTCACAAAATGTACTTCAAATCCAGTCAAGCCCAAGATTTAAGTCAGGGTCCAGCCTGAATTCGAACCCACTCTCTAAGCCCCAGATCTAACACCTAATGAATAACATAATAGTGATGGCACATGAGAATTAATCTTAATCCTGCTGACTAGTTAAGCTGAGCAACACAATGAGACATCTATTAACTAAGACTATATTAATATATATCAACTAGGCTGTATATTTGGAAGTGGAAAAAAGAAGGAATACGAACGACTCAATAAAGTTAGACAATAAAAATATAATTTAATATACTGATAAATTACTATACATTTATAAGTTAATTATATATTTAGTGTGTGCGTGAATGAGCAAGCAGTAGATGTTACATAGTGTCATTCACGCTATTATTTATCATATGATCTTTTATTAGCTAAATAATATATTGCAAAGAAACATGCATCTTTGGTGGGTCCAATATTAAAATGCCAATCTATTATTAGAAAGAAGAAATTCACATAAAATTGTTATTAATGCTTTGGATTATGGTTCTGAAACATGGTGACTAACATCACTTAGGGGAACGTTCTGAGATTCATTATATATATGATATAAACTATTTTCACGACCTCAAGGTCGTGAAAATAAACAAAAGACAGTTGTAAAATTATATTTGAAACTATGACAAAATATTTAATGAAATTATTTTAACAATAGAAAGACAAATGCTCTTATTTTTCCCAAGGCATATAGATACTCTTAAATATAGATATATAAATTATGACAGTGAGATTGTATATGATTGAAATAAATTTAATTAATAAATAGAAGTAATTGGCATTTATATATATCTTTTAAGCAAAGCTTACTTTTAATATTAGAGCATTAAAACTGGGTCATGAAGCAAAAGAAATAATAATAATATGAAGAAGTTTGCAGTGCTGACATAATAGCCTAAAAATAACTAAGAGGAAAAGGCCGTGCTTCTGGATGAAAAACAAATGGATGGGCATAGCGTGTGACAACTTAGGGGATCACCACTAGTGGCCTTTTTATACGAAGAAATGGATGGACATAGTGTGTGCCAGATTTATGGGTCACTTCTAGAGGCGTTTTATATGAAGACGAGAGAAATCTCTGGGTTCGAACCTGTCGTAACCCCCAAATTAAGAAGCGTGTAATATATATATACGAAGATAGGCTAAATGAGAGAAATTCAGTGATGATATATGTCTCCTATTAACATTGAATAAATTTTACAGCTTTAAAATAAATGCCGCTTGTTTGAATACTATAATATACCATGCCATTATAATATATACAGAGAAATTTAGATTTCATTTACTAAAATATGCTTGGAAGATTTTATTTAGCAAAAGAAACATTAAGATTTCAAATTAATAAAATATACGTTAAGATTTGATTTAGTAAAAAGAAACATTAAGATTCACCCCCATCCCTTTTCTGATATTTAAAATAAATCAATCCCACGTTCATTGATTCAACAATAAATGAAATATATAAGTACTTTACTTGATATTTTAACATAGACTATTTTAAAAGTATAGAAAAAAATAACTAGCAGTTATATAGAAAACAAATAATCGGTCTCCTTTCAGAAATGAATAAAATATTTTATAAGATTACAATGTGTTAATTAGCTTAAGTTCTGGATTTACATAGGGGTAGAAAATCCAGAATTAAACAAATGTATTTTTCATAATAAAATAAATGTTGGCACGTAAAACAATCTGGCGAGTGTATTAATTAACAATACGTTATATTATAAGAGGACATTAATAAACTTGATTCATGAAGGCTTACTTAAAAAAATGGATTTTTAGAGAAAAATTCAATTCGTCAGATTGTTTTAGATTGACATATTAATAAGCAAGCAGATATATAAATCAAATAATAACTATATATAAATAACGCCCGCACCAAAAAATTAAAAAGAAGTTAAAGCATATGAGATAGGATTAAATTCTATAGAAATTATTAAAACAATTTACATATATATTTAAAACAAAAAAAAGGCAAAGTTAAAGAATACATGAGGAAGAGATCTTGATAGATTATTTAGACTAAATTGACTATTAGGTGGCAGCTTGGGAAAATTTACCACAATTTTAAGAATCCATTTTAAAGTATGGCATGTGCACAGTGAATTGAGGATCCAAAATGGAATTCTTCTTGGCAGCAAACTTTTTATTAGCATTCTAAAGTTCTTTTTAGACCTTTCTTTATTTCAGGGCAGCAGGATAATATGGTAGCATCAGATGATGACCCGATCCATAGGGTCAAGAAGAGTGATGGATTTACTGCTACATCATTTGTAAGTTTCAAGCAAATGAAATATGTTCATAATACCTGCCTCTAAATCTCTCAATAGTAACTAATCTCCTGATTCCAAATTCAGTCATTTTATACTTTTTCTTTATCAGTTGTTTTTGAAGATGCAATTGTAAGATAATGTCCAAAGAAATTCAAATCTATTTCCAGATTAGAAATAGATTTGACAATATGTTTTTAACACAAGTAAATCTTTAATACTTAATCCCATTTATTTAAAAGTAAAAACTTTGGAGGTAAAAAAAATACCTTCCCCAGATTAAAACAAGTGCTTCCCACCCCTAAATATTTTTAGACATTAATAACCCTTGCATCTTCCACAGTTAATTGTATAAAAATATATAGATTAACATAAAACAAGCAATTTAAAAGAAAAAGGCTAAATGACATATAATGAAGTATTTAAAAACATCAATATTTTGTTAGTAAGTTTTGCTCCTATGTATATATTTGAGCCGCATCTATAATACTCTTAATAAAAAGAACTAATAATTAATAAAAAGAATTAATAATAATTATAACAAAAAACATGTTATTGAAGCATTAAAATTTTATAATTTAGGTCTTCATCTCAAATATATACATGATATATAATATGTTTCCACAAAAGGAGTGGGATGGAAAATAGGGATTTAAACACAGGTTAGTAGGTAGAAACATGAAGCACACAATCTAAGCTAAGATTGACTGCATATATATATATATATATATATATATATATACAAATCTTTTAATAATGCAAAAAATATGTAAAATAGCTTGAAGAATAAATATTGTGCTCTTCTCAAATATGTAATCATTTAAAATATTTAAAATCAAAAATGCTGCTTAAATATTACTTATCCCCAATTCACTAGTAACTATTTAGCGGCTTTTTTATTTATATATCAATAAATCTAATAAAAACATTTTATTCACATGTAATATAATACTTATTTTTAAATATTTCTTTTTAAAAACAGAGTATTTTTAAATATTATTATTAATACTGACTTACTTGCATTTAGAATCCAAATCCAGTTAATGATTTTATTGTTTGTTTTTTAAGAAGACATTGATTATCCACATAAGTTTTAAGTGACATCATTTCTTTTTTGTCATCACAATACTAAAAAAGACAGAATTTTTAAGACAATTGAAACAAAGAAATTGGATTCCAAATTTTCAATTTTATATACTGATAAAATGTAGGTAAAAATGTTATGAGTCTGTAAGCAGTGTCTTTGTACAATTTTTAATTCCAGTGTTTCGAGTCTTATAAAGTAAAATTTGTAAATTAAACAAAATATATTCTTTACCTTTTGTTTAGAAACTAGGTACAAAACAACATAACATTGGTAAATAAAATATTTACACATTTACCTTTCTATTTAGTATTATTAACATCTTCTGATTTGGACAGCCACCAAATAAATTTCAATAATTTTTTATATAAGAAATAATAATTAGTTTTAACTAGGTTTTTGACTTTTATTATAGCATGTTAATTAGTTTATTAAAAATAATTAAATGTTTGTTATTCTTAATTTAATTCAGAATCTCTCATGCAAAACTTGTTTTACACTTTTTCTATTACAAAAGGTAGCTTCTCAGTATTTTATGATTTTATTTTTTAAGTTTATTATTTCAGTCCAATAATATATATATATATATATATATATATATATATATATTGTGCCCTTTTGTATGGGTCACCATCTAATTTTGTGCTAATCTATTAAAAATTTTAAATTTAAGATATATTTGAATATGTGATGTTAATTTTGCTTATGGTAATATTTCAAAAGGTTTAATTAAAGCAATCTATGAGTATTTGATATGTAAATTGTGCTGATATAGAGAGAGACATTTTAAATGATGATGATTATAATATATAGTTGGAAAAAATGGCCATAATCAATACTGCATTAATATATTTAATAAATAGGTATTTAAAGCTAAAAGTGTTTAAAAGACAAGTAAGATTAAATACATATATTTATTGTTGATAAAATAATGTTATAAAAGAATATAAATATTTTTAATTATTATAAATACTTAAATAGAAGATTAATATTTGATTTTAATGATATCAAATAATTATTTTAAAAATTTGTTATAATATCTTATTTATTTTAAAAATATTTATTTTAAAAATGCAATTGTTAGTTATTTTTAGATTATGATAAGCGTTTCTTGTGTTGAAGAAACAGATGTTAGTTAAATATACACAAACATGCTTGGAAGTTATTTAGCAAAGTTGCAAAACTATTTTAAAAATCATGTTGTAAAATTTATAAATAATACGTGAGTTATCACGAGATAAAAATAAAGATATTCAATGTAGAATATTAAATCTGATTTTAAAAGTATTGCTTTAAAAATATGACGTATAAAAAAAATACTTAGTTTATTTAAAAATAATCTTATAAAAGTTAAAATTAAAATCAAGTAAGATAATATACTTTTTAAAAGTGTTTAATAGATTTAAATAAATGATAAAGATTATTTTAGAAATTTAATAATGTAATAAATATTAAATATTAAATAAGTCATTATTTATTTTTAATTTTGTGTTAAGTTGGTAAATATGTAAATAAGCCAACAAATTGATTGTTTAAATATACCAATCAAATGGGAAGTTTCTTCTGGTATAAAAGCTTAGTTCAATTGTTAGGAGAGGACTTTGTGATTGATTTTCAAGTTAATTGTGTTATTAAAAATAGCTACGTAAATTTTGTAGACGCTTTTAAAATCATTTTTCAAAATTATAAGAGTGTCTTGTAAATAAGTTATAAAAGTTTTAAATGATAGACCTGCAGTGTTAATTTAATTTTCCCTATCAATCGTCTCTATATTAAGCTCAATTTACAAGCAAATAGTCATGGGAACATCATATATAGTGAAAATATATCGGAAACTTTATACTAAAAGTATGACAAACGCTGGATTAGTTCGGATAATTACAGATGGAGAAAGTAATATTTTGGACAGTATATAATTTTAAAAGCTAATTGCTATTGACTATTAGAAAATTAAATACTTTAAAGAATAAAGTACTTCTTTATAAAGAAAGTATTTTGTAATATATAAATTTAAATATATCTTAAGGAAAGATATTAGAAATAAAAGTAGTTTTTATAAATACTTGCCTTGCTAAGTCTTTATGTTTAAAAGACTGAATGTTGACAATTTTAAAAGGCAAATAAATTGAAATATAGTTATCTGAAAATCTTAATATAATAAAAATTATTATATTGAAATAATTTAAACGCTGGTCGTTTATAGATAAAGAAAGTTTATTCTTACCTGGATATTTTATGGAATGCGCAAATAATATGTGGACGTCCAAGTCAATTTTTAAAAAATAATTAAATGATAATTTTTCATAAACTATAGACTAATTTAAAATAATAACTTTTGAATAATATTCCGAAAGAATTAAAACAGGATCCTATAAACTATTTTAATTTGTTTTATTTCTTATGGAAAACTAACTTTTATTTTGTTTAAAAAGAACGCTTCGTTTTCATAAACTTTTAAAAACACGTGTGGACCGGAAACAGGAAATGGTGTTCTAGTGAATATGTGCCTACGATTAAAGAACTTTATGGTGAAAAGGAAACATCGCTGGAATTATGTAATATGAATTCGTTTTATTTATCTAATATAAAAAGTTAAATAGTATTAATCTATTAAAAATAAGATAGGTACATTTCTTAAAATAATAACTAAAGTAATATAATAATTAATTGCATAAGTTTATTTTATAATTAATATAAACGGAATATGTTAAAGAATGATCGTGAGTGTAAATGTGAATTATTTTATGAGGCTGTAATTCGAAGAATATTGGAAGATGGACTGTACATTAAATCATTATTGATGGTAAAAATTGTATAATAATAATAATTTTAATGTATTTAATATGTTTTCTTTAGATCAACCGAATGATATGTTATTTTGAATGAATGTATGATTATTTTAAAAATACACACACATTATATTGGCAGTGACAGTTTTATTTAAATATGCATAATTTGAATTTATGAAATAAATACGATGCAACATTACATAAGAAGCTTAGAAATAATTATATGATTCTTTCGTTAATAAATTTTGATATTTTTTTTATGTTATAGTATTAGAATTATATTTATTATTCATGGGTAATTATTTTTATTGCAAGTTAGGAATAGATTTAAAAGTCTATATTTTACTGTTGTTTTATTGGATAAATTACGTTAAGTTTTATGGAGAAGTTTATATTTAGGTTGAAAGTTTACCAAGTATAGATAATGAAGCATAAATAGTTTGGAATTAGTATTTTATTTAGAGTTGAAAGTTGTTTTCCGGAAATTTTAAATAAGTTTAGAGGATGTTTTTGTAGATAGAAATTTATTAAGAAGGAGTAGTATAACACATAAAATGAAGTAATAATTTTACATAGAAAAGAATCATAAAATTTATCTAATATAATACTTTATTAATTTGAAATTAATGAATGATTTGAATAATATTGTTATTTCAACAACACATATATGTAATGCATATTTGATAAAACCTGTAGCATGAATTGCATTAAGTGAAACATAAGGTTATAATCAATTATTTGTTATTACATTACACAGATACATTAATTTCTATTATAATATTAAAGTAGTACTAATAATAAAGTGAATACATACTATTACATTATGGAATGAATAACAGTAATACTTTATTAATGTAGCAATTTTAATTATTGAAGGTTAATTGTTTGCATATGCTACATAAACAGTATTTACATAGAATTATTTGTAATAATTGAAGCTTACTGATATGTATTTAAAGTCTAAGTTTTTAAAACATATTTTAATATTATTAGTATAGCATTTTAAAAGAATGTATAGATTATTTAATAAGGGTATGAGCTAATAACAGTGTAAACATTTTGTATTATTATTTTCTTATAATTTATTTTCTTTGTTTTTATAATTTTGAACTGTAAATATTGTAAATAAATTCTTAGTTGAAGTTAATGTAAATAAATTTGTTTAATTTGTTTTAAAAGTGTGTCGAGTTCATCATTTTACACCACAGCATTTGACAACAGATAATTTAAAGAAACATAATATTTGCACAATGTGAATTTATTAATATTATTTTAGAAATAAATACAATATTTTCCTGATTATCATTTATGAGAATTGATTGACATTATTACATCATATTACAATGGTCATAGAGTAATTATAATGCATAATATAAGAGTACAATATTATTTATTGCCACAGATTATTGAATTATAAGATTTTGATCTATTCCAAAATTAAGATACTATATGAAAATAAAAGATATACATATGATTATTTATTTATTGAATACTTAATAATATAACAGAAATAAATAAGATTAAGTTATACCCTAAGATTAGTATTGAGTATTATTATTATTATTAGAATAAGTTAGGTGTATTTAGGTTTGATATAAAATCCCATATCATACTTATTTACATGAGTTATCATTACTTTAAGATAATTAGAAGAACCTGAGATTATTTAATTATATTTTAAAAATTAAAAGTTAAGATTTATTTATTTTATTATTATTAAAGATAGTTTATTTTATTTAAAAGCCATAAGAATGCTGTAGAGGTAGTAGTAAGTTAATAAGGAGGTGACAGTATTCTTATGCCATTGAGACAATGTCTTAGAAGATATTGACTCAATGTAAATCTACTTATTGCTTTGTAACTTTACTTCACAGTCTCATGATTTTAATAAATACTTATTTAATTAGTACATACTATAGAAATATATTAATTTTGATAATTGATAATAAATTTAATTAGAATATGATAATATAAAAGTAAATTAAAGATAGATATGCAAATTTTAATTGAGCATTATAATTTAATTGAGCTAGTCGTATTTCAAACTATATTATACATCGAGAAGTAGGGGTACAATATATATATATATATATATATATATATATATATATATATATATATATATATATATATATATTGTGCCATTACAATTTAGTCACTAGCTAAATTTATAGTAATGTGCATGTAGGAAAATGTAAAACAAAATCATAATCACATTTTTATATAACAATAAAGGAAGCTGTAGGGCATCCAAGTTTAAACCCTACAAGATCCAGTTCTAAAAGCTTTATACAGAAAGAGAGTGGGTCAACAATTATATTCTTTGTTTGTTTGTGTGTTGATAGAAAGGTAATACACACGATTAAGCTATTCAATTTTTATTTTTTCTTTAAAAAGCAAAGTTATAACGCATACGTATAGGCAGTGTATGTGTAAGCTATTGATTGTTTTATATTTCAGATATTTAACTGTCTTTAAAACTAACCTATGCTTGATCAATTCTAATATCTTATTCTATACTTCTATTTTGCTTTTCTATAATTGTAAGTGGGAATTGAAAAAGTCACAGATTTAATTTTAAATATTAGGGTTATAATTACTAAGCTAGCAATTATATTATTTAATGTTAGTTTATGAATGATTTGAAATGATAAAGTGTGTGTGTACATTACATATAGAAATTTACATTTATTAAATATTGAAAGAAAAGGAAGGGTTAAATCTGTCAAATTATTTTTTGTACAATTTTATGTTAAAAGAGAAAATCTGTTGAATCAGATATCTATTTTTGTAGCAATTTTGTTTTTGTAAATGATTGTTTGTCACTTAGGGAGCTTAAGCTGAGTGGGAACTCTAATTTTGAAATTGTCTTATCTTAAGATTAAAGGAAAGAAATTCCAATTTTAGATATTACATATATACGTGAAAAGGGATTAAGTCTATTTTTTAAAGACAAAAGTGTCTGAAAACCAGGTGTGTGATTTTTTTGGGTTGGTCAAAAATAGCAATTCACACTATCACTCTAATTGGGTGAGTTGACTCAAAAATTGGATATAAAAGCAATCTGGAAAATCAGTTGAGCTATTAGATTAGATTATTGTTATTATAATATATTGTGAGAGAGACTTTTTTAAATATTATTGAAACTAAAGCAGACAAACATTTTAGTTCTGCTAGATAATTTTTTTTAAATCATTTTTTAATGAAGTTTTGAATGCTGAAAATATAAGAAATGATGGGGTAGAAAAATTATATATGTGTCCCATCAAAACCTGACCAGCGGGGAGCTGCAGATCATATAGGAAAGAAAAGACGTCTTGTCTGAAAAATAATATTCTACACCTTTCAACTGACCAGAGAAATAAGATGTTTTTAAATAGAAAGAAGAAAACATTCACCTGCATTCGAGGATCAGAAAGATGAATTAATCTACTGATAAATATTAATCATCAAGTCCAATTAATTGTTCCAGCAACTGGGTTTAAAACCCAGGAAATTTATAAACGTGAAAACAACTGCTGTATTTCATCCACTAAAAGAATCATGCTTGACAGGAAGAGAAGAAAAATTAATATAAAGATTTCCAAATTGTCCACTAAAGCAAATAACCTCAATAGGATCATCATCATCACATAATTATACACTTTAAAAAGAGATTGTTCCAAAGAAACACGGAAATTGTTGCTGCCAAAGATAGACATTAAACAAGAAAAAATTGACTCATTAGAAGTCGCTACAAAGAACTGGTACTATAAAAAAATTTTTGATATATTTTCTTTATGATATCAGAGTCTTAATAAACTTTTAGCAATAAAGTGGTATATTTTATTTAAAGAACTTTTAAAGACTATTCAGATCGATTAAAACAAGAATGTCTTACTAATAATAACTTTGAGCTTCATAAATGATCTTGAATGTATCAAAATTATTTGTTTATTAATTTACAGTTATGAAATATTAATGTGTAAAATAATTTTTTGTATTATTATTTTGGTTTTAAATATTTTGTTATTATGGGATAAAACACGCACATACATAATGGTATTTTTATATGTGTATAATTGCGAGTGAATGTGAAGTAATAAGTAGTATTAAAATATTAGATTATTTTGTTTCAAGTTAAAGTATAGCATTTTAGAGGTAGAAGAGGGAGAGAAAATAATTTAAAACTTGTTTCTAAAACTTGCTCTTTCAATTCTACTAATATTTTTTTTTAACATTCTGCTTAATGTTAGATTATAAGGTATGTGTGCCAATGAGTGAATTTTTTTTTTCTTTATGAAATACTTTTCTTGTGGATGGAACATTTTTAACAAATTGGTTACCCCATTTAATACAATATACTTTTGAAATACATTTATGGGAAAGGGGGAAGAATTTAAAATTTGATGTTATGATTTTAAAACAGTCGATTATGATTATTGTTGTTATTGTTAATATAAATTTTCATGTAAATATAGAAATTTTTATGTATATGTTAGAAATACAGTAATAAATAGTAGTTTATGTTATTAAACGAGGCGTATATATTTCATTAAGAGTAGTCTTTATCAAATGTGATCATTCATCATCAATGGTTGAATATTAGTTGTTTAAGATATGATTAAACATGCTAAGATTAACAATAATTATGAATTTCTTTATAAAAATTAGGTTTTATGTTTAGGCTTAGTCCTAAAGCTGTCGTTGAAACCATTATCATCATCGTCATCATCAGGTTTTAATTAATGAGCTGTTTAAATGTTCAAAGGCCAAAAAGAAATATTGATTTCACAATATTTAGTGATTTCTTAGTAATATTATAACCACCATTCTATCATTTATTTTATGCAAGGATGAGTGAATTGCCATCCTAAATTAATAGTAATCTGAGCTAGTAAACTTATAAAAAAATATTGAAACACATTCGTTATGCTAAGATCTGAGAAATGATTTGTGTCTAATGAATTCCACTTTAGTTTAAATATGTTTTATGCTTACTTAGATATTAGTGCATACAGTCATATGGCTCTAAAAAGCAAAATCTTCCATGTTTATTAGAAATAAAGTACCAAAAAGGGATTCAAACCCGGTACCTGTGAAATGTTATTAGATATAACTGTGTCTAGATTTAAATAATCTAGTGGTGCCCTGCTAGACCATATTCACTTGGTATTTGTTTGGATATGCACTTAACATCAAACCAAGAAATGAAAGTGGATAAAATCTACTGTCTGTATATCTGAGCAGATATTTTATTGAGTTACTAGTGTACTCACCTCACGTGATTTCCATATACCTGAGTTATAATAGTTGTTATTAATAATTTGTTTATAATTATTGATATGGTGATATATTGAGGAATCTAATTATAGAAGTATGTTTCATTTAATCCAATGACCCTTAATAGGATTGATAACTCAGTCTGATCTTTTTGTTTAACAGCCACTACTCAGGTATTCTTCTCATAATTTAATTTAAGATACAATGCTTTTCGTTTATTAGTTACAAGATTTATATTTGAATCTTTTCTTAATTATTTAATACATTTGGATCGTTTGGTCATCTTTATTAAGTTACAATGAATATTAGAATATTTGAGATTTTAATAATATTTGGATTTTGACAAATCCAATGATATTTTAATATACAAATGAATTTCTCTTTAATAATGTTACAATGGACCTTTTGAGCTACTTTAATTTTGTTACAATATATATATATATATATATATATATATATATATATATATATATATATATATATATATAATGCTCAAAGCTAAATAGGTTTATAAATAAATACATGAAAGCAGTAAAACCCTTAAATAATACTAATATCAATAACAATCAACAATTTCAATCTATTGTCAAACAACCTTCTTTTAACAATAAAGATAAAAATTTACTTTTAAAATATGGTATAATAAGTTTATATAGACACTAAAAATTGCAACTTGTCTACAGAAAATAAAATTATGCATTCAATGAAGTATCCTTATTGTTTAAAAATTACCTTAACAACAGGTTGAGATTGTTATTGATATTGGTATTGTTTAAGTGTTGACTGTTTTCATGTAATTACATTTATAAACCTATCTACTTTGAGCATGCAGTTTGAAAGTTATAATTGCAGTTTGAAAATTATAATTGGCTATTTATTAATCTGTTTTCAGAACAGGTTATATTTACTTTTTCAATGTTTATTTAAACTTCTTTAAATTAATATTTTCACTCTCTGAAGTCAATTTGCAATCTTTAGTGTTTACATAAACTTATTACACCACTGATAAAGATGTATTTCTGCCTTTATAATTGCAAAAAGGTTGCCTTGACGATAGATTGGTATTGTTGATTGTTATTTATATCATTTTGTTTAAGTGCTGACTACTTTCATGTATTTACATACATATAATATTTAAACACAAATATGTTGTCTATACTGAACTTAATGTAATTAGAAGAGATTTGAACTTGAACTCACCACAGTTATCTACTCTTTCCTATTCAACCAATACACATGATCATATATATGTGAAAAAAGATAAATAATCTCCAATATATGTATTTCATGCTGAACCAGAACTCATCATATATATATATGAAAAACAAAAACAGGTTATTCACGTAACTTGCTATCACTTGTTATTTATGATCAATCGATGGTGTTTTACCAAAACCACCAAAACAAGTGTAAAATTTGTTTACATAAACGACAAAAAAGTCAGAATTAACTATTTTTTTCATTTGCTCATCCTCAGATCAGCTCATTTCAAGCTATTTTCTATCATCAGTGAAGGATAGAGTTAGAAACTAGATCTAAACACTGACTCCAAGTGTTTATGCAAAACGTTTCTATCAGTTTGCAAGCGTGAATTTTTCAGACCGGTAAAGTCATCAAACTCAGCCTAACAAGCCAGATATCTATATGGGTCTGATATCAGTTCAGTTTCACCACATAGTCAAAGTCTCTGCAATATATATCATTGCAAGAAACCTTTAAAGGTATATTTATGAAAAACAAAAACAAGTTATTCACGTAACTTGCTATCCGGCTTGTTAGGCTGAGTTTGAAGACTTTACCTGTCTGAAAAATTCATGCTTGCAAACTGATAGAAATGTTTTGCATAAAGCCTTGGAGTCAGTGTTTAGATCTAGTTTATAACTCTAGCCTTCACTGATGATAGCAAATAGCGTGAAATCAGCTGATCTGAGGGTGAGCAAATGAAAGAGATAGTTATTTCTGATACTTTTCTCATTTATGTAAACAAATTTTACACTTGTTTCAGTGGTTTTGGTAAAACGCCATCTATTGATCATAAATAACAAGTGATAGCAAGTTACGTGAATAACTGGTTTTTGTTTTTCATAAATGTACTTTAAAGGTTTCTTGCAATAATATATATTGCAGAGACTTTGACTGTGTGGTAAAACTGAACTGAGATCAGACCCATATAGATATCTGACTTGTTAGGCTGAGTTTGAAGACTTTACCGGTCTGAAATTTCACATTTGCAAACTGATAGAAACGTTTTGCATAAACACTTGGAGTCAGTGTTTAGATCTCGTTTCTAACTCTATCCTTCACTGATGATAGCAAATATCTTGAATTTAGCTGATCTGAGGGTGAGAAAATGAAAGAGATAGTTAATTCTGACTCTTTTGTCATTTATGTAAACAAATTTTACACTTGTTTCGGTGGTTTTGGTAAAACACCATCTATTGATCATATATATATATATATATATATATATATATATATATATATATATATATATATATATAAACCATAACTATTATAATATAGCAACTAAACAAGTTATGACAGCATATCACCTTAATTATTAACTAATATATAAATTGCAGAGATAATTATTAAAGGGTTTTATTGCTTGGGAATGCATAAAAAGTTCAAATGTCAAAAGTAATGAAACTGGAAGTGATTAAACCACTAAACATCGCATTATCTCCATTCTTTATGCTTACACAGGCTCTTTACACAGTTTCTAAACTTTCCATATAGTAGTCACTCAGGATGCAAGAAAGTTTGTGCATAAATTTTCTATCTAGTGCATACTTATCCAGTATCCCCAGAATCTAATTTTCTATTACTGCAGTAAAACAGGCAGGTAAACAACCAGGCTTACAATTTCCCATGCAATCACCCATCCAAGTGCTAAGTGAGCAAACACTGCTTAACTTCATTAATCAAATGAAAAACAGTGTATTCAACCAACATAAAAAGAATTTGTTTAATGAATGTTATTGTAATAAAAATAAAATTAATAGGGGGGTGTATGCTATAACATTTTCTGATGATGAGGCTATATGTTCAGAAAAAGAATATGAGTTTAATAAAATGTTAGGTAGAATTTATGAAGATTACAAAAAAAAATGAGATAGAAATAAATGCAAATAAATCCAAAGCAATAAAACATGTTCATGGTGTACAGTGAGTTAATTAAATGATTATGAAAATAGTGATTAAAAAGCAAAAACAAATCAGAAATGCAATGACTAAAGGGTCCTTCATTATAAGGTTATATATGTCCCAATGAAGAAAAAAAAAAGCTTGGTAAATATTTTGTTTCGAATATTTATGGAGAGTAAAAATGAAAACAATTAAAAAAAGTGAGAAGAAAAAATGGAAATTTTAAAGATAAAATGGAAAGATGAACAATTCAGCAATTGACAATAATAAGTAATGAAGACAGTTTAGTTTAATATATAGGGCATTCTTTCCAGAAGATGATTAATGATGCCAATGTGATTGATATAATATTTATTTAAACTAAATATAATTTGTGATTGCATACAGTATCAACTTTCACTCCTTCAACATAAAACATATTTAGATAAATATTTAGACTATGGAAGAGATGACTCTCACCATGAATAGGAAAAAAAATCTCCAGATAATGTTGAATATTTTAGAGGAAAGATATATGGAATGTAGAATGGAAATTAATGTTGAGAAAATCAAATGTTTATAGATAGTAAAGAATACAAATAATACTAATTAATATTCATAAAAAATAATTTAATAGGTGAATGGATTTAGGCATTTGTGTAGTTAGTTGAACAAGGATGCAAAAAATAAAGATAAACTCAAATGATGATAGCATTAAAAGTAAAAAATATTTTATGTATATTTAAAGAGAGAATTAAAGAAACAATTAATTAAATTCAATGTATAAAATGTTTTATTGTGCTATTGAAAGAACATGGGCAATGAGTAAAAAAAAAGAAACAGATTTAAGTTCTTTGAGATGTGGAATTGGAGAAAAGAAAAAAAAATAATTGTATAAATTAAATGCCAAATCAAGAAGTTTTGGAAAGAGTAAATGAAAAAAGAAGATTGATATGGAAAAATGAGAGATAGAAAAAGAAACTAGAACAAACATATACAAAAAAAGAATAGTTTAATGAAGGATATTTTTGGGGAATTGGTCAATGGTATCACAACAAAAGAATGGAGAAGATTGAACTTAATGGATGATATAAAAGAAGGAAAAAGATATGTGGAATAGACAAGTCATGCAATGATTAGAATACAATGAGGAAATGAATGGATTGGCTCTGTAACTACTTTCTAGATCTGTCTATAGGACAGAGCATTATTGTCTTATAGAGGAATGATACTTTTATAGTGCTGCATGGAATGAGTGTTTCAAACTCTGCTGCAGCCAGTAAACCATTGATTCAACTGGAAAAGTATTGATATTTAAAAATATCTGCATGGCTTTTTTAAAACTTTGGTAGGTTTTGATGTGTTATAATATTTATTTAATATAAACATGATTAGTAATATCTTTGTTTATTTAATTTATTTTTTCTGCATGTGTGTGGTCATGTATATCAATAGTATGAAATTGTGTGGATAGTTGAAGGTTGCTGGAAAGTCTGAATTCAAATCCCCTATATTTACAATTAAGTTCCAGGTATAAGAATGCAAGATTTGAATCTTACATATTAAGCCTGCATTCTGCCCATTCCTCTTCTATGCATTTAAATGGATATTATCCTATACATGAGAAGCCAGAATAACATGAGGTCAACATGGGCATAACAACAATATTGGCATCAGCATGGGATTTGGGCTTTCTAGCATCAGATTTTCAATGATATGGATGGCTGAAGACTTGGAGATGGAGTAGATTGAAGTCTGTTCATTAAAGTATAAAGATTTGCTGTCTTAATATAAACTGAGCACTGATTATATATGTGTGTGAGAGATGATAATCTGGACCAAATAATGTGTTGGTTCAGCATGAACTATGTATATTGGTGATAATTTGTCTTTTCTGCATGTGTGGGGTCATGTGTATCAGTAGTATGAGATAGTGTGGATAGTTGAAGGTTGCTTGAATGTCTGCATTCAAATCCCCTATATGTAATTTATTATAATAATTTTTATATATACATTAGAGTAATACCATATCACTAATATGTATTTAATGAAATTATGTAATTATATTATATGAATAAACATATTAAATTGTTAAAGCTAATTTATTACTTCTCATAGTGTACATGTTAAATATTTTAATAGTAAAAAAATATTAATATATACATATAAATAAATTTAACTTTAACTATTACTAGCTTAACAAGCAAACAATATGCCATTAAAAGTGAACACAACTCATTGCTATTCATGAATTACTACTTTCCTCAATGTCTTTGTAGACAGGTAAGCAAAGGTGAGTTTATAACTTTTTAGTATATAGTATAGCAAAGCTTATTATATACATATGTGTGGATAAAGATTGAGATAACTGTACTAGTGATTTCCTAAAGTAATAAAAGTTTAGCCATCTCTAGTGATGCTATTGCTTTTGACTTCTCAGCATCTCGGTATGTTATAAACATTATTATGCCTAATGTATTTATATTATTGTGCTAAATAGTTTAATGCCGAGTATAAGGGCACAGAATGGAGTGCATAGTTCATGGTCATATCCCATATCTATTACTTCCAATATTAAAATTTCTTATGTAATTCAAAACATTAAAACCATTCGATTATTTTACTAAACTTGTGTTATTGTATTTAAAATATACTTAAAACAATCATGATACGATATTATTTATATAATGTTATAGTTTTGTTTACATAAAATTCTTTTTAAAAAATCATTTTATGACTTACTACGTGTTTTTATAAGTTACAAATGTTTTAAAAGGCTGCTACGGAGATATCAAATTATCCGCTAATGTTGGGATATATAACATTATTTCATAAGATGACTGCATTTCCATATTGTAGAAGACTGCTTTTAAAACGATAGTATTGAAATTTTATGTTACAAGTGACTTTAAAGTCTTCGCCCGAGACTAATAAACGCAATTTCTAAAAGTTGACAAGCTTTTGAAAGAAAAGTTTTTCAACTAGCTATATGTTGAAGTTTTTCCATTGGTCACTATTTAGAAAAGATGTCGAGATTTTAGATAACCATAGTAACTAAACTTACACTTCAAATCAACTTCTCTATCTACAATTGTGCTTGGTTGAGAATGACGGGGACTGAGGTTGTTCGGAACAGTATCGTCAATCACCCAGTTTACCCAAATGACAAGTGAATGAAACCAAATGAGTTCATTTCTTCTCTGAAAATTGAAAAAGCAAAATTTTAATCATTGCTAATTAGTCCCTTTTGAGTGAACACGGATGACATTGGACAAGAGCAGAAATCCTGGCAATGTGGGACAAGATCTGAAATTATCTCCTCTGGAGAGAAAAATAGTCAAATGTTTATTTTGTTTCTCTGGAGGAATGATAATTCCTTTAAATGAAAAAATAATAACAAAAAGATATTATTAGTCATCAATGGATGATTTTTTTTTTTAATCGTAAAAAAATAACGAAACTAAAAAATTAAATGGCACCTTAATAATGATAAATAAAATAATCAAATACATCCATATGCATGAACATAATCTATAGTAAAAAAAAAAACAAACAACTACAATATCTTTTTCTAATCTTTCACTGCCCAACATTCGCCTTTGTTAATCATCTTGCAAAGTTGTATCTAGTATTCTCACCCGAATCTAGAAAATGTTTTTATCATTAGATAGTCAAAAATTTACTGATTAGCTTTCCTTCTGGCAATTCGTTTTACTTTGTAGATTCAGCAATTATGTTTCGCTCTTGTAATACGCTCTACCTATTTCATACATTTATATGCCTATGTGGTTTAGCGCTGAAGTAGAGTTCTTCATTATCATCATCATCAACCATTATCAATCCATTGCAGGATGAAGGTCTCTCCAAGTTCAATACAGCTTCTCTGATCTTTAGCTTCTCTTCTTCACATCACCCTTGCACACTTTCTTCTTTCATCCATTCTTCTTACATGTGGTCTCGTTTTACAATCTCTTGGCATCCAGTTTAAGATTTCAATTGTCCATCTATTATCATCTCTTCTAGCAATATGTCCAGCCCAACTCCACTTCAGTCTTTTAAATTTGTCAGTGAGGTCAGTAACACATGTTTGTTTTCTTACCCATCTATTGCATTTTTGATCTCTTCTTGTTACTCTCAACATGCATTTCTCTATACTTCTTTGAGGGGCTGAAGTATCTGTATTGCTCTTCTATTAAGTGTCCAAGTCTCAGATCCATGAGTAAGAACTGGTAAAACACATTTATTAAAAAACTTCCTTTTCAAACACATAGGTAGATTTCTTTTTAGTATCAAGTTATTTCTGCCAAAAGCACTCCAACTAAGTTTAATTCTATGATTAATTTCATCCATTATGTTTCCATCTGTATTAATAATCTGACCAATTATACTCATTGCTGAGTGAATGATAAAAATGATAAGAGGAAGACAGTTCTTTATATTATCATATATATATATGATAAACAAAAATGCAAGTTAAAAAACTTGCTAACGCTTGTATTTATGTCCACAGATGGCGTTCTACCAAAAACGCCCATCAAGCGTATGTTTTGTTTACATAAACGTCAGAGTAGTTAGTATTCACTATCTCTAACACTAGATTTAAATACAAACTCTGAGGGTTTATGAAACAATTTCTATTCAGCCTGCAAGCGTGAATTTTTTAGACACGTAATGTCTTCAAACTCAGCATAGCAAACCAGATAGCTATATGGGTCTGATCTCAGTTCAGCATCACCACATAGTAGAAGCCTCTGCAATCTATATCATTGCAAGAAAGACCTCAAAGGTACATTTATGATAAACAAAAATGCAAGTTAAAAAACTTGCTAACGCTTGTATTTATGTCCACAGATGGCGTTCTACCAAAAACGCCCATCAAGCGTATGTTTTGTTTATATAAACGTCAGAGTAGTTAGTATTCACTATCTCTAACACTAGATTTAAATACAAACTCTGAGCATTTATGAAACAATTTCTATTCAGCCTGCAAGCGTGAATTTTTTAGACACGTAATGTCTTCAAACTCAGCATAGCAAACCAGATAGCTATATGGGTCTGATCTCAGTTCAGCATCACCACATAGTAGAAGCCTCTGCAATCTATATCATTGCAAGAAAGACCTCAAAGGTACATTTATGATAAACAAAAATGCAAGTTAAAAAACTTGCTAACGCTTGTATTTATGTCCACAGATGGCGTTCTACCAAAAACGCCCATCAAGCGTATGTTTTGTTTACATAAACGTCAGAGTAGTTAGTGAATACTCTGACGTTTATGTAAACAAAACATACGCTTGATGGGCGTTTTTGGTAGAACGCCATCTGTGGACATAAATACAAGCGTTAGCAAGTTTTTTAACTTGCATTTTTGTTTATCATAAATGTACCTTTGAGGTCTTTCTTGCAATGATATAGATTGCAGAGGCTTCTACTATGTGGTGATGCTGAACTGAGATCAGACCCATATAGCTATCTGGTTTGCTATGCTGAGTTTGAAGACATTACGTGTCTAAAAAATTCACGCTTGCAGGCTGAATAGAAATTGTTTCATAAACGCTGAGTTTGTATTTAGATCTAGTGTTAGAGATAGTGAATACTAACTACTCTGACGTTTATGTAAACAAAACATACGCTTGATGGGCGTTTTTGGTAGAACGCCATCTGTGGACATATATATATATATCAAAACATTAACATTGTAATTGCATTTGATTAAACTCTTCTAGAAATAATGTGAAAAATATTTAATTGATATCTTAATACAATTAAAATGCTGTATTTACTTATACATTTGACATATATGCAATGTAAGAGTATTAATATTTTATTTGTTTTTGCTTTATTTCTTTTTTTTATATATTTTATGCAACTGAAAAATGTTTATTAAAATAGTTTGTATTAATGAAAAAAATATTTTAAGTTAATTTAATATATATTACCTAATGACTAATCTAAATTCAACTCAATCCCTAAAACATAGAGATAAATACTGAAGAAGGGAAGAGAATAAAACCTCTCAAAACGTTATGCATATACTAACCTGTGTGTTACTACTAACAATTGAACGTATTTGGAATATTTAAATAAAGTTAAATTTTTCTAAAGACATTCAATACTTATATCAGATTGTGGAAATAGTCTAATATATAAATACAAATATAAGTGAATGATTCTCAAGGTGCAATTCTGATATGGCTCGCCTTTATCCAATGACCCAGATACTTGTCCATTTCTCATATATAACTTCATTGTCATAGTACAATATTTATTTATATTAAACAACAATAGTTTTAACACTCTATTTAAAATCATTCATTTTGACAATATCATTTCAGATAAATACTAATGGTTGTCTGCTATTCATTTTTACTAAGCTATTACTATTATTTTTTTTGCTCAAATATAAACTTCAAAACTTGTTAAATATTAATATATAACTTAATAAATTTCATCTTTTTTCTCATAAAATGTACAATTGTATTTGTAAATTAAAATACAGTTGCTTGATAGGGATGAATACCGAAGTATGGTGGTAAAGGCATGTTTGGGCAAGGATTTGAACTAACAGATGAAAGCAGATTTTTCCAAAAATCTATCTTCAAGATTATTTTTTTCTACATATGTCTTTATCCATATGTTTTATAGTATGCATTCCATTTTGAAGTTTTATTATCAATCAAGATCAGGAAAAGTAGGAAAATATGCATTCATTGAGAATTAATAAATGGTATATTGGCAGAAAATTTAATAATAATTTACAATCTTAATAAATAATCATTAATATTTATTCTACATGTCATTAAGTGCATTTAATTGGAATCACATTTGTAAAGTAAATTATATTAATATTCTTCCTTCTCTTTCTTAATCTTCTAGGCATTGATTTTATTAACAAATATATTTAACAACTTCTTTCATTCACACATTATTCAATGCTACATATTGATTATATATATAAAATAAATAAAATATCCGTTAATTAAAAACAATATTGTAATTATAATTGAAATAATATTTTTAACGGTTTACAAACAATTACAAACAATCTTTAAATCTGCAGAAGTACTTTTGGTTACTTTCTAACCTGCCTCAACTGCCATTAAATCCAAAAACTAAAAGCGGAAGCAAACATCATCAATTCAAATTCTACAAATCTCGTATTTTAATGTTAGAAGCTTGTCGATTTATTAAATGCATTTTATTTCTGTTTATAAAAATTGCCTCTTTAATTTTTCTTTTACTATGGTTTCTTTCTTCATGAAGAATTTTCACATTTTCAAAATTAAATTTAAATTTACATGTTTTTTCAAGATCAAAGAAAACTGAAGAAGATATTAAATCACCATTATTTTTATTTTTTGCATGCTTATATAACAATTCATGTTCCTTCAATCTTTTCTCAATTCTGCACCTAGATTCACCTGTATATGATAGCATACAATCACAAAAAATCTGATATATACATTACTTTTTTGCTTGACAGGTACGACATATATAGGTGAATCTAGGTGCAGCATTGAGAAAAGATTGAAGGAACATGGATTGTTATATAAGCGTGTAAAAAATAAAAATAATGGTGATTTAATATCTTCTTCAGTTTTCTTTGATCACAAAAAAACATGTAAATATAAATTTAAATTTAATTTTGAAAATGTGAAAATTCTTCATGAAGAGAGAAACCATAGTAAAAGAAAAATTAAAGAGGCAATTTTTATAAACAGAAATAAAACGCATTTAATAAATTGACAAGCTTCTAACATTAAAATACGAGATTCGTGGAATTTGAATTAAAGACGTTTGCTTCCGCTTTTAGTTTTTGAATTTAATGGCTGTTGAGGCAGGTTAGAAAGTAACCAAAAGTACTTCTGCAGATTTAAAGATTGTTTGTAATTGTTTGTAAACTGTTAAAAATATTATTTCAATTATATATATATATAATGAAACTTAAATATATTCCAAACAACCGTAAACAATTTATAATATAATATAAATAAAAACTCATAAAGAAATATTTTTGATTATATTCATAATCATTATCCTTACAGTCTTTATTGTCCAGCAGTCTTCATCAGAACAACAAGTATTTTTAAGTACTCATGATTACATAGAAAAATGGTATATTATAATTAAATTATATATAAAAATATACATAATTATTATTTTAATTACAAGTACATATACTTTTATAAAATTATAAGATATTTAAATATAATAGGGCAAAATAATATATAGTTAATATTTAATCAAATGTATTATAAATGTATATGTAATATTTTTATATATTTGTAATTTAAATAAAACTTTATGTATATTTTTAGATATAATTATATTTTTTTATGCAGTCATGTGTATTTAAATATTTTGTAGCTCTGATGAAAACTGCTGTATAACTGAAATGTAAGGAAAAGAAATAAAATTATATGTAAAAATATTATATTGCAGTGAACAAAGTATAAATGAAAGATGCTCTTAAATATAAATTATAGTTGTTTAATAATTATTAGAATTATTTATAATTAATTTAATGATTATTGCTCTTCCTTTTATTCTTATTCTATTTTCTACTGTCTTCACACACCATATCTGAATCTTCACCTGTATCCATGAATTTTTCTATGACAGATTCACATAATAAATTAAGTGTTTTATGGGCCTCAAATTAAGCATTACCATTATAATGGAAATATTCCACATATTAAACTAAAATAAACCTGTAACTATGCAACACTAAACATCACATGATCACCATTGATTACTCTGGCTTGCACTGAGTACCATTACTTTATGGAGAGTTTTGCTGTTTTAATCATCATTTAAAATTGTTATTATACATATCAACAATTAAACCTATAAACAGTTAATGTTTAAATTATGATAAATTTAATATAGAAATAATTATGACATCATAAAAATAATTTGAATTTTTTAATATAACATTTAAAAGAAGTGTATACAATATTGTAAAATATGTTTTTTTTATTTGAAATTCATTGATTTTTATATAATATTTCTATTTCAGAATTTAATTTTATTTATCTGAGAAATTCACTTTATGTTTTATATTAAATTTACAAACCTGTTTTTACTATAAATTTTAATAAAATCACTTTCAATTACATCTCACAAATACTGTAACCTGCAGTTTCTAGCCTATAAAAGAAATGTTTAAAAACATTAAAAAGTATATTCCAACATTTAGATATTGATTTCTTTCAATTGGTTTTATTTATCAATTAGATTTGCTATATCAAAAAAAAAGTTTCAATTGTAAGTTTATATGTTAGTATCTAAGTATATATTTTTTGGGGGATTAACTTTACAACAGATTACTATAACCAAATGAGGAAACATATTCATTAACAGTGGAAAATTGTCGCTGATTATCAAATTTTAACAGAATTTCTTCTAGTTTTTTTATATATTTTAAAGTGCATTGTAAAACCTTATTCTTAATATTATTAAAATGCATAATACCTATTGCATAACTGTACTTTTAAAAGGAAACACTTGAAAAGTTATTTCTAAATTCCTGACAAAGCAAAGGTGCTTGAATTACAACCATATGTAGTGCTATCTTATCTTCCAAAAGATTATTTCCAAAAAACTTTAGATAGATGAAAAAAAAAGTAATATGCAATATTATTTCTAAGTAGCATATAATATGATTGTATTTCAATCTATTGTTGCAAAAATAATACTTATTTATATTATATAATGTCTTCCTATTATTTAGATAAAAAGTTCAACTTAATGTTTTTATTGTTTAAGAATTAGATATCAGTTTTTGAAAACATTTCTCTTTTTTTTTATATCTCTACTAAAACAATGCTAAAATTCTGTATACACCTTGAAAAACAATAATGTAACCTTCAAGTCTACTCCTGGTTTTTTTTCATGTGTCAAAGCATTCACCGGGACATGAACCCACAAACCCAGGACAAATGCTTGTAAGGCAGCTGTGCTGACCACTTGTCTATCTCTCCACTAAATATCAAAAAAAAAAAAAAGTTTTTTTCGAATAAGAAATCTAAAAATGTGTAAACTAGATCACATTTTTCAATAATTCCAGAAATACCTATTTAAGATTAATTTTAAATCAAAATCACTTTTTTATATGTTCATCTAAGAATCTACAATCAAAAACTTATAACATAAAAACAAATTCTTTGTAGTTTCCAAAAGATTCTTTTTCCAACAGTAAAACTATTTGAATATGATTTTTTTAGATATTACTTGAATCTAATCACCAGACCCAGATCAATCCATAGTATTTGCACTGAAATTTACCACATACTTACCCATGTAAATATAAACAAACAGAATCTATGAACTACATAGTTAATAACTATCAAACCATGGTTAAAATGGCATAAAGTAACAATCAATACTAGTTAATCAATCTTCTCATTGTATTTTCTATAGATGTTTTATGATATTTTGTTAATAGTTAATCTGTCTACATTAATTAAAAAAGAAATTGTACTCTAAACTATTATTCATAGCTTTTATTGAATAATAAAAAAGATGGTTTATATTAATCAAGAACTGATTCACAATAGCTGGCAGTGAAAGAAAAACACAATATAAATCTGAACTATAATACCATTAATTCTGTTATTACAATAGTATAGTTGCATATTTATTCAAGATACTAAATTTTTCTAATGTTATAACTTCTTATATCAATTGTTTATATTTAAAAAAAATGTATAGATATTATAATCTGTTTGATTTTTGTCATTATTATACATATCTTGACCTCATTAAGGTATATATGAATATTATGTCCAATGATAACTGATATTACAACATGAAAGTTATGAACAATTTGCTACAATTTATAAAAGTTTACTGACAGGTGATTGATTATTGTAGAATGATATCTTATTTATGGGGAATCATGAGAATATTTACATATCTTTGAAAAAACAGTCATTGACAAAAGGACCTACCCATTATCAGTGGCCAATAAATTCTCACACAGAATGTCATATTGCTTAGTAGACCATGATGAACCCTAAAACAGATATAAAAAGCACTTAATGAGTAGTAGTAATAATAAAAACAAAAATTGGACAGCAAGAGTAAGCTTAAACTCTATCAGTTTTTTCATGAATTAAATTCCCATAATATAAAACAAATAGTTTTATTTCTCAGAATTTTACAGAAAATTTGAATGCTGTAGATTCCAGAACTGAATCAACCCAATGGTTGTAGGTTCCAGAATCTGACTCTTTATGCCCATTCTAAACATTACAGGACAGCTTTTTCACTGATTAGAATAATAAATTTAAAAATAGTTAAATCTATTGGAAAATTGAAATGATACTGGATTCAGTTCAGTTAAATGCAATTTTTTTCTTAGAAACCAGCAATCACTAAGACTGTTTTGGTATTGATAATGTCATGCACATTTATATTCTATGGGTATTACACTGCCATTTCATACAATGTCTTCAAATGCAGTAGCTTGTCATATCTATTGTACATTATCAATAAGCCAATGATCTGTCCATATTTATATAAAGTTTACTTCTCTTATCATAATGTGGAAGCCATGCTAGAAAAATAAATTACAGCCACAAATTCTTAATAAAGTCTATGTAAAATTGAAAGGATTTTTTAATCATCTTGATTTTTAAACTTCTAATACACTCACTGTTTCAGCATTTGAACCTTTCAAATGTCACTGAATATCCTTTGATATCTCTATTATATCACTGACTGTATTAAATATTATGGTCATTGAAAAAAACCACTATTGACACAAAATGATTCTATTTCTTCAATCTCCTTGTTAACTTATTGTTTAAATAGAAATTTAAATATATTTATTTACATACAGTTTTATATGTCACATTTATATTTATTTCACACATTATTGCTTTACAATGTTTATAATGATTACTCAGACTTATATATATGGCTCTAAAATAGGATAATCTAGACAAAATTACCACTAAGAATGCAGATGCTAAATATAAATATAGAAATGAAAATGTTATTTATATATATATATCATCATTTTGTGAACAAAGAAAAGACATAGAAATGAAAATGTTATTTATATATATATATCATCATTTTGTGAACAAAGAAAAGACAAAGTTAATAAAATATTCTAAAGAGAGAAATTGAATGGATGGATACAATGTAGAGGCAAAAGAAAAACCAGAACATGGCATAGCTATTAAATGCTTAGGAATCTTAATAATGCCAGATAGAGAAATAGGAAAGATATAATCATTAGAATTATACAAGTCAATGGAGCTTTAAATAAAAACAATAGCGTTATTAAAATATTAAATTAAGAAATATATCTCTTCAAATTAAAAAAAACACTTTATCAAAAGCTATATCTGGAATCTCACGTTATATTGGTCAGAGGTATGGCCATTGCTTGCCCAAGATAAAGACAAATTATGAGCCTTTAAAATGTAGGGTTGTCATGTGATGATGGTACCATGGACAAGATGATGAAAAATGTTGTGAATTTGGTTGGAGAAGATAGAAGAGTTGTGGAGGTTCTTGTTTAAAAAACAACAACTGTACATTAGTCAGTTGATAAAACATTCAAAATAATGTGCAATATAGCTAGAATAAATAATGGAGAGATAACCAGCAAGGGGAAGACTGAAAATGAAAGATAAAAGTGCAATTAAAAAAATGTTAAATATTTATAAAAGAAGTGTCAAAGAAGAGAAAGCTCTTTGTCAAAGAAATGGTTATTAAGAAAATGCTAAAAAATTATGTTATCCACTAATCTATGGGTTAAGGATATAAATAGATATTATTTACAAGTGACATCTTGTATGGCAATTTACATATTTAATGAAGGTTTTTGTGGTACTATACTTTTTACATTTGACATGACCTACAATTTTAATTTATACAAAACTGAAAACTTATTTGTCATGGTTAGAATTTTTCTTTCATGTTGCCAGTCCATAACTAACTCAGTTTTCTAATTATTGGTCAATAAATAAGAATTTATATATATCATCTAAAGGCTAAATATTAAAAAATGAAAGAAATTCTAAATTCTAACCATTTCAACAAATTATTAGAATGTTTCCATTATATTTCTGTGTATATATAAAACCAAAAATTGAAAGAGAAAGCAAAAAACATCGCTATACTAGATGGAGCTGCTTCTAGAAAGAGTGTCACTTGGTTCACAGCTCTCTTAAAAATACTTTAAAAAGTCAATTTTGCTGCAATCAAAGGTATTCCTTATATGTACTTTTTCCTTTAAGGAAAATTATTTGCTGTTTGTGTGCCTTTTCATTCACAACTATCAGTTTTTAGTGTATTTTATTATTATTTCATTGTATCTACTATCTGCTCATCTACAGTAGACAACCAGATTCTTCACCCTGATTGATGGGATGTTTCACTGTTTTATGAATCGTAGAGGGTTTTATTCCCTCTTAGAATCTTGAAATTCATTTCCTATTCCAGTTCTTCTATCACTCAAAACAATTTTATCAAATTTTTTATGTGTTGTTCCAATTATTTAGGTCATTAAAAACAATCTTCTTTTCTCAACCCCCCCCCTCTGTGGTAGTAAACTGCCTAAAATTCTAATTTATTTTTGCATTAGTCAACTAAATTAACATTAACAATCTCTCCAGAGTGGATTTGCTTCATTTTTTAAAATCAAATTCTTTAGTTTTCCACTTTAAATTTTTTTTCTTTATATAATTCTTAACTCTTCCAAACAGTTTAAAGATGGCCACCACCCCTAGCAGTAAAAATGTGCCAAAACATAATTCACAATAACAAAAACCTTCAAAACTTCCAAAATGTTACCTAAATTAAATTCCAAAGAAAACTCATTTAAAGACACCATCAGCACAGAACCTAATTCAAGATCTCCCTCTCCAAACCCTCTGGATTTTCCACCCCTACATGCTGAAGCTTTCCCAGCACAGAACCTAATTCAAGATCTCATCTCCAAACCCTCTGGATCTTCCTCCCCTACATGCTGAGGCTTGCCCCATCAAAGGCAAAAAGCAATCCCAAAAAAGTAATCATAATGTTGCTCCAATTAAAACTGGGAACAATAAACATTCCTCAACTATGAGTCCAAAAATTCTGACGAATCATAATGTTGCTCCAAGAAAAACTGGGAACATTAAACATTCCTCAACTATGAGTCGAAAAAATCAGCCTGCCACACCTAAGTTTAATGCAAAAATCTCAGTCAATTCTGAATCCTCTAAAAATCTAACACACAATAATCACTCCAAAGATGATGCTACTCATGATTTCCCATCTCAATCTACCAGTGCAACCAAGTCTGCCAACATTACTCCTATTAATACCAATCACACTATAGAGCCATCTCTTATTAAAAATCCTTACATAGATAGCTTCCTAAAACCACAGCAAGTCTTTGCTAATTCCTATGCTGAGGTTGTATCCAGCACTGTACCAAAAAATCCCAATGTGGTTTAACATGCCAAGCTGAGCAGTTTCAAAATCTATGGGGCCTTGATGAGGACAATCCAGACAATCATGATTCAGCATCCTCAGCAACCTTCATTCCTACTAAACAACGCACACCAGATAATCACACAATTTCAGACCAATTTAACCACAGTTCCACCACTTCTTCTCAAGTCACTTCATTGCTACCAGAGTGACAGTTCTGTCACTCTGGCAGTTACAGATTTACAATGTGGACTCCAAAAATTTCCAACACAGCAGCTCCATGACATTATCAAAATCCACAATCTAACTGATAATATACATAAAATCCTCACCCTTCCTAATGACTGATACATGTCAATAGAGTTTCATAACACTATACAAAGACAAGTCTTAAAAAACAGATTCAAATTTTTACACAATATGTTCCTGGTTGCAATAGATACCAATAGACCATCCATACTTAAGGGGTTAATCAAAAACTGTCATATAGGAATGGAGAGGCAGCACCTACAGAAATATCTGAAGGCATTAGGTCAAGTTACCTCATTTGAGTACCTTAGGGATCCTCTCACCATTGGCCTCAACTTCACCAACACAGCCCCATTTTAATTCATCCCTAAAAAGGTCTCCCTCCTGAAAGCATTCTCACAACAATAGCAGCTGATCAAGCACCTTTGATCATCTTGATTAAAAGGGTCAGACCACAATATTTCACCTGCAAAGACTGCAACCACCTCATAAAAAATGCAATGCTTGCCAGAAAAAAGGGCCTAATCCACATTTGTGCTCTTCACAGCTCCAATAGTCATGAACTTCCTCCTTCAGCTAACCTCTCACCTCCATATGATATCAATTCAACCTTCCAGCATTTGGCCATCAGTAAGACTCCATCCTCTAGGCCACATAATTTTGAATTTGCTCACAGCCCATCACCCTCAGTTACAGCTCCACCACTGGATACTCTTTTTTTTTGATGGACACATCCTTTAATTCAAACTCAGAAATCATCCTGCTTGACTCTACCAGATCTGGCCCTTCCACCACAAACAACAAATATCAAAAATATGCATGCCCTAACACATCTGATAGTGACACCAACTCTGACAGGCAAACTTCCATTCTTGGCTTTACTGGTAAACCATAATGTATCCTCTTTTGAAATCCAGGGCAAGTCTCAGGCATACAAAACATAAAAGGAAAAAAAAAGTTCTTTCATCAAAGAATTCTCTGGTTCCAACCCAGGCCACATTGACCTCCTGCCCTCACACTCTCTCACCTTCCTATACTGAATCTTTCTCAGACAGTGGTTCATCAAGCGATATCAAAAATGAATAATTGGGAAATTCTGGCAGGAGAAGAAAAAACTGTACTCACATCTCTCCCAGCCCAGTTCCTCCCTGCTCACCATAAAATATTTTGAATTTCTATTGTTTCCATTCCTTATGTCCATATCTTGATGTCCCATATGCTTATCTCTGTTGTTAGTTTAAACATTCGAGGCCTTAATTCAATCCATAGGCTCATCACTCTCAAACATTGGTTTTAACTCAACTCTCCCAATATCCTCTTCCTTGCTGAAACTAAACTCTCCACTCACTTCAACTACAGAATTTACTCCACTTTGTCCACCTTTGGTCTATTCAAGTACTCTACTGCCTTGACTTCTGCTGGAGGAGTCACCATCCCTCCCTCAATCTTTTCCATCATACACATCGATGCTCACTTTATTATCTTAGAGGTGCAATTTGGGTGCTTCAGAAGTTTGATGATTTATTTATATCTGCCCTCCAATGACAGTAACACCCTCATTAAATAAATTATTCACCAAATCAACAACATCACAGCTACAACCTCCCTTCCCATTCTTCTGGGTGACTTCAATATGGGCTACCAGTCCTTCACAAACAAATATCTTCATCTCTTATCCAGGAGCTTAATGTTTGCCCAGGACTTTTTTCCAGACCATGCCTACTCTTTCTACACCTGTAAGAATCAGACCCTCATTGATTTAACATTCTAATCTCCTGATCTCCATATCATGATTGAATCAGCCCAACTCCACACCATACCTTTTTCAGATCACAAGGCATTACACCTTTCCCTTCCCTTGACATTAACTCTGGCCCTGCAGTAAATCTTGGCTTCAGAAGAACAATATGATTTCTCAACAAACAAAATGCACCAATAGCATTGCTTTCAAAAAATTATAGTTTATATATACCTTCATAAAATCAATATCTTTCAAATGGAGCCCATCTCTGCATGGTTTGCATTTGTGGAAATCCTGCAATCTGCCATCCACAAATACACCTGGAATTCCTGAGGGCCACTCAAGTTTCTGGTTTCCAGGGACAAAATTTCAGAGCAACTGAATGATCAGGAAAATGGGTCATTAGTTATTAGCACCATCATCCAACTGAAACTTCAATATTGTGACACTCAAAAGACCTTGGTCAAGTGGACCAGAAGTTACCTGGGTGGGCTCTTGTTTCCCACATAAAGCAAACCAGCCCCTCATCCATCAGTATCGGCAACAAATCCTACATAGGTCAGGAATTGCTCCTTCATTTGAGAAACCATTACAAGTGCATGCTTCTCAAAGCTGACATCTCTCCTTTTACTATGTCATCAATCTTGAATGTCAGTTCTGTTCCTGGCATCACCCAGGCGATGTTACTTAAAAACTAAAAAGCTTCCCTGACCATGTCCACCCTGGTCCTCGTGCTATCCCCAAGTTTACCCTTCTCCACCTAAGTCAGTTCACCATCCCCATTACTCTCAACATGATCAACAAGCTGGACTCAGGTGCTTACATCATCAAGGGTCTCTATCCGGTAACATTAGTCTTAGGCCCATTTCGATGGCCTCTCTGCTCATAATACTTATTAATACCATCAAAAAGTCATTACAACAATTTATACTCCCTGCCCTTTCTGCCTCACCATTTTTTGTAAGGGGTGCTCCACTCTTGGGGCTTCCACACTCTTTAAAATGGCCTTTGAGCATGTTAGGTGGTCTTGAAATGGGAGGCCCATTGCTGTCAAGCTAGACATACAGGCAGCCTTTGACTCTGTTAGAATTGACCTGCTTCTTGGTGTCCTCAGGGACCTGAACATTCTAGAGACTTTTCTGTCCATCCTCCACAATCTCCTGTCCAACAGAGAAATCCTAGTTACCATGGATGGGAAAGTTGCCCCCAGCTTCACACCTAACATTAATCATCCCTCAGGGCTTTCCATTGAGCATTTTGTTGTTCACCACATTTCTGAATACCCTCTTTCTCAGACTGAAACATGACCTCCCTGGCATCCTCATTACTGCACTGGGAAAACCATCAAATGCCTCACTTATGTAGACAATGTGGTTGTCTTCTTTCCCTCAGTTGACCTCATCCCCAGGCTTCAACAGATCCTCACCTGGTGCACCAAAACACAAGCTAAAATTTAGCAGTGATAAATCAGCAGCCTGGAAACTATCAACTGGTAAACAAATTTCTTCCTCCTTCAATGCCAAGCCAAACAACTTCCTTGGATCCCCCTCATGCTGTCTCCTAAGGACATGAGGGTACATGTCCAAACCACTTTGTATCAATGGATATCATCCACTGTCAGTGCTATCACAGGCATCTATCTCTCCATTTATGGGAAAGTCACCCACCTCAATCTTTTAGTGTTTTTTAAAATAGCATATTACCTTTCCATTGTTCTACCTACACATTCCTTTATAACCAAACTCAATTCCTTTGCACCTGTTTTCTCTGGGGCAGAAAGGTGGTGGCCATCAGCCTAAAAAGAACTTGTTTTCCTAAAAACCTCAATGGGTTGGGCCTGCACTCCATTGACACTTCTGATCCAGAGTTCTCATAACATTATCCTCACATTCCCAAGTTATTTTCCTGCCAACCTTGTACATATCATTGTCACACACACAGACATTCCTCCTCCCAGTGGCAGGCCCAGGTCATGTACCTCTCTCATTGCCAACATCCTTCAAAAGGCTACCTTTGTTATACCATCCATCAGTGGCAAACAAAAGTACTGGGAGGTTTTCAATCAGACAGCAGATTTCTCCATTGTGTCCCCTACATACCTCAAACTTACCAATGCTCAATTAATCTTCAAATTCAAAGGGGTGTCTCTTGAAGCAAAATTCCTTGATTTCCTTCTCAAAATCAATCTTCACTCCTTTCCCACAAATCAAATTTTGGTCAACTGTAGAGGTTTCACCAAGATCTCTTCTGTATGACAGTTCTGTAAAACTGATATTCCTTTCTGCTTGGAGTGGGACATGTCATCAATTCCTGCCATTCCTTGGACAGGAATACTATTTTCAACCTCCAAGAATCCATAAAAACAGGGATCTTTGCAACTATTAGATTATCAGTTTTCCTCATCTATGCACTCTGGTTGCTCTGATGTGCCATTATTTTTAACCAGAGTGTCCACTCAGTGAATCAAAAGCTATTGGACCTAATTCACTCTCTCAAAACCAGAGATACAAAACTAGCCCCACCTCCATTCCTCACAGACACTTAGGCAATCCTACAACTCCCATCCTCTCAGCCTCTGTCATAGTACTCAATCACTCAAATGTTTGTGACCCATGTGGTGCTTGCCCAATGAAGACATGCATCTTGGACTGGCCTGGACTACACACCATTTTCCCTTTCCACTTCCCATTCCTTTTTCACATGTATCCTTCCCCTCTTACCATGTTGCTTCTGAAATTTTAATTTATCATATAATCACTTCCTTGTCAACCTTTTTCTAACAATATTTGTATATGTTTTTTTATGAATAAACTTTCATCACTGAGAAAAAAACATTGCACTATATAAATAAAAATAATTATGTATGTTTAAATTTTCATCTAATAATGATGTATCATAAATTGTGAAAAATTTGCAAGCATCATTAACAAAAATCATATGATAAGTAATATAACATGATTAATTAAATTTTCACACTTTCAGTTCCAAATGCTTCAGATTGGCCCATACATATAGTTTGGGTGAAACAGATAGAGTGATCTATTCTATCTTTTAAAAAGACTTTATCTTATGCTTGGATAGGAGAGTATTCATTATAAATAGCATTCCATCTGTAAAGTGCATGTGTCATGGTATAAGCTACATTATTATTATAAAAAGGATTGAGTATATTTACACTTTTGTACTGAATAATAGGGTCAATTGGTTATCCAAAATATTAATAAATCTTATTTAAACATCAAGCAATTATAATGATTTTCTAAGATAAAGCAATTAAATCCTTACCACATACTCAAAATATATTACAAACATGATTGTTAATAGAAATATTAACCTATGTAAAAATATAACATATAAATTGTATATTAAGCCAATAAACATCACATGATCACCATTTCTTATGCTTGTTTATAACTGTTATTAAAACAGGCAAAACTCACTATACGTATTGCCACACTCAGCAAGTTAGAGTAATCAATGGATGCCAGAAGGCTTGTGCATAAAATCCCCATCTAATGCCTACTCATCCAATATTCCCAGACTAGTTTCTGGCTTGTGGCCTTCATAAGTGAGGAACCTTGGATCTGAGAGCATTGCACCTAGATCTTAGGACCTAATGCAACATTCTAGCAGCCACCTTTTATTGTCAATTACAAAACTATGAGTCTTAAATTTAAAACACCATAATATTTTCAATTCAAGCTCATTGGCTTATATAGTCAATCCTGCCTAATAGGATAGTGGTGGCTATGGTTATTAAAGAACCAAAGACACCAAAATGTATAGGTTCTGAACTGAGTTCAGACCTATATGACTATATAAGCTAATGATCTTGGATTGAAAATATTAAGGTGTTTTCAATTTAAGACTCATAGTTTTGTAATTAAGTGACAATAAAAGGTGGCTGCTAGAGGGTTGCATTAGGTCCTAAGATCTATGTGCAGTGCTCTCAGATCCAAGGTTCCTCACTGATGAAGGCCACAAGCCAGAAACTAGTCTGGGGATATTGGATGAGTAGGCACTAGGTGGGGATCTTATGCACAAACCTACTCTAACTTGCTGTGTGTGTGGCAATATGTATAGTAAGTTTTGCCTGTTTAAATAGTATATTAGTAAGCAGAATATAGTTGCATTTTTAAATTCTAATTTTAAACATTTTATAAAATATGGTAATCATAATGGATGAAATCATTTACAAAGTTGACATATATTTCAAACCTAATTAAATAAAAAAATCAACATAATATATATTTTATAATTCATTTCTGTAATGTTTTATTTATTATAACATTTTTATACTATTATATACTTTATTTTGTTATGAAGCTATAATTGTATATAACAACCTGCTATTGTTACAGCTAAAATGCTTAAATAAATAGAAAAAAACATATTTTAGTTAACATAATGTACAATTTTACATTTATTTTTGGCGTGCTTATTACACAATCAAAGTTGTTTCAATTATATAGCAAATAGAATTTTATCATTTTGGAATTTTTATATTTCATGATGAAAAACACATTGTATTACAATTCTATTATAATTATGTTATTATATAAAAATTAGATAAGAAAATTATATTTTAGCTAACATGTTGAACATATTCTTGAATGTATCTTTATTAAAGTATATTACTCTAAAATATTTTGCATTTGAAAATTAAGTAATAAATATAAATATAATCATTAAGTGGGGAAGAATAGAGAATCTTTTATAATCAAGATGGAATAAATTTTGTTTCACATGATTTAGCAATTGCATTATTATAAGGTTATAAAATGAAAATTAAATAAGTTAATGTCATTTTAACTAACAGAATGCATACATTTTTCAAAATATTTTAATGCAATTTTTTAATATGCATGATCTTTAAATAATAAATAACTCAGATTATATGTAGCTAAACAGGAAATAATTAAAGCTACCAATGAGTTTTATATAATGCAAATAAACTCTCCAAAAATAGATGATACTATCTATCTCTTACCATTTGTTTAAACTAAAGCTTGGCTTTGATCCTCTGAATATATAAATAGTGATTTTTATCATTTATTCTGTAAATATATATAATTAATAGATCAAATTTGCTCTCTCATTTAAAATTACATAAATAAACTAAGCATACATAAGAGCAAATGCAAAGAGACAGATGGTATCATTTGTTATTGATGAGTTTATTTACATTTTATAACTCATTGGAAGCTTTAATTACTTTCTGTTTAGTTAATATATATGAGCAAAAAATTTGTCATTACATATAAATGAAAGAATTTTGATTAAAATATTTTATATTTTTTATAGAAGTCATTTTGTCTTATGTGACTTAGAATGCCTATTATTATGAAATTATTACCTAAAGTTTAGTTAAAAATATATTTTACTTGATACAATGTTCACATTTTCAAATTTCTTTTTGATGTTGTTTATTTTGTGTGTGTGTTCAATGTGTTTATAATTACACAATACATAAAACATTAATTTTTTGATGTAAAAATATCATTTTATTTAATAAGGATGACATATTACTTTATTGACATCAGACAAAATGGCTGCCATTTAAAAAATGGTGGATATTTTTGAAAAATTGCTATAATGAAGAGTTGCTTGCTTTTCAAAATAATGGATACAAAGTGATAATGACAACTATGGTCATTGCTTTCATAAAAAGACTTCATATGAAAGAATAGGACATGTAATACATCATTTTATTACTTATTCAAATATTAATAGTTGGTATTGATTACTTAATCATTAATGTTATGACTTATAAAATTTATATGCTTACTGAATACCATTATCACATACCACTGAAAAATAAATTGGATAGCATTTAATAAAATATTCAATTTCTAAGTTACATATAAATTTTGTTAATAAAAATGAAATAACACTTTAACATTTCATAAAAAGACATTTTAGAATGTTAATTTAGGATATTATTTTTAAAATGAGCAGCAAATTCTTGCTTGGCATTTTGGCTCTATAGTATAACTGCCAAGTAAGAAATTGTATTGTAAATTGGGTATACATATTTCAAATAATCTATTAACTATCGGTGCAGAGTTATCTTTTTTATTATTTCCCATACTGAATCATCAAATTGTAAGCAACACAGAACAAATTCAATATTCAGTTATAAGTTTAAATGTGTTACACAAATACTACATGGCATTATCGGATATTACAAGCAATAAATGTGTATTGAAATTTAAAATGCACAGAATATTGCTTAATACATGTTCAAATTAACATTTAATAATCTTATGTGTAAATATGGATAATGGCGTGAAGATTAATTATAAAGAAAAACTGTAGAAACAAAAGCATTTTTAATTCAATTAAAATAATGATTTTGTATAAAACCAAAAGTTTATTGGTAATTTATCATTTCATACTTATGTGTGTAAAGTTTCTTTAAAATCAATTTAAAATTAAACTTTCCCTGGCTGATCAAGTGCCACATGCAGATAACTTTACATAAAGGTTGATTAGCATGATTGCACTATTTACTAAGCTCAATTGAGCTTAGCCTTATATATTAAGAGTAATGGCTATAATACACATTATTTAAACATATATATATATAACCACAATTCTGCATTCATATACGTTGATGTGCATCAGTTTAATTTTTCCATAAATATTAAAAGATGAGCAGCGTTTTCCCATAATGAAAACTTACCTAAAAAATATAAAATAAAAAAAAAGGAAATAAAAAGATAATTGGCTGGTGTTTCTTAAGCAGGACAAATTAAATAAAGTTGTTAGCTAACTTTTTTTTTTATTATTACTCTTGTCAAGTTTCACAATTTTCAGAATTTAATTTACATTTGCTTTAATCTAATTTTGAATTTTATTACATAAACGATCCTTTTTATTTGGGTTTTTCACCAGAGGCAGACTGGTGAGAATCAAATTAAAGGCAACACAGTTTTTATCATTCTTTCTTTTCAAAATGAATTACATTACTTTTTTTTCTAATAATTGCAAAAACAATAATAATAAGATAAGATAAACAACATCAAAAGAAATCATGCGCTGAAAATTTAAAATTGTTAAATAAATAATTACGATACTATCTGCGTGTATAAATCCAGTGACATACTTTTCAAAATATAAAATCTACTTTAAAAATATGAAATATATTGTGTTCATATATTTTTTTGGTATCTGATAATATTTTCAAATTTTATCGCATTAATTAGAACGGTTGCTTTGATTGGTTCTTCATTGTTTATTTACAATGCTTCTTTTATTGATTAGAATTATATTGCTAAGCAATGCAATACATGAACCCCTCTCCTTTCTGTTTTACATTTAATCTATATTTGATAATATTATTTCTCCGCTCTCATCCTGAAATGTGGCTAGCATCTTTAGTAATGATGGTGTAGTAATGGAATCTGAAACTCAAGTTCGTGGATAGCTCTCTTCTCTGTCACATACAGTACTCAAATTCCTTATGAACTCCCTAACGAATGATAATTCTCTTAATTTGTTCATTGATGTTAATAAATACAATATGTTAGTGAAAAATAGCTCTATAAAGGTTTTAAGATATCTTTTTTTGACATAATAACTATCATAAATCTTAACCATTCAATAGTCATCTCTTATTCTTATTAGGCTACACAATTACTTATGTAGGCATGACACTACATTAGTGCTTTATGATGCAGTACAGTGGTAAATGGATGGTTCTGGTATCAAATCTCAACTTGTCTCTTACAGTGCTATAACATCACATAATAGGACTTGCCAATAACCCCAAGACATGATTTTACTGCCTAGGGCTAGATTGAAATCAAGATCCCCATTTAGATTGTTCAGCCAAAAATCTACATATAAAGAATTATGGCATAAAAACGAAATTTCTTATGTCATTCCAAATAAATTTCTTTTTCCTGATTTAACAATAAAGCCAGCTGGTTTTGATTTTTCTTGATGCAATTGAACTCTCATATTAACAAATTCAGAATAACCATGGTTATTGTGTTCATCTGCAGTATAAGTGAAATTTACTGATTCTTGTAAATATGGACAAACACAAACTGTGTATTACATAATAAATGACAATGGAAGAATTAAAGGATATGATAAGAAACACTCAGGATTCTGTCAATTGGCATATGGCAATAGTAATCCATTCCATATTACTGGTGTACTTAATCATTATTTATGATTATTATATAGTTCACTCAATAGGTAGAGAATATCCAAAAATAATACTTAAATAATTAAAAAATAATTTTAAAATACTTTTGTTGTAGGTTTTAAATTTTAATCAAATTATTAGCATAAAGAAATATATTTATTTCTCTTCTGAAGATATTCCCTATTGTTTATGTAATTCTTTAAAGCTATATTGGGGATAATGTGATATATTCTATCTCAAGACTTGCATTTAAAATAATAACCAATTTTTTAGATATCATTTATAAATATAAATGCTGACAAAATAATTGAAGATTGCAATTTATCTAATGAGTTCTAATTATGTTTTGGTGCAGTAGTAGATTAGCAGATTCTGAAAATCAAAGTCCATGAGTCATGTTTCCAGTTCTGTCACTTCTAGTGTTCAAATTTTTGGGTAGTAAACTATTTAGTATTTTGCCCTGTGTAATTTGGTGCAGTGGTAGAATGGCAGACCTCAGAGCTTGAGGTCCACATGTTTGCCACTTCAAGTGCTTAAACTTCTTATGAACTCACAAGAAGTTAGGACATTTGATTATTGTATTATAAGATAAATATTATCATAATAAAATCTGTTTTGTGGAAATCCACTTAAGAGTATTAAATCATCTGTAAAATTCAATTTTTTCACACCCCTCTGCCACCTATTATATGTTTTGGTAACTAATAGATGCAAATGATAGTGCTTTATAAACCTTCATCCAATGCAGCCTATATAATATTAGTTAATAAAGTTCACATTAGGTGGCATAAAAGTTTGGAGAGAAATATATAAAAAAAATAAACAAACAAAGAATAGAGATAAGATTTATCTTTAAATTTGTTTAGTCTCAGAGCATTCATATTTATTAATATTAATTATTATTGTGTATGAAAGTGTAATTAATGGTTAAGAGTATTTGAAAGATTGAAAATTGTGTTTTTTATTTGTTTAAAGTTTTTTCAGTTTGTTATTTATATATATAGAATTTTTTTTTTAAAGTTTTTTTTTATTTATTATTTATATATTGTTATTTTATATATAAAAAAAATTTTTATATATAAAAAGTTATTTTGTTATTTAGTTTTTAGTAAATTTGTTATTAAAAGATTATTTACTTTTAAGAAAAAATATAATGTTCGAAAAGGACGTAAAATAAAGAATATGGATTGCATTTGTATTTCACAATGTATATATAATTGGAAAAAGGAAATTAGGCTTGCTGTGGTAGAATGTACTATATGTGATGAGGTTTATCACTTGAAATGTTTAAATAAGACTAGGAAGGATGTAATAGGTTTATGGTTATCTAGTCAGTGTGTAAATATGATAAAAGAGGTGAGAAAGTGTTTTCAAAGTGTAGATAGTCAAAAGACAGGGGAAAGGGAGCAAAATTTAATTAAGGAAGATAGGTTAGAGTATGGTTTCTGGAGTGTTAGGAAATATGGGTGGAGAAAGTAATAGTGCAATGAAAATGATTAGTTAAAGAATAAATAAGATAGAGGAAGAACTGAAGGATGTAGAAGTAAAATTAAAATCATTAGAGTTAAAATGTGAGGAGATAAAAGAATTATTGAGAAGGAATGATAAGGAAGAAATAGATAAGGAGGACCAGAAGGTATTAAAAAATGTTATGAATGGAGTAAAGAAAGTAGATTATGAAACAGAATTGATAGGAGATTCATTAATTAGAGAATGTGGGGATATAATTGCAAAGAAAAATAGAAGTAGGTATGTAAGAGTATGTTTGCCTGGAGCTAGAATTAGGGGTACAGCAAATAAAGTAAAAAAAAGCAAGATAGTAGAGATGTGTATGTTATGGTGGGGACTAATAATTTATCAGAATCATCAGAGAGAATAATGAATGAGTATGTTGATTTCATTAGGAATTTGACTATGATTAAAGAAAGAGTAGGAGTATTGGATTATTACCAAGATTTGACAAAAGATATTTTTTAGATAGGGCATGTTTTATAAATGAGAGATTGAAAAAAATGTATGAGAGAAATAATGTTATGTTTGCGGATGTGTAGGATTGTTTTATTGGAAAAAGGGCATTATATAGTAAAGATGGGTTGCATTTAGGAAAACAAAGAAGTGAAGTATTAGGGAGTCTGATTTATAAAGAATTTTTTTTCAGGAAACTAATAAAAAGAGGGGGGGTTAAAATTGCAATATTATTAAAAAAAATGGATGGAATATAAGAAATAAGCAAAAAGAATTTGATTTAGCTATAAATATAGATATGAAGAAGGAATGGGTTGTAAAATCAATGGTAAGAAAGTAATTTATAAATGTAATGGAGAAGAAAGAATTAAAAGAATTTATAAAAGAGTAGTTAGGAAAGAAGAAATTGTTAAAATTGGGTTTTTGAATATGCAAGGTAGTAGGAGACAAGAAAAGTGGATGGAATTATATAAAACAATTGAAAATGAAGAGTTTGAGGTATTAGCAGTAATGGAAACACATCTAAGAGAAAAAGAAGAACCTATTTTGGAACAGTTGGTATGGCAGGGTATAAATAGAAAAGAAAAAGAAAAAAGGGGTGGTGGTATAGGTGTTATATCAAAAAATATTTAATATTGTTAAATGTCAAGAACATTTGTGATTTGAAATAAGGTTGGGTAGACAAGAATGGATGGTGGCTATAGTTTATATAGCCACTGGAGATAGTCAAATTATAATGGAATGGAATAGTAACATATACAAATGTCTTGTTAAGTATATACAAAGTTTTAAAGAAAAGAGGAAGAGAATAATGGTTATAAGGGATATGAATGGACATATTGAAGAAATTGATGATGTAGATAATAAAAATTGACAGCTTTTGTAGGAATTTTGTCAGAAAATGAATCTGAATATTGGAAATTTATTAAATATTTATGAGGGCCAATACACATGGTCTAGAAATAATATATTTCATACAATAAATTATGTATTGGTAGAGAAAGAGGGAATAAATAAAATTAAAAAAATTAAGGTGCTTGATAATGAAGAAAAAATATGCACTAGTGATCATAATTTTATTGTAATTGAAATGGTTAGTAATGTGGTGGAGAATAGAAATAAAAATAGAAATAATAGTAAAAGATGTGGATGGAGAGGAAATGATAAGAATAAGTTGGAAGAGTATAAAATAAAAGTTGAAAAAATCATGGAAGAGTAGGTTGGGATGAGTATAAGTATTGGTGTAAAGAAGTAGAAAAAGTGGCAAATAGGTTTTTAGGTGAGAATATTCAGAAGAATAAAAGTAATAAAAAATGAGAATTAGGAAAAGTATAAAAGATAGGAAAGAAGCATGTAGAGAATATAAGTGTGCTATTAAGAACAAGGAAAGTGAAAAAGATATTAATGATAAAAGGGAAAAGTACTTAGAAAAGAAGAAGTTGTCTAAAATAGATAATTATAGACAGAGAATGAAATTGAATAATAAATTGTTGGAGGATATTAATAAAAGTGGAAGAGATGGGAGTAAAAAATTCTGGAATTACATTAAAAGGAGAAACGTAGGAGAGAGAGAGAGATAGTATTACTAGATGATGAGGGAATAGAGTGTAGCTTTAGAAAAGATTTAAAGAAAATCTTAAATAGATATGTAATGAATATAGAAAAGATGTTACATGTGAAGGATAGAATGATAGAAAACATGAGATGGTAATGAATTTAGGATATAGGGCAAAAGTAAAGTTATTATCCTGTTTTAATAAGATGGCACAGAATAGGGTTCTCCCTAGTAGTTGGAGTGATACAAGAGTAAGATTATTATTTAAAGGAAGGGGTAAGGATCATAGAAAGTTGAATAATTATAGACCAATAGTGGTAACATCATCAGTTTTATATAACATTTCCACGTATATGGTGGCTAGAAGAGTTGTAAAATGGATGGAAGAAAATAATGCAGTGGGGGAAATGCAAGGAGGATTTAGATTAGATAGGCATATAGAAGATAGTTTATTTGTAGTTACACAACTTATGGATAGAGGTAGAAATTCATGTAAACAGTTATATATGAGTTTTATAGATATAGAGAAGGCTCATGATAAAGTAAATAAAAATAGGTTATGGATAAGTTTAGCAAATTTGGGAAAGGATGAAGCTTTAATAGATATTATTAAGAAATTATATGAAAAAATTATATATATTTAAATGATTCTATATTCCCTAATTGATATATATATATATATATATATATATATATATATATATCAATTAGGGAATATAGAATCATTTAAACTGAAAAATAGGGTGGCATTAAGGCAAGGATGCCCTATGTCACCTATTTTGTTTATGTTGTATTTGAGTGAAATGGAAAGAGCAATAGAAATATTAGAAAGAGGAATAAAGATACCGTTAATAGGTAGTAAGAGACTATATATTTTGTCAGTTTTTTTTTTTTGCAGATGATATATTTTTGTGTACAGAAAGAAGAGAAGATATGGAAGTTATGCTTAGAACATGTTCAAGGGTGGGTAAAGAGATGAGGATTAAATTTGGTGAAGAAAAATCAAATATAATCATGGTTAATACTGGGGAAAGAGAAGATGTAGAATTTTTATTGGGAGATATTAAGTTAAGTGTGGTAAATAGATATATTTATTTGGGAATTATTTTAAATAATCAGAAAAATTATTTAGATGAATGGAAGAAAAAATTGATAAATGAAGCAAAGAAAAGAAAGGGATTGATAAAGAAATTAACAGTGTTTTCATATAATAAATCTGATGTAGCTAGAATTATATGAAAAGGAGATGCAGTAGCAGGGTTAATATATGGTAATGATGCATTATATCTTAGTAAAGGGATATTAAATTACTTAGAAAAAGTTCAAAGGGAAGTAGGAAGACATGCATTGGATGCAGATGTATGGACAGCAAGGGAGGCAATTCAAGGAGAAATGGGATGGTCAAGTTTTCATATGAGAGATGCAAAAAGTAAAATGAAAATGTTTGATAGATTGCAGTTTATGGATAATAAAAGAATAGCCAAAATAGTATTTAATTGGGTTATGAGTAAAGAGCAGGTAACAAGATGGGTGAGAAAGGTAATGCGGTATGCAAAAGATTTGGATAAAGAATTTATATCAGTATATTTGTACAAAAGATGGGATGATTGTGTTAGGAGGATTGTTGAGTGTTATAGTGGTAAGGGATGGGATAAAATAATAGATTTACTAATAATGAATAGGGAGTTAGAGAGATGGAGAACTAGTATGGAGAATAAAAAGAGTTTAAATATATATAGAAATAAACAGAATATTAGGTGCGAATTAATATATGATAATAGTAAGGAAAGTAGTTTATTGTTTAAGGCTCGAACAGGATCTTTAGCAACAAGAGAATATACATGTAAATGGAAAAATATGGGTGATGTAATCTGTAAATTATCTAAGGAAGAAATAGAAAATATTAGGCATCTGTCAATTGAATGTAAATGCTTGAAAACAGAAAGAACACATATAATGAAGTTATGGAAGAATAAATATGAAAAAAGTGATTATACAGAAAGTAGATTATTGTTTTTATGCTGGGTTTGGAAAAAGATAAGGGGGATTTAGATATAAAGGCCATAACATTTACAAAGATTATGTTATGGAAATGGGATGGAACAAAATATGGGAAAACTTAGACTGGGGAATGTAAAATTAAGTAGCTAACAGGTTTCTCTGGGCATAATTGCTGAGAGATTATTGACTTTCTTTAAGAAGAAGCTACAGTACATCACATTACATCACATCACATGCTGATTAAACAGAAATGAGTAAGCTAAAGTTATGAGATACTCATGTGATAAATCTCAAATTTTAAAATAAGATGTCTCTTATTCTTTTAAATTGGAACCTCCTTATTTGTAAAAAAAAAAAAAAAATAGCAATATTATTAAAATTTCATTTTGCCATTAAAACAAAAAAAAATAAGTAAAATTTTAATTTGCTATTTTAAATTTTTTTTTTTCATGTGTCAATGTGTTGACTGGGAAGCGAACCCGGGCCAGCTGCTTGGAAGGCATCTATGCTAACCACAAATTAAATACACCTAACTCTATTTCTATATGATAAATTTGTTCATAGATAAGTGTTCCAAGTAATAAAAAAGTGCAATAAAATACATTGTACTCTTGCTATTAAAAGGTGTGAAGGTTGCCTTGACAGCAGTGAGAAATATTGATTACTATATTTTACTGTGAATGTTTAGGTGGTTACTGGTTGGAACTTAATATAGAAAGTTAGAAGATTGTTTCCAGACCTAAGAAATCAGTAAAAATGATAAAATAAACCACATGAAAAAGCTGGTTAGAATTGTATCTTTTTTTGCATGCTACCAAATATTGTTTATAAATATTGCACATAAATAAAAATGAATTATGGAAACATAAATTTCATTTGAAAAACAAAAAATTCTAAAAGATATCATGTAAACCAAATGTTTTCCTATAAATGTTGCTTCTTCTCCTATTGCAAGATGATCTAAAATTTGAAATTTTACTATCCAAAGAAATCAATGACTTTTTCTTTTTGTAGGTGGATTATTTGACCATATATGAGAGATACTAATAAATCTTTCAGATTTAATTAACAAAACATAGATTTAAAGATGCATGCAATGAATAAGTTAACATTTAAAGTTGTGATCATTTATTAAGCATATAGGAAGTGTGTAAATACTTTGGAGAAATATTTAATAAATCATCACAATTTGCATTAGTTTATACATTTCCATTATAAAAATCGTAATATTGACTCGCTGTAAAAAACAAGATTTCATACAAGACAATGTGTGAAGAAAACAGTGGAGTTAAAAAATGAAGAGAATAACAGCTTCATGCCCTCAAATTCAGATGCTTCAGATTGGCCTATATAAATGGAAATTTAGGTAAAAGATAGAAGGGCTAGTTCTTATCTTTATAAAGTTGCTATCTCGTGTCCTGCTATAGTCAAAAAACAACATCATTTGATTATTATAAACATTCAAGGCACACATGATAATGATTAAAGCCTTTCTTTAAGGTATTTAACTTAACAGCTATTAAATTTTGAAAAAAAATAATAAATCAAATCATGCTTTAATTTTTATTAATTGTTTTTAACATCAACATCTACAAGGTACTTTCACTTTCAAAACAAAATATTAAAACCTTTAAAGTGCAGATAAGCAAATTTGTCCATTTTTGGAAATATTGCCAAGAAATGAATTTTTTGAAAAATATTGGAAAATTAAGAGGTGAAAACATTTTCTTTTATCAAATAAAATGATAATACCTATAAATTATTTTTTTTAGTTTTTTGATTAATTATGTTATTTCAAAACAGCTGGTATAAAAAGAGAATTTTTTTTAAAAAATCATGTTAATACAAATTGATTTTAAAAAAAGTTTGTGCAAAAACAGAATTAAGAATAGTAATTAATTCTATAAACTCTAATTTGTCATGAAGTGTAAGAAAGTTCAATTAAAGAATATCATTTCTCTTTTCACTAAAAATAGTCATGTGACTAAATTAATTTAGAGATATGGATGCAGTTTTACAATTATCAAGATTCAAGCTGTGAACACATATCTCTGGAAGAAAAAAATTAATACTAATAATGCATAAGTTGAAAGTGGGCTGAAAATTTTTTATGATAAAATTAAATATTATAATGATATACTGTTCAAAAAAGTCAATAAAATAAATAATCAAATTGTTTATTGCTTGGGAGATTTAAAGAAATTTGAGCACTGTACAGTGTAGATTAACAATCTATGGACTTTGAGTTCTAGAATCTACCATTCTACCACCATATTAATCCATGAAGATATATATATATATATCAACCACTAGAAACCAGTCAACACTTAAACAATGTCAATATAGGTAACAATCAACAATCATGAACTGCTGTTAAGGCAACCTCCATTTAACAATAAAGATCATATCAGTTTGTGATTGTTTAAAAAATGTTATTTATCATTCATTATATATTAAATAGCTATGATTGTGGGATTTTAAACATTGCCCTGAAAGTGGCTCAGCTATAAAGCTATAAAATTTTATTAAAAACTTCACTTATTTATACGTATGTAGCATATTTATATATTATTATCTATAATAAAGGGATTCCACCTTTATTGTTAAATGGAGGTTGCCTTGAAAACAGTTTGTGATTGTTGATTCATATCTATATTGAGATTGTCTAAGTGTTGACTGGTTTCTAATAGTTATATATAAACTCATTTAGCTTTGAATATTATTACACTTATATATATATATATATATATATATATATATATATATATATATATTACAATGACATGTATAGAAGAAACTTTAGTGTTCTAATTTATATATAAATAAATTAGAACACCAAAGTGGAATCTAGAGAGTTCATTATAAAATAAGTTATTAGATGTTATATAATAATTTAATAATATTTCATAATAATATGCAAGAAAATGCTTAATTATTTCATCTCATTTCTACACTATTTTTTATTTATAATTTGCTAGATATACATTTATGTGGGTGAGGGTGCTTAAACCTCAACTGTATTTTTTTAGCTACTTTCTACTGAAATTTATTTGAGTAAAAAAATGAAGTTATTGAAAACTAAACACATTCATTTACCAAGTAGGTTTATAAGAAATACAAAGCAAGTTATTTTCATTTCCAACATAATTATAAACAATGTAGTAAGTTATCAATAGACACAATTACTAATTTAAACATCATTAATCTAGATAGGTCTTATATAGTTTCATGAATAGAAATTCATTTTCATAAAAGTCAATAAAATAAGCAGTAAATCCACAATCTATAAATTGCTTAATTGCAATTCTACTATGTTTTATATTACAATAATATCTGGTAGTCACACATCTATTTTTCTTTCTTTTATATTTATGATTTTTTACTTTAATGACAATTTAATGGATTTCAAGTAATGCGCATTTTCTCCAAGGATTGATCCATGGTTTGTCTGTAAAAACTGTTATCTCCAATCACCAGGTAGAAATATTATTTTTTGCAACAACCAAAAATCCAATTTATTTTACTAGAGGTGTTTCAAAATCTAAAAGTTTATTTTTTTCCTTAAAACATTTTAATAAAACTATATACATATTCCACAGAAATATGTGGAGGATTAATAATTAATACCGCATTAAAATTAAAATTTTTTAAACCAGACTTTTAATGTTTCGTCTTTATTGTATCTTGACTAAAATTTATATAGCAAATTCTTAATATGTATACACTAGGAGTAATATTTTTAATTGTTGTAGGTTTAAAAACAGTTAAGTTTTTTTTAATCAGCTTTAAAAAATTTAATTATTAAATACTTATGAAAGGAAAAATGGTTTAAATAAAATTATTTCTTTTGTTACTGAATCTTAAGTGATCATATATAATTTCAAATATAAATATAAAAAAAAATCATGTAAATCACATTTCCAATGCCAACAAATCATGTTATATATATATATATATATATGAGCATGTAAAAGATGGATGCTATTTATAGTTTTATTTAAATGTTTTTTTTAGAAATCTTGCTTCTAAATTGTCTTAGCAACACATATGGACTTATTTATTCTATATATATTGTAACGATATATAAATATGTCGTTACATTAATTTAAAATAAAAACTTAAAAGTTCGCAAATAAAAGTAAAAAACTAAACGCTAAAATTAAAACATTGTTAAACGTGTATACATTCGCACAGATGTTAAACTTTAAAAATATTTTTTTTCATAAACAAAAAAAAAAAAGTATTTGAATGTATTTTTTTTAAATAAAAAAAATACAAGATTGAAATATAAAAATATTTTAATAAAAAAATAACGTAAGTTAAAATAAAAACAGGTATTAATTAATTCCTGTAATCTATAAAAGGAAATGGTTGTTTATTAATTATCTAAAAGCTGTTTAATTAAAAAGTCAGATGGAAAGTTAGATAAGAGAAGAAAGAAATTTTAGCTTGACCAATGGAAGCACTAAGCCTTGGCTCGGACCATGGCGAAAAAACAGAGCAGTGACGTTTTGTTCAGTGAATCCTTGTGGATGATATAAAAAGAAAAAAATATTGAGTTCAAGAAGCTTTTTTCAACTTGGTTGGGGAGACGAGCGATAAAGACGCACTTTATCGTTCTCTCCCACTTATCTCTGAAATGAAATGACTGATACCATGAACCAGCAAATGCCACCTCCTGAACATTAGATTGATCTTGCAATTAAAGACTCCGTGGACATTGACACCAGGAACCGGGAGCTCTGCTACCGTAAGCTATAGGAAATGAACAATTATTAAAATCAATCAAGAACTTTCGTCAAGTTGTACAATGTAATAAACAAGCCAACTTATTTAAAATGGACTCTTATCTGACTTTTGTAAGTTTTAAATCAAATTAATAATGGTTAATTTTATATCTTTCCCGATTGTTAAAAGAATCATTTCCCTTTTAATATTTTTATATGTAGTAATATTTTATTGTAGAAATTATTAAATGCATTACATTTAAGTTGTCTATAGACGCTTGCATGGATTCATTTGCGGTTAATTAGATTTTGGTTTTCATATTTGATCAAAATATATAGACATTCGATAAATAATGATACCTTACGGTGAGTATCTAAAATGTATTTATTCGGATGTCTTTTAAGTTATTGGTGACAACGCAAGTATCTTATGGTGAATACTATTGGGTTACTTATAAGTTTCCCTCTGCGATTGTCGGTATCAATAATTTTGTATTTTGATCGTTTATGTTTATTTTGAAATGTTTTTGACCGTGGAATCTGTGTAATCGATCTATACCCAACATTTTTAAATAAATCTGTGCGAACGTATATAAATGTTAAAATTAAGTCGGGCGCGAATGGCTATATAGTTTTGTAAAGTTGTATTAAGGGAGGGTAATCTTAGGTTATTCATTTCGTAGTTGAATTGGTTCAATGGATTGGATATATTTGTGTAATTAGTAGATGTAGTATGAGATCCGCTACGGGCAGGATTATAGATATACGCCACACACCCTCTGTTTGCCTATGGATGGGTTTGTAAGTCGGCAGAAGACCGCAGTCCATTCCTATGGAGTTTTTAGTTTATTGATCTACTTGCCCACAGATGTCACATTCCTGTTGGTGGAGAGTCAATGTCTTCTCTATTTCTACTTATTGTTCAGATGTACATTCCTGACAATATAGTATTTTGTGTTGTCGTATCATGCTACATTGAATACATGAATGTATCAGATGGATTGGCGCCAGTTGATTGCGAAATTTGTTGCCTAAGGTTAAATCAGGGAAGAATATTTTCCTTTCAAATGCAGACCTATGTAGTCCATTCATACTCGACCCTCTAAATAAAATATTAAACATTATAGCAAGCTATTTTAAATGTAAAATTAAAAATTAAGATAAAAATCTAAATGTTAAACTTATTCCTCGAATTTAGAATGATTTTATATGTGCGTAAATAAATATTTTTCTGTGTTAATTTCTGGCAGTGGCTTTTATTATTTTATTCTTTTATATTTAAGATATAAAATTTATAGATTTTTATCTCTGCGTCTCCGCTGAGCTAGTGACAATGGGCTAACGATCTAAATATGTAAATAAAGTGGAATCCTAACAGCGCGTATCTGCCTACTTTATAAATTTTTCTAGGCTCAAATGCCTAGATGGCGCCCTTTGGTAGTGCGGTGCAGTGCGATGCGATCTCCCACTTCGTTTGGATCGTTATAATTGGCGTCCCAAGTGTGGCCTTACCTCAGAGATTGACCCTGAGAAGGGGAATTGATGCTGAAATTTCCTATCTTGAATAAACACGAGTGCCCTGAGAATGTTAAAAATAAATGAAGCCCGTAATATTTTTTCTGAAATCAGAATATATTGTTTGTATTATATAAAGTTATGAATTTTGTGTAAAAAGTGCTGCCAGTAAGAAAAATTGCGCATATGTAAAGAGAAATACGAGGAATAAAAAGTAATAAATAAAACGTAATAATAATTATAAATCATAATTTTTTTTTTTAAAAAAAAGTCTTGTTAAATTAAAATCTAATCGTTCAACTTGCCTAAGTAATAGTTAAAGGTAGAAGAAATGAAACTTGGAAGGGAGGGGGCAGAAATTTAGCTGGTAGTAAGGAATCATCAGTCAACTTTTTTTTTATCATTATATTTGTAATTACTGTTTTGTCTTTTAAAAAAAAAAGTTTTGTCCTTTTGAAATTTCATATATAACAAATTTGTATAACGTAATTACTAACACTAAGTAAATTCTTTTTTTTTTTTTAATGTTTTTTGTTTTTTGAGGAAGTTTACTGATATGTAACGATATATAAATATGTCGTTACATTAATTTAAAATAAAAACTTAAAAGTTCGCAAATAAAAGTAAAAAACTAAACGCTAAAATTAAAACATTGTTAAACGTGTATACATTCGCACAGATGTTAAACTTTAAAAATATTTTTTTTCATAAACAAAAAAAAAAAAGTATTTGAATGTATTTTTTTTAAATAAAAAAATACAAGATTGAAATATAAAAATATTTTAATAAAAAAAATAACGTAAGTTAAAATAAAAACAGGTATTAATTAATTCCTGTAATCTATAAAAGGAAATGGTTGTTTATTAATTATCTAAAAGCTGTTTAATTAAAAAGTCAGATGGAAAGTTAGATAAGAGAAGAAAGAAATTTTAGCTTGACCAATGGAAGCACTAAGCCTTGGCTCGGACCATGGCGAAAAAACAGAGCAGTGACGTTTTGTTCAGTGAATCCTTGTGGATGATATAAAAAGAAAAAAATATTGAGTTCAAGAAGCTTTTTTCAACTTGGTTGGGGAGACGAGCGATAAAGACGCACTTTATCGTTCTCTCCCACTTATCTCTGAAATGAAATGACTGATACCATGAACCAGCAAATGCCACCTCCTGAACATTAGATTGATCTTGCAATTAAAGACTCCGTGGACATTGACACCAGGAACCGGGAGCTCTGCTACCGTAAGCTATAGGAAATGAACAATTATTAAAATCAATCAAGAACTTTCGTCAAGTTGTACAATGTAATAAACAAGCCAACTTATTTAAAATGGACTCTTATCTGACTTTTGTAAGTTTTAAATCAAATTAATAATGGTTAATTTTATATCTTTCCCGATTGTTAAAAGAATCATTTCCCTTTTAATATTTTTATATGTAGTAATATTTTATTGTAGAAATTATTAAATGCATTACATTTAAGTTGTCTATAGACGCTTGCATGGATTCATTTGCGGTTAATTAGATTTTGGTTTTCATATTTGATCAAAATATATAGACATTCGATAAATAATGATACCTTACGGTGAGTATCTAAAATGTATTTATTCGGATGTCTTTTAAGTTATTGGTGACAACGCAAGTATCTTATGGTGAATACTATTGGGTTACTTATAAGTTTCCCTCTGCGATTGTCGGTATCAATAATTTTGTATTTTGATCGTTTATGTTTATTTTGAAATGTTTTTGACCGTGGAATCTGTGTAATCGATCTATACCCAACATTTTTAAATAAATCTGTGCGAACGTATATAAATGTTAAAATTAAGTCGGGCGCGAATGGCTATATAGTTTTGTAAAGTTGTATTAAGGGAGGGTAATCTTAGGTTATTCATTTCGTAGTTGAATTGGTTCAATGGATTGGATATATTTGTGTAATTAGTAGATGTAGTATGAGATCCGCTATGGGCAGGATTATAGATATACGCCACACACCCTCTGTTTGCCTATGGATGGGTTTGTAAGTCGGCAGAAGACCGCAGTCCATTCCTATGGAGTTTTTAGTTTATTGATCTACTTGCCCACAGATGTCACATTCCTGTTGGTGGAGAGTCAATGTCTTCTCTATTTCTACTTATTGTTCAGATGTACATTCCTGACAATATAGTATTTTGTGTTGTCGTATCATGCTACATTGAATACATGAATGTATCAGATGGATTGGCGCCAGTTGATTGCGAAATTTGTTGCCTAAGGTTAAATCAGGGAAGAATATTTTCCTTTCAAATGCAGACCTATGTAGTCCATTCATACTCGACCCTCTAAATAAAATATTAAACATTATAGCAAGCTATTTTAAATGTAAAATTAAAAATTAAGATAAAAATCTAAATGTTAAACTTATTCCTCGAATTTAGAATGATTTTATATGTGCGTAAATAAATATTTTTTTGTGTTAATTTCTGGCAGTGGCTTTTATTATTTTATTCTTTTATATTTAAGATATAAAATTTATAGATTTTTATCTGTACGTCTCCGCTGAGCTAGTGACAATGGGCTAACGATCTAAATATGTAAATAAAGTGGAATCCTAACAGCGCGTATCTGCCTACTTTATAAATTTTTCTAGGCTCAAATGCCTAGATGGCGCCCTTTGGTAGTGCGGTGCAGTGCGATGCGATCTCCCACTTCATTTGGATCGTTATAATATATATATGTTATTTATTTAATTTAGGTATGTCATATTAATTAGTTAAATTGTAGTGTTTGTCTAGTTCATAGGTGCCCAAACTTTTTCAGGTCACTGGCATCTTTGCAAAATATAAATTTTATAATGCCCCCACCCTAAATATAACAGTTTTTCGTGTTCAAATCTGTTCGATGCCTACTCTGTAATTCATGTGATGAACACAAGATATAACATGATATCAATGTGACACATTAAAATAAGGCATAAACATAAATTTAATATCAATAACAAGAGAAAAAAAAATTTAAAGTTATTAAATTTAAGTTTAAATGAGTGAAATCAAACCATAATCGATTATATTTCCTGATTTCTCTCTATCCAAAACTCTAATACCCTGCTAATTGGTACCACAAAGTCTTAGGTGATATATCTTTGAAAGGCTGAACATAAACTTCATCTTTATGTGCCACTTTTGAGAAGAAAACAACATTTTCATAAAGAAAATACCACTGCCAATGAAAAAAAAACCAAATCAGCATGTCAATATATTTTCAATAATCATATACAGAAAATAAGTTCATGCAAAGTAAGTTTTTCTTTTCTCAAATAGAAGAGTGTATTAAAAACAAATAACAATAAATAAACATGTCTATATATATCTACGCCTCTGCATACACACAAGCATTCCAAAAAATAATTTGGTAGAACTGTTTTAAAGTAGAAAAATCAAATAATAATTTACAGAGAAACAAAATAAAAATACAAATAATAAAAAAATACAATAAAATTTATAGCAAAAGACAATGATAATAAATAAAATAAAAAATTATACCATCTGGCTTCCTTTTGGTTTATTTCCGTTAACCATCTCCAGACTTAGTAACTTTTAAGTGCACTATAAAACATGACAAGGCAGGGTTTCCCTTTTTCATAGCAAAATATAGGCATTAAAATGTTCATTATTATTGGCTAGCATCTGTGTCTACATGAGAGCAGTGTAGGAGTCTGGATGGTGCACTAACATTGGAAGTTTACTTCATTAGCATTTTAATGATAAAATTTAGTCATTTTTATATTTCTCAGTTTTCTCTAGAAATCTTTATAGTAACAACAAAAGTCAATCATGCAATTTTGGACAGACTATAATTTGAAGCTAGGGTCACTGTGCCTTCTTTCGTAAAGTTCTCCACTGCTTTTCAACTAGAATATTTTTCTTAATTCAGCATACCCTTAAACGCCCAGCAGAAATAACATAGCAAGGAAAACAGTACACTCAGAAGAGACCCTTTCCCCCAATCAAATCCTTTTATAGCACATCAATAACAATACAAATTGAGTAACCCTCTTTCATTATTACAGCCATTATCTCCAATTTTTGGATAATTGATCATAGCACAATTGATATAACTTTTTACATCTTTTTTTCTTTCACTTTTTTTAGTTTCCACTCACATTCTTTTAATTCCTCAATGAATTTTGGTTTACATATGGCTTCTAATTGTAATACAATGGAAATAGCTTTTTCCATTTTTACAAAAGATTCAAAACAAACAAAAAAAACAATTCTGAAATATGACAAATTTTTAGAGTCTCTCAGCTGATATTGGACTTAAATTACTTTATTTTTTTAACAAAAAATATAATCCACAGGATGACCACTTCTATCTATTAGTAAAATTTAAAATTAGTCATACAATAATAACCTGCATTCCTTTTAACTTGTTAGCAGAGAAAAAAAAACTCAAAATGACTATCCCCCTTTTTATATATTCTTGCATGTAAACAATTTATAAAATAACCATGAAATCGGCAAAATAATGTAAAAATTAGCGGTTTGAGAGTAAGTTAAAGCCAACGATCGATGCATCTGGAGAAAAGGCTAGACAACCTGAGTACCCCCCAAAAGCTTCTGAACCCACTAACACCCCTTAGAAGTCTTCACCATCTACTGGGGAGAGGGGTGCCATCTGCTTTGGGAAAGACTGGTCTAGTTTATGGAAATCATCTGTAGAAAAAGTTGTGACCTTTCAAATGTACTATAACCCATTTTAGACAATCTCAGAATTGCCAACAAGTAATGTTGATAGTAAACCCCAGGCTAGAACACTATCTAATTTTTTAAAATTTTTGGATTACTGTTAAAATCATTTTTCATTTTCTGAAATTATTTAGTGTCACTTTGAAATTAAAATAATCAAAAGTTTAATGTTTAAAAGATTTATCTTGGCTTGGAAATTGCTTTTATTTGTTTTTACTCCCAAGATTAAATCTTGTTTTTTATCTTCCTGTACTTTATTTTTTATGATAGTTTTATGTTTTGTACAAGTTATGAATATTCATGTAATTTTATTTCTCTAGTTCTTTGAAGTCTTTTTTTTTTTCAAATCTTTTATTTTTGTTAATATTCATCTGTATTTCATCAGGCATATCTACTGCTTTATCTTGGATTCCTCCTTTTATAACAACACATTTACTAATTATTTTTAGAAAGAATAGAAATAGTACAAATATTAAAAGAATTAAAAAATGTTTATTTTTTTTTTAAAAAATTTGGTAATGTGTGTCAACTTATCTTCTAATAATAAAATGAATTATATAAATAAAGGAATGCTGTAACAAATTAAATAAAAGTCATGTGATTGATGTATTAGAATATCTCACTGTAGATCTGCCTAGATGATGATGACTTTTTAAGAGAATAAATCCATTAAATAAAATAAATAATCAAATTACATTGTTATTCAGGAGTTCTTAGAAGTTCGAGCACCAAACACATATAAAACTGGAATTGATTTGAAAAATTTCCAGAGACTGTTACTCTATCACTGAACTAAAACCACACAAGGAAATAAATTCACTGTGGACCAGCAGTATAATTTCACTGATGATGATTTTTAATTAGTACAACAGCTTTCAGAAACAATTTAGCACACATACACTATGTAATATTTTATCATAAAATGTTGATATGAACACAACTTTTTTAATTTGATATTCATTATGGGTTGGGTTGGATATATTGCTAGAAGGGATGATAATAGATGGACAATTGAAATCTTAAACTGAATTCCAATGGATTGTAAAAGACCCAGAAAGAGACCACATATCAGATAGATGGATGAAATAAGAAAGTATGCAGGGATGATGTGGAGAAGGTAGGCTAGAGATTGGAGAGGATGAACTGAACTCGGAAAGACCTTCATCCTGTAGTGAATTGATAAGGGTTGATAATGACAAATGATGATGATATAAAGAACACAGTTGCTATCAATTGTCATATTAAATAATCAAATCATTTTATTGCTTAGGAATTCATAAACGGCTTGAATGTCAGAAAGGCTAAAACTAGAATTGATCAAAGAACCTTAGGAGAAAATTGAATGTCTTTATTGATTAAGAGGTTCATAAAAATTGAGCACTGGAAGTAATAGAACTGAGTTTGATCTTAGATTTTGCACTTCAATCTAAGATTCTATTGTTATATCAGACCACATTGCAGTGTTAATGATTAGCTATATATAACACAATTTTATATCAGAAATAACAATATGTTGCGTTTGAGAGTGGTAGTGATAAACCAGTATTGTTTTAACATGTAAAATGTTTTATTATTATCAGATGAAAAAATGAACAATCATTTAGAAAATATGAATGTGATAGTGGTTTTAATCTCATACTTGATTCAAACTATTCGGAAAGAGCAACTACTAGAAAAAAAATCTAAAAATAAATTTAATCTAGTTAAGCTTAAAGAATAAATTAAAAAAATAAAATTACTGAAAAGAATGTATGTAGCCATTTCAATTGTTTGTCGTTTTTTTTTTTTTTTTTTGAAAAAACGTTCTTCTATTAGTAAAATTATGAATTGCTTTTAAAACTAACATTTGCCGTAATACACAATTTTTAAAATGATTAATCCAATGAAAGTTGAGAATAATCTCTGACATTATTTTCATTCTATTTTCTTCTTTAATTCTTATCACTAAAGTGAAGCTGTGTTTGACAAATCTCTTTATGATTTATTTTCATAATTAGACATGCTGATAAAACTTGAAGTTTTTTTTTCCTTTTAGAATAACAAATACTGGAAATAATCAAATATAATTTCTCAGTGTCAGAAATAAAGCAAAATAAAATATTAATGAATAATATTTATTTTTAAAAAAAGATTTTATTGAGATTTCTATTTTATCGAGATTATTTAAAAATATAATAGAAACAGTGGGCCAACCAATAGATTCTTCTGACTTATGGATGAATTACTGTAAAATTCACTATTATAAAATGATATCTCGCTGGAGTATTTATATGAAAAAAATAAAAAATCAAGATGTGCTAAATATAAAGTGTTTTATAATGAATAGTATAATTTTCATGTAGAAGGTGGAACTCACATTATAGAGTACAATCTTTATTGTTTTCCTTGGAAAAATATATAGCAGAGAATAGAAAATATTGGAGAACTACAATTAGACAATGTATTGAACTATTTCAAAAATACAAGATTATTGCAGAAGAGTTAAAACGCAACCTTTTAAAATATGAAAAATCGGAATAATGAACCAGTGTGTTCTCTGTGTGAATTTACTTGTAGTTCATAGACTTGTGTGTACAGTCATGACAGAACTTATATGTAGTGCTTTATTATTATTATATTGTTGTTGTTGTTGTTGTTTATATTTGGAGATAAAATGACATTATTTATTTGTAAGTGATGATTACTGATGCATGAAAGTCATCTTCAAAAAAAGGTCTGCAAAATAAATCCTTCTGACCTTTTAAAGATATTTGAAGTTTAATACTATAATTTATTCTTCTTTCTCAGCAGAAACTTCATAAGAATAATGGTTACTGATATATTTAATTAAAAAATTATTTTTTTTTCTCATGCATCATAGCATCAGCCGGGAAGTGAACCTGCCAACCCGCGACAACCGCCTGCAAAGCATTTAAACTAATATTTCTTTTTCTTCTCAGTTATTATCTGAAACCAAATAATTATCTTTTTAAAATAGTATTTTTGTTTTCATGGTTAACAATATATTTATATTAAAATAATTCATGATTTCTTGGTATGCATTTTCCTTCTACCAAAAATATAAAAGATTTTTAATGTTATAATTGAAATCATGAAGGTATAAATTGTGACTGATTTCATTATCAAACTTACTTAAAAGTATAGGCAAGGGCTCAAATTTAAATCTGTAAGTGGTTTAAATGTTCAATAAGTTAGTTTGGTATTATAGCAGTAGTAAAAGTTGGTCAATAAATGACTCTTATTGAAAACAGGCTAAAATCTTATAAAATAATGTAGACATTTCTTTGATGATATCATCTGGTATGTATTGACTGCTCACATTAACAAAGAAGGATCTGGAACCAAGTAGGTGTAAATTGCATTACTGAATCAAAAGTTTTATCACAAAATGATAATGGTAGTACTAAATAATATGAATATGAGGGAATACCTAAATGACACAGAAATTTCATTATAGAAAATTATATATTCATATTTAGGTGCTATTAATCAAATCATCATTATTGTCCATTTGATTCAATGCATCAGTCTGAACATGTTTTCCACTTTGTGATGTAATCCTCAAATTCTTATCTCTGTCGTTTTTACTCTCACCACTTCCATGTCCATAAAACTTTTTCTTGGGTCATTTTTGTATTCAGGAAAATAAAAAAATCACACAGAGTAATATCAGATAAATATGACTGATGGATAAACTGGATCATGCTGTTTTTACTTAAAAATTATTATAATGGCAATAATAATAACTTTTGAAGTTTTTCAATGCAGAAAATTTAAAAACCAATATTCTAAAAATTGTAATAGTGAAATAATATTAACACTAAAAGTGGCAGGGATAGAAATTTTAATTTCTTTGGTGTTTCAATACAGATAAGTGTGCCTAGATAGTGAACTGGGTGATATATCCGATTCAAATATCACTTTGCAATTTTTATAAAGTTATTTAAAAGTTTTATAGGATATAGCACACATATGCAGCTATATTGTAAAAGTCTGTAATTTTAAATTTTGTCTTGAATAGATTTTATTTGTTAGTTTAAAATAAGTTTCTTCTGACATTTATTTTGTTATCAAATTCTAAAAACATTCTTCAAGTTTTCTTGTCTTGTAAAACAACTGTGAATTACCTTAAATGTGGTACACCATCAGCTGTCCTACCAGCAAATGACATTCTTGATTTTGACACAGTATTCCAGGCCATGAAATGCTCACCGGTGCTGTTTCATTGATTTCCCACAAGACCATATTGTTTTTTTTATATACCTCTGAATTAGGAAACTAGAATTATTGTTCTTTTATAAATCGCCAGCAGGAAGATATTATTAATTTCCTTTTAAATTGTAGGTGAGAGAACAAACTTTGCTGCCAAGGTATTTCATTTGTAATATGTACTAGAATCATATACACAGTCTGATGAATACACTTATAAAAAAATCTAGGTCAAAAATTTTCGTATTCTGTTTGCTAGATTTACTTTAGTTTGTTTACTGAATTTAATAAAATTTTCAAATTAGTTTAAACTTAATTTTGATGACATTTGTCTTAGTGCTTCTATTTTCTCAATTGTCTGAACAATAATTAAGATCTCTTGGTCTCTCCCTTATTGTAGTCAGTGTAAACCATCATCACCATCCACTTTTGATCAAGGTAAACAAATTTTCCAGATATGCAGTGATCTGCACCCTCCGTGATCAAAGGTACATTGAGTGGCCATTACATACTTATTAAATTTTAGCACAACCAATATAGGGATTCAAGTTTAAAGCCCATGTAAGATTTTGTTTGGACAATTCAAAAATATTTCAGGTGTAGGAGGCAAGATTTAATAGGTAGGGATCAGTTTTTGTTAGTTATGATATGGATTGTTAGGGTAGTTTGATATAAGGAGGTTCATCTTTTTCATATGAGATAGTAATATAAAATAGTTAAGTAGCATTTTCAGTGAAATCAATAAAAAAAAGTGTTAAATATAGTTTGATTTAATCTCATTTCGAAAATGGGAATAGGAGAAAAGAAAAAAGCATCAGAGACCCAGATGATAATGAAGATGATGGTGGATATGATGAGTAAAATGTGGCAAGAATTCAAGCAGAGCCAGCAGGCAATAATAAAAGAAAGTAGAAAATTCAGAGTCAAAATGAGATAAAAAATGGAAAGGGTGGAGAAAAACCAAGATATAGATAGATTTGACTAAAGAAAGTCAGGAAGTAGAAGAAGAAGCTGAGGTCATAAAAAAAGAAGTTGAATTAGAGCAGAATAGTTTTAGAATAGGTAAGGTGGAGATAAAGTTAGAAATAAGCAAAGATTGGGTACAGATAGAAAGTATGGTGGAAAATCTAGAAATTGTAGATCAAGAAATAGAAGGAAGCTATAAGTTAGACAGAAAATATTGTGAAAACAGTTTATTGTACAGGAGGCTAAAAATGAGTTGATTAAAATAACTGTTAGTTTCAAACACAGATTTAAAACTAAGAAAAGAGTTAAGAAAAAGTTTTCAGAATATAATTTTAAAGCAAAAATAAAAGCCATTTATAAAGCAATCTTATTCAACACACCAAAAAAGACTGTGGGAAATGAATTCTTTCTTTTTTACTAGGGTTGATATGATCAAAGATTAAATAGGAAAGTTTACAAAAATGTGAAGTTTTGCTCTGCAAAAGGGTTTTAAGTTATATGAGCTAGAAAATAGAACAGAATAAAAAAGAGACAAAATAGTAAATTCTAGGCAAGTAAAATATAAGAGAAAGAAAGAAACTTATTTCAGAAAATTAGTGAAAAGGAAAAAAGAACCATCAGATAAAGATTAAGGCTTCAGCTTTTAGTAAACAGACAGATTTAAAAAATAATAATAATAAATCGGGATTTGTTTCACAGGTTACGAGATTGGAGTAGCTATTTGGTAAAGTATTTTTTCATAGTGCAGGGCAAATGTTCAGCCAGGATTTTTCAGGGAGGTTTTAAAATGTTTAAAGTTTAAAAAAAAATAGCACAGGAATGCTTTTATTTTTTTTTGTCATGTTTTATGGCAATTGAACTGCATGCTATATCCTATTCAAAGGTCCCTTCACAATTTTATAAAGTTATTTAAAAGTTTTATAGGATATAAAGCACATATGCAGCTGTATTGTAGAAGTCTGTAATTTTAAATTTCATCTTCAATAGATTTTATTTGTTAGTTTAAAATAAGTTTCTTCTGACATTTATTTTGTTATCAAATTGTAAAAACTTTCTTCAAGATTTCTTGTCTTGTATGTGAAAGCAACCATGAATTGCATTAAATGTTGTACATCATGAGCTGTCCTACTGGCAAATGATGTTCTTGGTTTCAACACATTATTCCAGGTCAAGAAATGCTTGCCAGTGTTGTTTCATTGATTTTCTACAAGAACTTATTGTTTTTTTATATCTCTGAATTAGAAAACTAAAATTATTGTTCTTTTATAAATCACTAGCAGAAAGATTCACTTTTAAATTGTAGGTGAGAAAATGAACTTTGCTGTCAAGGTATTTTATTTGTAATATGTACTCTACTCATACACACTCTCTGATGAATATTCTTATAAAAAAATCTAGGTCAAACTTTTGTATTCTGTTTGCTAGATGAATTTAATAAAATTTTCAAATTAGTTTAAACTTAATTTTGCTGACATTTGTCTTGTAGTGCTTCTATTTTCTTAATTGTCTGAACAATAGTTAAGATCTCTTGCTGTTTCCCTGAGTCTAATCAGTGCAAACCATCATCACCATCCATTTTTGATCACAGTAAACAAATTTTCCAGATACACAGTGATCTGGTGGCACCCTCCATGATCAAGGGTAGATTGAGTGACTGTTACAATAGTTTTAGTTCAGCATGACATACTGAGTTTAAAAATCATAAAATTTAATGTGAATAACACTTTACAATTTAACTGGAGTTTTTAAAATTCCCAATTGCTACCTACAATCTCTTCTCTCATTAGTTCAAATCCTTGACCTATTTATAACCAGGGAAGGTTGTTAAATAAAATTTATTTAATATTCACTTTTACAATAAATCATTTTTTTAAAATCTTGTCTAGACAACTAAATTAATTAAAAACACTACCTGATTGCAAATAAAAATAATTAAAAAGTACACACATCAGGATAAAACAAAAATATTACAAAATGAAATTTATATTATTATAATAAAATAAATATTACAGACAATATTAAATGCATTTATTTACCATTATTTAAATCAAAACAAGTTTCAGAATAGATTTAAATTTTATTTTAAAACTAGACATTACATAATATTTTAAAATAAATAATGTTAACACTTAAAATTTTATTCATTCATTCAAATATTCATCTATCTATTACTTTTAAAAAATTATTTCTTTATTAGTAGCTTTATTAATTCTTTTATACAAATAAATTTAAAATATTTAACTATAATATTATGACAAAATTAAAATTAACTAAAATATTATAGATTTAATATATGTTTGCAAACCAAAATATAGAGTTAAACATGATTTCTTAATCTCAAAATTAATACAAGCTTTTTGAAATATTTTAACATTTAAATTAGGTAAAAAATTAGCATTATTAATTTAAAATGCATTATTTTTCATATAAATTACCAGATAGTTAAAAATTTAAGATGTTAGCATTTTAAACATTTATTTAAGCTTAAAACTATTATAATTTAAGCTGTGTAAAAATTATTTTACAGTTGTACACCTGATAAAATACTGCTATAGTAATGTTTCTATGCAAAAGTTATGGCACTACAAAGCACTAATAAAAATCTACTCATGACAGAATTGAAGTATATAAAATTTATTTTAGATGTTTTGGCACAAAATTTAACTTAACATTTAGTTTCTACCAAAGAGAAAGATGATATATATTATATCTTTATACATTATAAATTGCTAATGTATTTGTTAATCAAGTTACATCTAGTAGAAAGCTTCACAGAACATAACTACATTTCCAGATTAACTCTCCTAATTTTTTATTCAGATTTGCATTTCTGGTGAAATCATTTTTTTATTTATTTAAGAGGGCACCAGGATCTGTAGACCCACTGATTCCCACTGCATCACATCTCATAGTTTTGTAGTAAATAACTAAATGTAATATTTTTTTGATTTCACTTTATTGATAGTTAATATTTTTTTAAGAATTTTCACCAGTGTTTGTATATTAAATGAACATGCTGGCATAGGTAATTTATACATTCCTCCAAACTTAATAATAAAATCTAATAAACTAAAATTAAGAATATACAATGAAAGGTTTATATTAATGATACAAATTTTATTAAGACAAATTAAAATATTTAAATGAAAATTATGAATTGCTAATAAGATGGAAAGAACATACACATGCTCATCCAGATAAAAATGTTAATCCAATAAAACAATTATTACAATTTTTAAGCCACAAATGAAATAGTCTCTTGAAAAATAAAATGGTGAATTTCTTTTAGTATAAGAAAGTTATAGTTAGTTTAGTTTGCAAACATATTGACTTACACATGAGTTGAGCTATGAATAATATTTTACTGGTTAGTCATAAAAGGGTTACATAGATTGTTGATTATACCACCCATAGATTTTTTAGGATGAAAAGTTCAGTGTAGTTAATTTAGATTTCTTCTGTTGATATTTTTATATTTCTAGTCCATACTAAGGCTAGACTCAAAGCTTTTGGAATGACCACTTTATGATGAGAGAAAGTGTCCATAAGCATTCATTTCCACCATTCTGGACAAATTAATTGAGCTCATGAGTAGTCCTAGATGGAGGCATTCACTCCAGCCAGAACACATGAAAACCGACAGCAACAACAAGACAAGACCCTGCTCAAAGTTATTTGCTTCTTTTTATATGCTCAACCAGTTTTTTAAAATTTTTGTGCACTTATTTTTATTTTTTGTTTCTCAAAATACAAGGTGATAATTTTGTACATTCCTTTTTGCTTTTTAGTTACTAAGTTCTTTTTTTTTGTAAATTCCTTTGTCACCATCTTTAATTAGCATTAGAAAAATATTACTCTGATGATATACATTTGCATTTGGAATTATTTTTTATCTGGATCCACAATATTTCTATTCCTTCCAATTTTTACTTTAATTAAATAGATAATATCAAATACACAAATAACATTCATTGTACATATATAAAATAAATTTCACTAACAAAAAAACTAAAGAGTGTTTATTGGACTATTTCTAATTTTAAATATTTTTTTAGCTTTTAAATATTAACAAATTCCAACCCACATATCATATGTAAATGGTACAATATATTGTAAAAGTATAACATTCAAATTTTATCCACTTAGGAGCACTTTTGACTATTATTGTAGTATTTGTCAACTAATGCTTTGAAAGGCTAACATTCCCACAATTCTGTGATATTAATGTTTGCTGTCTTCCTGTTGATTAGGTCTTGTTTCCTTTATTTTCCTTTATTTTCCTTTTGTTTTATTTTTTCCAATTTGCAATCTTTTTACATTATTATAATTAAAGTTAAAGCCATAAATACATGACTAATTTTGGTCATAAAAATGGATTCTGAAACATTATTATTTACTTTGCAATATATATTTTTATGTTATTATAATTAAAGTTAAAACCATAAATATATGACTTATTATGGTTGTAAAAAATGAATGTTAAAACAGTATTATTTGCAAAGTAATTAATAATGTTTCAGCATCCATTTTTTTATAACCATAAGAAGTTGTGTATTTATGGTTTGAACTTCAATTATAATGATGGAAAAATATTGCAAATTGAAAAAAATAACAACAAAAAGAAAATAAAGAAAGCTATGCTAATATACAAGTACAAGCAAGATTTAATCAACAGGCAGGCAGCAAATGTTAAGATCAAGGAATTGTGGGAAGGGTAGACTTTCACAGCATTAGTTGACAAAGACTACAAGGATAGTCGAAAGTGCTCCTAAGTGGATAAAATTTTTAAAGTTATACTTTATATATATCTGATTACTGTATCAAGCATTGGTGGTTGAGTGGTCGCCTTACAAGTGGTTGTCCTGGGTTAGCAGGTTCACTTCCTGGCCGATGCTATGACACATGAGAAAAAAAAATTTTAGGATTATTATTATTATTATTATTATTATTATTATTATTATTATTATTATTATTATTATTATTATTATTATTATTATTATTATTATTATTATTATTATTATTATTATTATTATTATTATTATTATTATTATTATTATTATTATTATTATTATTATTATTCAAGTCATTTCTATCTGATAGAAGCAATTATGTTTATTACAATAATAAAGAATCAAATAATTTTAAATCTAGACTTGGACTTCCATAGGAGAGTGTGTTAAGCCCAATATTTTTTGTTATTTATATATCAGATTTGATAACACTTATTTCAAGTAAAAACATGTTTTGCTATACAGATGATATTAAAAATTTTCTGGAGATTAATAGTAAAGAAGATATTAAAACTTTACAAAATTATATAGATGTATTTTACAAATGGTGCCAAGAAAATAACATGAAAATAAATGTTGAAAAATGTAATGCTATGACATATTCAAGAAAAACAATGTTAATACGGGGTAGTTACCATATTGATCATCTTGAAATTAAGAAAATTACTGACCATAAAGAATTGGGTATAATTTTCACAAGCAATTTTACTTTTAATAACCATATAACATATTCTGTTAATAAAGCATTTAAACTCATTGGCAGGATGCTCAGATCAAAAATTGTTTTTGATTTCCAGACTAATAAATTAATATGTAATAGTTTGATATTGACAATTTTACACTATGGATCCATTATATGGAATTCTATAAATGAAACAAATATGAAAAAATACAAAAGGTTTAAGATAAATATTGTAAATATGAGTATAAAACTTCATTTTGTAATAATAATGAATTGCATGTTAAGAGAATATCTAATATGTGTTTTTTATATAAAATGATAAATGGCACAATAACTTTTAATAATTCAGTAACAAATGTGCTATATAAAATACCAATTTTCAATAGCAGAAATCACAAACTTTTTCATTTACCATTAATTAAACATACATGTGTAAAGAATACACCTGTATATAGATTACAAAATGAATATAATGATATGTTTAGTGATGTAGAGTTTACATCAGATTTTAAATTATTTAAAAAGTATATATTAGATTCATTAAATCCAAATTTTGTGTAAATTTTAATTTTAATCATTGTAAACGTTTTTTTGGCTTTGTAAGCTGTTGTTTACTAATAAATTGAATGGAATTGAACTACTGCTACTGCTACTGCTGCTGCTGCTGCTCCTGCTCCTGTGCCTGCTCCTGCTACTGCTATTATTATTATTATTATTATTATTATTATTATTATTATTATTATTATTATTATTATTATTATTATTATTATTATTATTATTATTATTATTATTATTATTATTAAAACATGCTATTGATATATTTATGTGAAAAAATTAATAAAATATTCTTACAATAAAGTTTCCTAAATATAATTAAATAATTGTAGAATGTACAAAACATTATTTTGCATTAGAAAGTTCATGTTGGTAGCACATAATAACAAATAAAACATTACATTACAAATTTTATTAAGTTTAGATTGGCATGGGTTGGTTAATGTTGCATACAGATTGTGGCCCAGTTCTAAAACTTTCAGTGATTACACTTATATAAATCGTTAAAAATCAACTCATTTGATTTTTTTATTTTATTAAATTTAATGGCAAAATAATTAGCAATAGTAAAGAAAATGTAAAAAAAACAATACAGACATAGATATATAATTAGCCAAAAAATTAGTTTAATTATATTTGTTTTATTAATATCTAAAGAGTTAATTGATATAAATAATATAGATTAACATGAACATAGAGAAAAACTTACATAGATGGTTAATGTAACTCTTATTAAGCATTATTAGAGAGCAATATTACAATCATGTTTGATGAAATGTACATCTTGTTGTTAGCTCTGTAAGAATTTATTTTATGAACATAGTCATAGTCTTAATTTTTTTTAAATGGTTTCTTTTTAGCTATACTTTTTAATGACCAAAAATTTTCACCTTTTCTTATTTGAAAAAGCCTTAGTGAGAACTTCATCCCTATTTGAACATTTTATTTTTACAAGTAAATTTTTGCCTATATCATATATTGATAATCTTTACATTATTTATTACAAATGTTTGTTTATTTCAAAGAGGAGGGCAATGTAAATTTAAACTTTCTACACCAAAAAATCCTGGAAAATACAAAATAAAAATCATTTCCCTCATTGATGTTCTGTATGTTTATTCTTAAACCACTAAACATCACATGATAACCATTTCTTATTCTTGCTCAAGTTGTTAAAAGAGAAAAACTCCCCATAGTGCCACTCAGTGCAATCCAGAGTAATCAATGAATATCAAAAAGTAAGAGTACTGAACTGAATTCAGACCTATATGACTCTATATGAGCTAATGAGCTTGGATTGATAATACTATTGTGTTTTCAATTTTAGACTCATATTAAGTAGAGATAAAAGATGGCTTCTAGGGGATTGCATTAGATTCTAAGATCTAGGTGCAATGCTCTCACTGATGAAAGCCACAAGCTAGAAACTAGTCTGGGGATATTGGATGAGTAGGTAGTAGATAGGAATATTTATCTTCTGAATGTTTACATATACAATCAGGAAAATGTTCTGACAATAAGAAATTGTCTGAGAAAGAAAAACATTTTAGCATCCTATCACAATCTATTATTACATTCATGAAGCTAATGAACCGATATAATAGAAATGGTACTGCAGATAACTAGTATATTTCCATAGAAGTGGTCAGGTAGTTACAAAATAGGGGAATAGCTTATTTGGGAATTAAATAAAAACACATTTGTACAACTTTCCTTAGAAAGCAATTAATAGTAATTTCACATCAATATCACACTATTATATGTGTCCCATAAACATAAAGTGTTTGTATTAGTTTCTTGTATGCACCATTCAAATAAGATTAATTCTAGAACTGGAAAACCTGAGATGATTGCAAATTACAACTCAACATAAAGAATAGTGGGTTCATTTGATTTGAAAAATACTAATTATTTACCTTGTAAAACAAGATGTTGATCAGTACCATTTTTTCCAAATTTTAACTAATTGACTGTCAAAGAATCAATGAAAATTCAATACATAGATTTTTTAGATCATTTACAAAAGACAAACAACCCATTTGTGCAATTCATAACCATTAAAAGGTGCATCAAACAAGGTATTTGTGCTGAAATAAGGCTTGCAATCTTTATGTACTTTGCATTATTGTGCACACAATATAAAATCACTATTTGGAAATTTGGAGAACCACAAGGAATGGAACTAAAGAAAATCATAGAAAAAAATCAAACAAAGAGACAATTTAATAGCTACAGCTTATTTGGTAAATGCCACTTGGAGAAACTTCAAATAAAGAAGATGATTGCTAAATCTACAGAATTGAACTACTAGAGAAGCAGCTACATACATAGAAGTAAATATATTAAAGCTGAATGATGTACATCTGACACCATAGTGTAACAAAATAAACAATCTATATTAACTGTAATAACATGTAATAGCAAAATGTAGGTTTGTACTGCATAATAAATTTCTCTTAATAAAAAAAAAACATACTTAGAAAAAAGTCTCCCTATGATAACATCTGAAATAGAATATGTGTATATTTTTTAGAAATATTATGAAGGTCTGAAGCTGCTGATAATGTCAGTGATAAAAATCTAGATGACAAAAAAAATCAAAGTAAAGAAAATTAGCCATTAGTTTCTTGCCCAGTTGAAAATAAAAAACTTTTTATGTCTGCAAAATATTTAGCAGTGAAATTTACATAGACTACATTAAAAATGTGCAATAAATTGTGAAATGAAATTATTTGTAATTTTTTTTACTTATTTTAAATGTCATTTAGAACCTTAATTATACCACAAAATAATATTTTTCTTATAAGTGTTATCATATACCAGTTATAACATCTATGTTAGGAGCTCACATTGTAGCAGTTATGGGTTAAAATAATAATCATGTTATTAGTTTCTCACAATTGTACATATTAGATATACACTATCTATTTTATATTGGTACTAATAAAAATAATAATCTTGTGGTTTCTCAGAATATTATGCATATTATATATACATACCTTCCAAATGTTAGTAAGATTAAAACAATAATTGTCAAGTGTTGATGACCAAGTGGTTAGCACAGCTGCCTTATAAGCAGTTGTCCCAGAGTTCACTTCCCGGCCGACGCTTTGACACATTAATAATAATAATAATAATAATAATAATAATAATAATAATAATAATGTAATTCATTTTTAAGACGTTATATGAAATTTAAGAACCTAAATGGCAAGATAAGAACAACATTTCATTCAAGAGTTATATTGAAATCTTTTATAACATTATGTACCTGTAACATTTATTACTTACTCTCCCAACTTAATACCATATATAAATATGTCAATAACTCTATAATAAAAAATCCTTTCCCACTATATCAAGATGTATATATTTCTGTTTAATACAAAAATATAAACTAATGAAACAATTGATCAATTCAATGCTGTAATACAAAATTGCAGCCTGAAAATCAATAAACAAATATGTAGATTTGTTTTAAAAATAAAAAAAATATGGAGTTGACAGTGTAGAAGAATTGTTTAACTGTATACCAAGAGATTGTAAACAATTTAGAAAGAGACTAAATGTAATATAGATGGATAAATTACTGGTCCGTATCCTTGTCTGCTTGTATACTTGCATGTCATGAAAAAGAAACTGAATTAAACTTCAATACACCTTTATTCTGTAGTAGATTTACAATAGATGAAAATAATGTGGAGACATTGGATGAGTGAAATAAGAAGGTTTATTAATGCGATGCGGAGAAGAGATGCTATGGATTGGAGAAACTGATATAAAGTTCGAGATACTTTTATACAGCAGTAAATTAAATAACTGTTTAAAATGAAGAATACGTAAGTATATAAATAAATGAAAAAATAAATTTCTAAATATTAAAGAATTGACAAATCATATAGTTAGCTTTAAAAGATACTTTAGTGCGTTTATTTTTTACGTCTTTGCTGTTATAGCATTATATATGATAGCAAATATGTGGAAAAGAAAGATTTTGCATAAATTTCAATTAATAGTTTGCAACTCGCATTCCTTTTTTTTCTCTTTTCAAATAAACGGCTTACGAATTTGTTTATCGAAATGAATGACAACTTGAAGACAAGCAGATCACAATATTAGGTTTCTGCAGGGTGAATATTTTGTTTTAAACCCTTCTAAGCAGAGACAGGTCTGGACAATCACTTTCAAGTAATTGAAACTTTCTGACATCTTTTTACAGTAAAAAAAATTGTCATGTCGAAATCTACTTTGCTCATTTGAGCTTAATCAAAAAGTGATTTGGATCAAAGTGTCAAATCCTTGGCATCAAAAGGAAAATGATGTTCATCTGAAGCACATTAGTTCTTTTCAAAAGTATTTGAATGGCATCAGGGCTTAAACCCCAGAGACTACCAGATGAAAAAAGTTTCTGATGGTTAAGAAAAAGTAATCTTCAAAAAAACGTATATGAAAAAGCATATGCGATTTATGACTTATTAGTAATATAATGACATATTAATAAAAATGGTAAAAACTACGATTAATAATTTACTTAAAAAGAGATGAAAGCACTTATTCTCCCAATTAAATTCTGATGCGATATCAAATCAAATTTTATCCAAGAACAGACAGTTAATTTCTATATATTTCTATTGGCACAAGAGATTCATCACGTGCTAATTATTCATCCAACTATAGGAACATAGTGCAATGTACGCCAATGGAATAGGAGATAAACTTTAGAGCTAAAGGTTCCTAAATGGAAGCTTTGCTTATCATGTCACTTCCAGTGTTTGGATATCACATGATCACCTAAGCAACTACTTGTTTAGTTATATATTTAAGGCTGTCATACCCGAGTATATTGAAACAATTAAAGGTGTACAAGATTATAAGTATTATCTATCTAGATTCAACCCCAATTTAGAATAGTAAAAAAACTGAGCAAGTGGAGAGAATTGTATACTTGGTCTGACATTTTGGGTTATATTGTCACTCACTTTCCAGCAATTGACCATGTGAATATTATTTTAACTTTTTACTATTCTACATAAGTCAATTTATATTTGCTTCTGAACCAATTTAGTGCTGTTAAATAGTGTTTTTGACAGCCGATGACAAACTACAGTTTAGCCATGACTAAAAATATATAATTCCACTTTTTTCCAATAATTACTTTTATTGATTAAATTTCAATTGATTTGCTTAAAAATAGATTTTGTGACTGAATACTATCTTGAAGGTCAGACATTCTAGACAAAAACTTTAAAAAATGGTAAAATTACTTTAAATTTTTTTAATTAACAGAAGTTTCAGATAATTCAGTGGCATATGGAGAGATGTATATCGAGAGATTAAAAGAACAATTAGAAACCATTGATGATCTTAAAACAATTGAGTGACTAAAATGGAGCAGGGCTGGACCTGTTCTTCGAAGTTGTGATAATATACAGACAGTTGAAATCTTAAACTGGATCCAAAAGATTATAAAGGGCTTCCAAAAAAATCACATATGAAATAAATAGATTAAATAATGAAGTTTGCTAATGTGATGTGGAAATACAACATTATGTTTTAAGTAATATGTATTAAGGCTATAACCTTAAGACTATGCACCTGAAAAAATGACAGTATAGATCTCTGTAAATCTTAACACAATATTTATTTTGTTAAGATTTGCAGAGTTTCCTACTGTCATTTGTTCAGGTGCATAGTCTTAAGGTTATAGCCTTAATATATATATATATATTACTTTATGTAATGAGTACGCACTTTACAAATATAATTATTACAACTTTACATTATGTATTAAGGAAATTGGAGTACATCTGGGGAGATATTTCATTTTGCTGTTGATTAATTGGTATTGAAAATGTTAACGATGATTATGAACAGTAATCTGTCATTAATTTCTTATTACGTCAAGTTGAATTAACTGATTTATTATATTTATTGAAAGTGTTTTGTGTAAATTAGCAAATGGCAAAGATAACAACTCAGGAACTCTATGTTACTGGACTGAATTTGAACTAATCAGTTCTGGAAGTTGAATATGATGACCTCAAAAGCAACCAACCTTTCAATATATTTTTATATCTTAAAAATCCATTAAATAAATTATGATATTTTTTGTTTCACTAGTTGTAACTCATCCTAAACTAGTGTGACAAAACAAATTTAAAGGCTTCAAACAACACAGTAAAATATAAATAAATGTATGTATGTAGTAATAAGATAGAAAGCAAAGATTGAAATATAAACATTATCACTAACATTATTGAAAGAATTAAGATGACAACAGATAGATAATTGAAGTTTTAACCTGAAGTTGATAAGAATTAAGATACAGAAAGATATCACATATGAAAATAGATAGATGAGGTAAGGAAACTTGTCTATGTGTTGCAGATAACTACATATAAAAATAAATTAAATTTAGAAAAGGCTTTATTCTGGAGTGGATTGATACTAATTGAAAATTGTAATGACAAATATAAATAATACAGCTTAACAATCGATTTTAGGTTCACAATTTCTTTACTGTGCTAATAATTTTCTGGCAAAAGTTCTAAACACCAATATCATTAAATTAATCATAGAACCTGTTTTAAGTATAGGAAAGCAATGTATTTATCTAGAATCTAGTAATTAAGTGATATTAGATGCTTAAAAGGGAAAATAAAAAGATGGCTAGTAATAATGATAATCACTGATGATGATCAACATTTTTTAATTTAATCATAGTATTTTATCATCTTGTTGGTTAAATAATTTAGTCATAGTATTTTATCATCTTGTTGGTTAAATATAACTTACATACCCATCACATTTTTGTTCAAGTTCAGTGAAATTTTAATTAATGGAACAATTAGAATACTATAATAGGCCTTTAATATTCATGCTACTTGGTTTAAAATGTTAATAAGGATGACCAAAATCCCATATAGTGATTTATCTTTACATAATTTACATTTTAAACATGTTTATAAATGTCATAATTAAAATATGAAATTAAAGATTTGGAAGAAGGTAACATCATGTATCAATATAAATTGAGAAATTTGTATAATCAACAGTAAATGAATTTTGTTTTAACTTTTAAAATGTCTTCTTTATAGAATCAGAACCCTCTTCATAATTAAACTTCCTTTACTTATATGAACTATTATTCATTCTTAATGAGGCTATAATGTACTGAAGAACCATTGTCTCAAGTAAAATCAAAGTTGTATGTGAATTGAAGCCTTTTTATTAGATTGCAAAAATATCATTTATGAACTATGGAAAAGTTGTTGAAATTCTGAAAAGATTTAACAATTTAAACCAGTGTGAAATTAGTTCACCCCAGCCTTATAAAGACAGGCCTATTTTTTTTCCAACCGTCTGCAAATATTTGTAAGAAGTCAATTACTCCTATGATAAAAGAAAACAAAAACTTTTGTTAATCTTCTTTTGGCTATGATTGGAAAATTATCTGACAAAATTTCTGAAGAAAATCCTTTAATTGACCCTTGATCTTATTGTTATTTATGACACAACAGTTCTTCAAGCCAACATAGCTTTGGTAAAAATGAATATGATTTCAGTGAAATGTTGGCAGTCTACTTATGTGAAAGTATTTCTGAGTCTGTAGATGGAGATCTCTTTGCTGATTCTGAACAAGAAGAATTTATTAATGTGGATAATTTATATATGGTATTCAAAAAGAATTTTTAATATGTATGTGAAGTGCAGATTTTTTGATCATTTAAATGAAAATGTATTCACTGAACAATTAAATCTGAACGTGTTACTTTTATAATTCACATTTCAGATTCCAAAAAAACCATGCAAATAAACTTTTAATAAAATTAACATTCTTATATCTATGGAAATCTATCCATCAGATAAAAAATGGTGGATAGATTGGCATTGTTACAAAAAAGTAGGCATGATATACAAATTTATTTAAATGATTATTCATAAATCTGATTTACAAATTATCATAACATTTTTGACTTAGTTGTTCACTGAATAAATTAAATAATTTAATCATTTTCAATAGATTGCAAAAATATTATTTACAGATTATTGAGAGTCCACTGCAATTCTGAAAAGATTTAATAGTTTAAACAAGTGTTATATATTTGACAGACATTAATTTATGGGATTGTTAAAATTATTACAATATTACTTAATTTTAAAATTATACACATTAAGGCATCAATACCAATAATTAATGGAAAAAGTAGAATAATGCAAATACAAGAAAAGAAAATGCAATAATAAATTGAAATATACAGTGATCATTCACACAAATACAAACTAGATTCAAAAATAGCTATGTTTGAAAATAAGATTGTTGAATCTTATAAAATGAAAGTTATTATCTACTTCATACTTCTTCTACTAAAAATTGTTGATGATAATTATAAAAAATAAATTATGCAATGACTATATGAAGTTAGATTTAGATATTTTATGTACATTTACAAATATAATTAGAATCAATTCTTTTATTGTAAAGCTTTAGTGGTCACCATAATGGCTTTAGCATTTAGTATTAGAAAAAAATTAAAATTGCAGTTAAAGTTGTTCTAAAGTATAAAGTTAATAATGATAGTAATTTGTCAAATCTAGATGAAAATATAGTAATTTGTATTTTAAATTATATTGATTTTTAAATCAATATAAGTATCCCTTAACTTTTTCTTAGTGCAGCATGGACTCAAACATTTCAACATTTTCTGACATTTTTCATTTTCACACATCAATGCAAAATATATGATTAAATGATTATTACTTATTGTAAAATAATAAACTTAACTTCCTTTGATAGATATTTTTGTTTACTACTAAAATAAATTTTAAATGTTCACATTTTGCTTTTGTAAATATTAAAAAAATGTAATCAAAACAAAGAGTTTACATGTCATTGTTTCTAGAAAGATTATTTTCAGTTTTCAAAATCAACAAAATATTTCTTATTATTTTTAAACATCCAAATAAATATTTATTTATTTCTCTTATATCAACCAAATTATGCTTTAAAAGTTTAAATTTGTTGAATATTTATTGCAAAATTGTGATATTTTTATACTCATAAATATAAGTAGATTGCTTACATAGAAGTTAATCATGTAAATTGCTTCAGGTCATGTTTACATTCACAGCTAATATAACATTATATTTTTGAAAATAAAGTATTTCAAGTCAAAATAAGTTATTATTAATTTATATTTCTTGATATGTAATAAATGTAGTGTAAATTATTGTAAAAAAAATATAAAACCGTAATAAATTCGCAAATAAACATGTTTTTGGTCGTTGGAACTATTTTCTTTAAACAATGTCATAAAATGCCAAACATTTTACAGCCTTGGCAACAGACAATGGCTGAAAATGTCAGGGTGGAGCTTATGTCTATTGTTAGAGTGGGAATTTTGAATTTCCCACCTTCTACCATAATGTTTTTAGCAAAATTTTTATATAATAAAATATACCATTTTACACGCATTTGAACATATAATACTTATGGAAAAATTCACCAGGGGAGTGAATTGGACAAAATGTGCTAAACTGTGAAATAAAACTATGAATGGTTAATTTCAAGAAGTGATCTTCTAATCTACTTCTTTTTAGTGGAGAATTTGCAAATGTCTTGGTAAGATTCCATGTTTTTTTTATGTAATATATTATTGTTGATGAGAACATTCTTGTTATTCATGTCCATTATTATTTTTTATTTAATACACACTACATTATACATTTTGAACACAAATGAAATTTTAGGATCATATATAATTTTTATAGACTTTTATTTAACTTCCTGTGTTTTAGTCTATCTACATAATACCTTGTAATTCTTTTTTCATGCACTTGACAATATCCAATCTAATTGGGACTTCACATATGTATCTATTCTCAGTAATAATACATTTTTAAGAGTTTGCAAACAATTTTAGAAAAAAGTGTGCAAAACAATTTAAATGTTATATATAACACTGATTCTAATGATTGTCAAAATTCAAAATTTTCAAAGTATAATTTAAATAATTTTATATCAATGTTACATTTGATTTTGTGTATCATCATTAAATAAGCACAGGATATAAGTCACAATTGCATTCTGGACTCAAGATTGAAATTTTTTTAATACTATTAATATCACTGTTCTATTAAAATTAAATTAAATTGGTAATTTTTAGCTTAAACTACTAAAATATTACATGATAATCAACTCTTATGTTCACACAACCTTTTGAAACAGTAGCAACTTTTTCTATACCAGTAGTATCACCTAGTGGATAGTGGTGATTGCGTTATTACCATAAAAATATATAAATACTAAACTGAGTTAAGATCTACATAACTATACAAATAAATGAGCTTGAATTAAAACCATTATCATGTTTTCCTTTTGAATCATAGTGTTGTAATTACTAAAAAGGTAAAATGTCATTGCTGGATGGGTGCATTAGGTCCAAAGATCTAGGTGTAGTGCTGTCAAATCCAAGGTTCCTCATTGATAAAAGATACAAACTAGAAATTATTTTTAAACGATTAGCCACTAGATAATGATTTTGATGCATAAGCTTTCTAGCATCCACTAATTACTATGACCTGTTCTAGGGGCATACTCTATGGAGAGAGTTGATGCTGTGTTAATGCTCAGCTTATTGAGCAAGTTTGATCTTTCAAAATTTTTAAAGTTAATTAAATCATAATAAAACTATTAAAATATAGACTATACTCATGTTTAAACATAGTATAAGAACATTTCTGAACATTAGCACCTCATACTTTGGTCATTATTTTAGTACAATGATATCAATAAAAATCTTTGTTAATTTTTTAATTACTACTTCACAAAATATTGATTTGTTTTTGCTGAATATTCAACTATATTCAGTATATAATGTTTCCTGAAAGTAAATCAATGACTTTCATTTTGTTGTACATAAAGAGAGTACTTCATAACTTCATTTAGGCATCACAAAATCACTTTTATTAGTAATATAATTTGAAGATATTTTAAATAAAATTTTAATAATCTTCAAATTCATAGTAGTTATCACATAATATGGTCTATGAGTGTGAAAAAAAATAAAATGGCTAATACTGCATTATACATTAAAAAATTTATAACTTTCTATTTTTTTCATATTTATTTATTTTTTCCTTATATATATTTTTATAATTTATAAGTATAAAGTTGTGATCCATTTCACTTGTTGAGTGTGTGTATAAATAATTTTAAATTATGATAATGGTAGACAATAAGAATATATATTTATATATTATTTAAGCAGAAGTACTTTTGATTGTGCTGTAATTATCATCAACTGAAGTAATGTGAACAAAGCAAAAAAGGAAAGTATATACTGCATAATTTTTCAAAAACTGTGTACATCGACATTAGCAAATTTTCAATTTATTATTAAATTAACTTATAAAGATTATCTCTCTAATCTCTTTCTTTTCACAATATCTCTCCCCACTTAATATTTCTATATGATTTGAGCTGAAAGTAAATGTAGAACTGCAAGGCCTCTCATGGCATACATAGAAAATTGAGGCAGTACCATATAAATTATTCATAGCATTTCTTTTACACAATTATAGAGTAATTGGTATTTTTTCTAGGTTTGTTCACAATGCACATTTTGACCCAATGTATGATTTTTTTCATCCACATATTATTTGCTATACAATATTACTTTTTTTTTTGCATTTTAGGAATAGTACTTTTAGAATTATTGACATTCTGTTTATATTTGGAAGAACATAAAATGAAACATGTTTTTTTAAAATAAATTTACATTGAGCATTATTTAAATTTGTCATAGGCATTCATTTTTATTATTATTTATACTTATGTTAAGCTTGCGGGTGTTATTATGAAACATATTTAATGTCTGTAGAAGTTGCTTCTATCTTAGCCAATATTTAAAATTCTTGAGTAAATACATCATTATTTTGGATATTATCACTTTTATAACTACATAATTTCTCATTACATTTAAAAAAATATTTAAAGCTAGCCCTTTGATGGGCCTTTGGTACATGAGACTTGAAATAAATATAACTTTTTTCTTGAAAAGGTTTCATAAATAATTTATATCTTAAACAATTAGTTTCTCTAGACATTTACAAATCTATTTTTTTTTTCCGATTTCATTTTTTATTAATAGACCAGTTTAAATTGTTTATCTTAAGAAAAAGTGCTGAAATCATATTGAAATATTAAATGGGGAGTCTTATCATAAAAAGAAATTAGAAAGACAGTCTTTATAAAGTAATTTGAAGATTATATAATAACTAAACAATCTCCTAATATTGATATACACAATTCTTGAAAAATCCATATGATATCTTCTTTTATTTTTTGCTTTATCTATTTTACTTCAATTGATAATGATTACAACATAATCAAAAGTACTTATGTTTAATATATGTATATATATATTAAAAAATAATTAAATAAAATTTTTTATTAAAATAATATTTTATATAATATATATTATTCTTAACAACAATAAAGTAGATATGTTTAAAGTTAATAATTTTTTATAATAATTTTTTTTAATAATTTTTTTTTTATTATTATTTTAATATTTTATTTTAAAAAAAAAACAATATAAAAAAATTTTTTTTTAAATTTTTTTTTTTTTTTTTATATATATGTGTGTGTGTGTGTATTGTTAAAAGATGGTTGCCTTGACAACAGTTTGAAATTGTTGACTGTTATTGATATTGGGATTGTCTAAGAGTTGACTGCTTTTTAATCATATATATTTATATAGTGCTATTGTCTACCACTGTCATAATTGAAAATTTACATATAGTATATTTTGAATGAGTAATATGTTATTTTACATGTTTATTCATATATATCTTATTAAATCAATGTGATTGCATATAGGTCATACAGCAGTATCCAATTATAACTTCTATTTTTACAACTTTCCTTTGCTATAATATAAATTCTCAAATCAAGGCCAAATATTATAAAACCTCAAAGTCCACTCTATTCTGTGTATCTAAAAGCTTGTAATGAAGACAGTTCACTTGAAATTATATGTTGCACTATTTTCATATTCTAGTTTTAATTATCAAATATTTATATAAAAATTCAAACTTTATATAAACTTTTCAAATATATCGCCCAAAATCAGTATTCATAAATCTAAAGTCAACAGTTTGATTACTATGCTAATAGTAATGTTACTAGCCAGGTCAGTAATAACTGAAGAAGAGAGGACAGAAATACAATTGGAAATGTTGTGTTATATATTAACCTAAGTTTTATTAATAACATGTAAATGTATTTGAAAAATTTAAATAATGTTTTTATTTATGTTAAAAACATATAACAATTAAACTAGTTGATAGAAATAGTCTACTATATAATTACAAATTCAATCTATTCTAATTATTTTATTTTTTAACATATTTAGCACCAATAAATTTAAAGTTGATGTTTCATTTTTACTTTAAAATTTATACAACATCTTACTGAACAGATCAGATTTTTTTTCTAATAGTAGAACTTTAAAAATAGTCTTTATCACAAGATGTATGAATTATTTAAAAACAATGACTGTTTTTATCAAGATGATATTATAAATATTGATGTGGCAATGAATTTCTCTCAGATGTTTATCACATAACAGATAAAAATATTTTGAATTCAAAAAAGACTTTTTACAAATATATTCTCACAAGTTTTCTTTTGTAATAAAGCACTGATAAGGATAATAATTTTACTGCTTAAAAAGAACATATTGCTGCTATATATTAAAAAAAAAAAAAACAAGATATATATTTATATATTAATGTATGTAAGTAAAACATAATCTCATTTATAATAGACTATTATAGGACACAGGTATATCGAAACTCCCTCCACATAAAAAAATGTAAAATAATGATATCATTCCCGACCCGTTTAATGAGGTGTGATGATGATTTTTGTGTTTCCTTCCTTGTTTTAACTTCTGAGAATATTTAGACATTATTTCCTGATCAGAAAGTAAATTATCATGGGCTGACAACTTAAAATTTCATAAATCCACTTGAAAATAAAAATGATATTTTAATGAAATGGACTGTTGAAGAGTTGGAAGGTTGAGAACATTGAAACCTGTCCATTAAAGTTTGAGTAATTCATATCTTAATATAAATCAAGCACATATTGTCTATATGTATGGAAGATATAATCTGGTCCAACTGATGAGTGCTGGTTCTACATAAAATATTTCTATTGGGGATGATGTATCTTTCCTATATGTGTGGTTGCTTGAGACAGAGTGGAGAATAAATAGATGGAAAAATCCTGAGTTTAAATATCTGTATATATATAAAATTAATTTTAATTTACATAATGCACAATTTCTAATTTACTTTAGTGCATTTTATTAAATAATCAAGATTTTTTTCAATTATATAATAATAAAATTAATTTATTTTGTGAAAAAAAATTACATTTATAAAAGCTATATTACTTTGCAACATCAATTAATGAAGATTTTAAATAAGAATTATTAAGTTGCATTTTACCTAATATAATGTACACCATATTTCATATATTTATTGCAGTTTATTAATATATGTGAATAATATATATTAAGGCTATAACCTTAAGACTATGTGGTGTGATGTGATGTATTTTGGCTTCTAATTAAACGAAGTCAAGAATATCTCAGCAATTATGCCCAGATAAACCTGTTAGTCATTTTATTCTCCATTTCCCACTCTTAAGTCTTCCCATATTCTGCCCCATCCCATTTCCACAACATAATCTTTGTCAACTCTATGGCCTTTATATCTAAACCCCCCTTATCTCTTCACAAACCCAACATAAAAACTAATAACTCACTTTCTGAATAGTCACTTTGTTCATGTCTATTCTCCCATAATTTCATTATATGTACCCTTTCTGCTTTCAAGCATTTACATTCAATCAACAGGTGCCTAATATTTTTTATACCTTCCTTACACAATTTGCACACTAAATTATCCATGGTTTTCCATTTACATGTATATTCTCTTGTTGCTAAAGATCCCATTCGAGCCTTAAATAATAAACTACTTTCCTTACTATTATCATAAATTAACTCGCATGTAATATTCCGTTTACTTCTATATATATTTAAACTCTTCTTACCCTTCATTCTAGTTCTCCATCTCTCCAACTCCCTATTTTTTATTAATGCTTCTATTCTTTTATCCCATTCCTTACCACTATAACACTCAACAATCCTCCTAACACAATCATCCCATCTTTTATACAAGTATATTGATATAAATTCTTTATCCAAATCTTTTGCATACCGCACCTAGATGCGACAGTAGGGACCTCTACAAATCTTAACACAAGACTAACGACTTAAATTTTTATTTTTTAATTATATAATAAAACTTTTGGTGCTAAAATTATTTTCATTAATTACAAGAAAAGGTATTGGTTTCCTATTTTATTGCAATATTCCTATATTTACTGCTTTTAAAGATTATTGATTTTAATAAATTTATATTTAAACCGTGTTAATTGAATAAAATTAAATGTAATTTATTAGCAAATATTGCTTATAAAATTAAATTCAATATTTACAATTAGTTGATTACTAACAAATTTTAAATTGTATACATAGTAGAAAATATATAATAAAAGTTACTCTTTTTTATATGTTTGAGCAAACGTGCTGGTGTTTTGTGTGGATTTTTTTTTTCTATTTTTGCATGTTTTGAAAATAATGTTTTAATATTTTAACAGAGAATTGAATTTTTATGATGTTATAAACCTATTTACATGTGAATAAACATATTTTGTCATTAATTCTTAATAATTCACCTTTTTCATTAAGGCTACTTTATATCAAAAATCTTCAACACTTTATGGTCTATGTGTTAATTTTTTGAACAAGAATACATATGCAGTATATAATTTTGAAACACTTTTCAATTTTTGTGTAACAGCAAAAAATATTTTAAGAATATTTTACTTTAATGAATCTACTTTTAGAATGAATACTGAACAAAAATTCTTTATATAGGTTGAGTCAGTGGCATTTACTTTCATTCTAATTTTTTTTTTTTTTTGGGGGGGGGGTTAATTTAAAAAAAAAGTGTTACAATATTACTTTATAAGATCTAGACTTGTTTTAGAATGCACTATGTTTGACACACTGCCATAGACTCCTTGTCTATTCTCTAAAAAAAAATGTATTCACTATCATGATGATTGATATATAATTGTTTAAAAAATAAAATATTTTATATTTATGGGTTTAGAACCCTTTTATGCTGTCATACAATTAGTAATGTCTATATCAAGCAGCAGTAATATGTGCTGATGTTGGTGACAGTTAATTACAATTGTATTATCAGTACTCATTATTTCATACTGCATGAGAAAAAGTAAGGTAGGCTAGACATATTGCTAGGAGAGGTGATAATAGATGGACAATTGAAATCCTAAACTGGATTCCAAGAGATTGTAAAAGACTCAAAAAAAGACCATATGTGACATGGATGAATAAAGTTAGAAAGTGTGCAGGGATAATGTGGAAAATAGATGCTAGAGGTTGAAGATGGATTGAACTTGGAGAGATATTTATCCTGCAGTGGATGATGATGATGATATATTAGTGCAGCTGGAAAACTTTTTTATTAATGTTAGAAATCAACATTTGACATAGAATGTTTGTTTGTATTTACTGGAAATCAAATATATCTTTCATGAATATTATGGTAAATAATGAATCTTGTTTAGAACACAAGTGTTAAATAATCATCCATTGGTAGACCATTATTTTTATTTGCTTTGACATTCAATGATAGGGTTCTTACAATTCATCCATGAAGTAAAGTTTCTTCGTATGGAAATTAACAAATACATACATTGTTGTTTCCTGTAATAAAGGGAAGATTGCTAAAATCTGTTTTCTTCTATCATGAGCACATATATATTTAAAAGTGGGAAGCAAAAGCTATATTCTTTTATTTTCACCAACCATTTTATTTTTCTGTTCTGTTGTATCTAAATAAAAATAATATCAGATTGTATGTTACAACAGATATGGATGACCTTGTGATTTCTTTTACATGATTCTTATCAAACAATTTATTATTATTTTAAATGTTGTTTTAAAACACTGATCATTATACACATTTTAATTTTTTTCCCCAAAATAAACTTTATTTACACTATAAATCAAATATGGAAAGTTATACAGAAATACAAATTTCAATCGAGTGTAGTACAAATAGTTAGTCCAGATTTACATAGTGTGGACAATTTACATGTATAATTTGCAAGGAATTGAGTCATACTACACTAAACAAGGAAAGGTTAACAAGGTTAACAATTTCAACCTGATGTGAAGATTATGAATAAAACAAACTCAACATGATATGAAGTACAGGACAAATAAATTACAGATCACAAATGAATATAATCTATATGGTTTATCTAGAGTTGCAAAGACTAGACAAACCCTGCTACAACATGTGCAACTTAAAGAATAAATGTATATTATACTAAATATATAAGGCCTAACAAATTTAAACAAGGTAGTGTTACATTATGTGTAACTTGTGAAGACTGTATTAGTTCAGAAGTCAAACCCACCAAAATAGAAAATAAAATATAAACAATAAATGACAAAATTTACACTGTGAGTCAACATAATCAGAAAAACACACATACCTTTGATCAAATTTGGGTCATAATTAAGTGAGGTCCACCCAAAACAATTAAGGGGTAAAGATCTCAATTTTGTTTACATCAAGTATAAATCAAAGGTGTTGGTGGAAACAATCCATCGATAATAATAATCAACAAGTAAATTAGAATACAGTAGAAAACAAATTTTACAATGTATGGTGCTCTTAAGCATACCCATAATGGTCATGCAACCACTTGGAAAAGGTCAGTTAAAAATATTATGGAGCCAAATAACTCAGAAAGACCAATGGATATCCTCAAAGCTTCAGTTGGCTCCATGTTTGGTCTGCAAGCTGTAGCAGGAAGGTTTTTGTATCACTTTCCTTTGATTTATGAAGCAATTTGAGGAATAGTTCTTCTATAGCACAGTCCAAATCTCTTTCAAATAAAACTTAGCGTCTTATCATCCAGATAACAAAGTTTATAAATGTGGCCAGTCTAATAATGCCAAAGACTCCTTTTTTGAAAGCATGAATAAGGTTAACACAAGCCGAGTCAAGTCCCATAATTCTCTGTAGAACTATGTTTCAAAAATGAGTCCATGATTCACATTGATTAAGTATATGGGCTATGGATTCATCTTGTTTTCTATACAGGGAACAGATAGGATCAATATTGATGACAAAGAAACATACCAGTGGACAGGGCCCCAAGGTTGATCGTCACTAAAAAGTCCATAAAATTGTCATTTTTTATTTATTTGCAGTAATCATGTTGGGATGTCTATGTGACTAGTAAAATAAATGTCGATAGTAGGTATCAGCTACTAAATCAAACAATGAGTTATTTTAGGTGAATAAAAATTTTTAATATAATTTATACTTTTATTAAAGTGAGTCATAGACACCTTATAGGCACAATATATATATATATATTGATATGGTTAAATAGCTAAATATCCTTAGTTGGATTAAACAAAAATCAAAGTTGCTCAAACTTATTTTGGTAATTAACCATTCTTGATGAATATTGAACTATTTTTTACTGTTCCTATATAGAAAGTGATTGAAAAGATTTTTACTCTGGTAGGCTATTTTTACCATATAACTTACATAAATAAAAACTTTTTTCTCACTACAGTTATGCCACCTAGTGTAAGCTTTGTTAATCCATAGGTGACAGATAATAATGCTTACTATATTCAACTTCAATATTGTCTCATATAATATCCCGATTAATTGGTAGGAATTTAACTATTGATTGTTAAATCTTATATTAGGTGGACAACTGTGCTAATAGGAAAAAGGAGTCACTACTGAACAATATTGTGTGGGCTGGTATCATACCATGTCTTATTGGCTTTATAATTAAAAACTCTAAATAAATAATTAATTATGAATATCAAATCAACCAACTTTCCATCAGTCTCTTTATCAAGTTAAGCATATGTGCAACATGACGACTAGATTTTATAGAGATGGAAATTTTGGATCAATAAAATTAATGCTGAGTTTAAATTCAGTCTCAGATATAAACAAAGTCTTTACACCTTAATCTTTGAATTTCAGCTTACATAATTTCACTGATTAAACATTCCATATTTATAAGACCTAGATTATTTTATGACTGATATTAGTTTGACAAAGAGTCTGGTGCTTTATGATTTTCAGAAGATAAGGGTTTATTGCTTCAATATTTATATTCAACTGCTATGGGTATTTATTAGTTTATTATATATATATGAACATGTGACTATAAATATAATGTTTGTATTTTTTTTATTATATATAAATAATCTACGAATAATGAACATTTTAACTACATCATTTTTAAAACAAGCTACCAAAAAAACAATGTCAAAAAGTGAGATGAAAAATCACTCAGAATCTTAAGTGATTTATAATCTTCAATCAGCTAACTACTGTGAAAAGTAGAAGCAATTTTGTCGTCAAATTCACTTCAGTAACACGTTCAAATATTCTGCTAATAATAGCAGTGCTGAAGCCTCTACTAAGAAACCTATCTGATGTCCACATCAAGATCCTGTTTCAAAGAAAACCACCTACAGACTGCAGTTATCAAATTAACATCTGAAGATAAAAAGGAAAAAAAAGAAATCGTTGAGCTTACAAAGACACTTTTTTAATAAATGGTGTCATTTTAAATAATTTAAAAAATAACTAGTAAAAATAAAAATATTCAACTATATTTATACAAATTCCGAGAGGAGCAATATAGTTTAATTCATAAAAGACAACACTTTCTAGGGAAAGACAACATTTTATAAAATATAAAAAAATTTGGAACAATAATATATTCAGTCAATAAAATAATAATGTGTAATAGTTATTCTATTATGAGAAATAAATAAGTTAACTACATATATTTATTTTTAAAACTTAGGGCTTTGAACTCAGTAGATACAGTAAATCTATTATAATGAAGAAAGAATCGACCTGAAATGCTCAGGTTAATTAATCAATGTCAGTATAAAAAAAAATAAACCCAGTGAATTAATTCCTTTCATTTCTCTGTTTTTGATAAAAGTATGAAGGGGAAACTTTTGACTTAGTAGGTTATTCAAAGAATGTTTCACCTACTTTATTTATTTATGGCCAGTTGCATTGGAAATCATATTATACAAACCAAGTCTAAAAATTGAGTAAAAAAAATACAATTCAGTCATTCAAATTGATTGTTTTTTTTTAGCTATGTTCAACACTGAATCTGCTCCATAACGCTTTGAAATACATTATAAATATTTAGATAATGAAATATTACATTCACGATAGTCACTAATAATTGTTTCACTGCTTGCAAATACTCTTGATGAAAGTTATTTTGTCCTCATCAGTTACAGTTTAGGACTAGATTTCTCCTTGGTGATTATATCATTTAACATGATAAATATTTAAGAGTAGATAAAATGTAATTTTCTTTTGATCTTTTGACTAGAACAGTAGAACTAATCATGCATGAAGTCATACTGAATTGAATTATTTTGTGATGAGTAAATACTACAAAATGATGTTCCCTATTGGTGTAAAGGCATTAGCAGAACATTTATTTTAGCAAATCATTTATACGGTGTCGTTATAAAATTCAAAAATAAATACAGTTATTTTCATCTAAACCATAAAATCATGAAATTCTTAAACAATTAAAAATGCATTATGCATCAATATAAAAACCCAAAATAATTACTAAAATTATAAGAATAACATCACATTAACTTTTTGAATGTTAACATCTTCATCAAGACTCAAATAATAAGATTAATATTTCATATACATAGTGTTCTGTTTGAATAAAGTTTAATTTCTATATAATTAATTTAACAAAAATGAATTTATTATGTAAAATTAAAAACAAGATTGCAATCTGACTATACTAAGCAATATATATTAAGGCTATAATCTTAAGACTATGCTCCTAAATACAACAGTATTTATACTATAAAAATGTTTTTTTTAATTCTTATTTAATGATTAAATGTAGATATATCACAACTTTATATAGATAATATATCTCATTTTCATAATTATATTATCTATCAAATTAATGAAAATAAATTGAAAATTGGAAAACATAGCTATAGAATACATTGAAACAGTTAATTTCTTTTTCTTAGTATAATGTAAACAATGTCTCCAAAATTCTAAAGCTAATAATTAAGATTAGACTTTTTTTCACATTTTTTTTATTTCTGCTATCTATTGACAATGACAACTAAAAGATTTAATGATTACTGTTAAAATAGAACCATTTACTACAAAATTGTGATAAGAAGTCATATAATTCCACAATTTAATACTATTACTACTAATATCAATAACTGACAGCCATTTGTAAATGAATGTGGCCATTTTCCAAATGAAAAAAAAAAGAGAAAAAACTACTCTAGAAATGAGTTTTGCAATGAATATAAAAAGCAATCTGACTATTCAAACCAAACTGTGGTGCACAAATATGATCACATATAGAAGACACTGGTTCATTTTTCTGTTACTTAATATTTTGTTTTACATTTTTTTCAGCAGAAAATTTTTATTTCTAAAATATTTAACTCTTCATTAATTAATTAATTAATTGCAACTCTTCATTGTATTCTATTCTTTGCCATATCCTCCTAGGCAAAACAATAATATTTCACTGCTTTAAAATATCTTTGAGATAATCTTTCTGTTATAAACCCTATCTACTTCACTGATAAAAACCATGTTCATGTTCTTCATAAAACAGCCCATTTTCTGATGTTTTTCATGTTGATTCATTTTACATATCCAACCCAATGGAGTTATGATTCTACAATGATGGCTTCAATAGAATCATATCCAGTAAGCTGAAAACACGATAATTGGTTTTCTGATCTTGTCTTTTTTTTTCAAATTTTGAAGAGAATTCTTAATGAAACATTCCTAATGGCTTTATATTGCCCTGATAAAAGGTCATTGTGCTTCCAATAACAGTAGCGGAACTATCCAGCCCCATTAACAGACTTCTTTCTATAGACATTATCAAAAGATAACTAAACACTGTGAACTATCCACAACCACATACAAACATTATCATTACATTTCTTTCTTGGTTAAACAACAATTTAATACAATGTGTAATGGCTTCTACAATAAAAAGTTAGATAGTTGATCTTTGGGTCTTCCAGTGAATGATGTTATATATATAAACCATTTTGAAAAACAAATAAACAATACTTCAAGAACTATCCAAACCTCATTTATACAAGATATGTCAATGACATCTTTATTACAGATCCAGAACCAATTGTTCAAGAAATTAAAGCCAACTTACAATGTCATTCTGCACTACAATTAATTAATCATAGAACCTCAGGACTCTACACGATACCTTAAACACCTTGACTTAATAATACAAAGAAAATTGCTCCACCTTAATTATATTGTGCATATTAAACCACTCAAAGTATGTGGTTTCACACACTCTAGATCCACCCCACCACTATCTGACAATCACTTCTATTTCTTAATCAAACTTTGTTTAAATATAAAGCCTTCTATAAAACCAATTTAGAAGCATAAGCTAAAGATATAATTTCCTTCAAATTCAGCAACAGTCTCATAAAAAAAATAAGGCACTTTTACAAAAACATCAACATCACTTCACCAACTGGTAATAAACTATGATTTCTCCTCCCATATCTTACCTCTCTTACTAAAACTTACAAGAAAGTATTTTCATTTATGTACTGCCTTGCTTACAACACCCTCTTTCTCCTATAGACTCTTAAATAACTAAAAAAAGCCTAGAACCTGCTCTTACCATTATGCTGTTTATGAAATACAATGCCCCACACATGGAGTAATTCAACTTATTTTGGTGAATATCAGGCATCACTAGTGATTCATTTATCTCAACACCAATACAGTTACAAAAAACAACCACCAAAGCAGAGTGCACTTTAGTATTTCTTGACTACCAAAAATTAACCAGATATATACTCACACCAACTGCAGTAACTATTCAGTATATAGAACGAGACAACTCATAATGAAAAAATAGAGAAGCATACTTTATAGCTACCTTCCCTCAAGCTATTAACTGAAAAGACTCATTCTTCCCACTTCTCCATAAAAATGGACTTTTTAACATTAATTAATGTTCAACAATTAAACTCAAAATTTAAATTTCTACTAATGCATATACAATAATAAAACATCACAATTTTATCCCTGCTATGAATATAAAAGGACAAGCTTTCAAAAGTGCTTAGCGTATATTAATACATCAACTCTAAAGATCAAACTTTTCTTTAGCTGCATAGTAGCACACACATTGACTAATTATTTTAATTAAAACAAAGTATAATTATAAACTCTTAATAGCAGTAGCACTATATGGGGCTAACATAGGTGCAGCAATTATTTCCTGTGATGCAATAATCTTATCTTTTAACATGTTTGGCAGCACATTGGAGTTTTTGTTGTATTCCAATAACTAAATCCACTTTTCTACTTACAAATCTATAAAGATATTTGCATGCTTTACCTTCTCAAGTTGAAAGATATTTAATTAAGATAAATATGGCTAAGGAATTTTCTTCTGACACTGGTTGATAAAGAACATGTGTTTTTTGAGCATTAATTAATAAACAAAAGTTTTTATATGTTGATTAATAATTGTTATTAGTCATTCATTAGACTAATAATTATCCACTTAATAAATATTTCTCCTAGTGTAATTTTTATTACACCACTCTCAAACATGGTACAGAGTGGTTTCTATATACATTTAAGATGTTGTGGAGGAATGTAGTCATAAAACATATGATATATAAAAAAGATATATGTTCCACAAAATGCATATTTCAAGCTGAATCAGTAGTGTAGTGAAAACTACACTACAGAAATATTTTTATATGTTGCTTTCAAACAATAAGAACACTCTGAAAATCATCTTTTAAAATGGTATAAGTAGCACAATCATATTGAAAATCCAGATTCCAAGATGTTATTTTTGCTTTCAATCAAATCAAATTAAATATTCCACCATAAAATATGTATCATGATTTATCTCTGTTTAATTATGTAATGATGAATAATTCCAAAGACCACTTTCATAAAATCTGATATTATTGGAGTAGGTGTGAATCTTTATTTAACTCCAGTTATCATTTTTTTGTTATTATTTCAAATGCCTCAGATTTTCCATGTAAAGTAATAATATCATTGTTTTATTTTCCATGTAGAAGCTATAATTTGAAAAATTTTGGTGAATAACCAACAAATTTTAAACCATGTCATAGAACTGTTCTATTAGCTGAATAAAATGTTTTGACTAGGTCAATAAAAATCAATAAATAAAGAATGTGCTAATAGCTCTAAACAAATGTGAGCTATGTAAGTCATGCAACATATGACTTGATTTTATTACTATATATATATATGTATATATATATGACTCATGTTTGCTATATATATATATGTATATATATATGACTCATGTTTGCTTGAATTTTCTTGGCAACAAAACATATCTACATTCTTTTTTCTCTAAAGCCACACTCAGTATCTGGTAATCATGCATCCATAACTAGAAACAATCTATTCAAGATCATTCTTGACAAATATCTTATCCCCAATGGATAATAATGATGTTTCATGATAATTACTGCAAATTTGTCTATTTCCCTTGTTTGTGAATTTGGAAAAATACAGACTTCCTTAAGACTGGGTGGCATAAATACATGAAACCATATATTTCTAAAAAAATTCAACATTTTTGAAGCTAACATATCAACATTATATTTTAAAATTTCTCCAGGTATATCATCAGGATCCTGCATACAATCTTATCCATTTTTAAGATTACAAGAAACTGTTTTGACTTTACTAAGAAGGATATCTCTATCCAAATCTAAATTAGAATAACATAAATATATCATTAGTTATGTCAATTCTTGTATCATAATTTGAAAGAACAAAATACTTTTTATATTTTTTCAAAATATCATTGTTGTCATACAAGAGAGTACATTGCTTCTCAAGATTGTGTGTTACTTTCAATGCATCAGATGTATCTAGGATAACCATTAAAAACAAAATTTCTACATCTTCTTTGCAGTTTTAAAAAGCCAATTATTTTAATCTTTCTTATAAGTTGTTGAACTTTATATTTGTTATAAAATTACAAATTTATTTTATTATTTTTCCAAGTAGAGAATGTCACATTTTCTTTTAATTACTAATAATATTTTTTATCAGAAATCCAGTCATTATTTTTATTTTAATAAGTACAAGAATATATTTACTTGTATCCATAATACATTTCTTAAGAGAATTTACAACAATCCTAAAGAACTAAATTAGAAATTTTATGTTTAATCATTATTGAAATTTAGTACTGTAATATATTCTCAACATAAGCTGACACTCCCAAGATAGGCTATGACTATGGAGACCTAAGTTCTCCAAAAGCACTAAGCCTTATAATTCTTTTCTAATAAAACTAAGCTTCACTTTTTTGCATAAAACGCAATTGAAAACTTACCACTCAAAGGTGAAGTAAAAACAAGGATTTTATTTAATAGATTTTTATTAAAAATGAACATCAATTTTATTTTGAGTATGGTTGTAATGTTATCTATTTTTAATGCAAACATTTTATTTTTGGAACATACCAATCTTCAATGCCCAACAACCCATGCTTGTTAGTGTTTGTGTAATGTGATCTCTTGTATCCAAATTCTTAATTACAATATAATCATTTAAATGCCATTGTTTTGAAAAAGAATGAATTAATATTTTTTTTAGTACTTTTTTTTGTTTACACAAAGTGTTTATAGTAGTGAACCCATATATTGCAGATAATTTTTAATAATAGCAAACCATTTGAATTTGAAGAAACACTACCACTATTTCTAATAACTTTTGCCTAAAGTCTTCTATTGGCACTAATGTGTTCATAGCCAACCCCGAGAAGAAAATTGTTCTTTTAATGAATTGCTGTACTAATGCTCTCTAAGAAAGAATAAATGTTTTTCTACTCTGAAATTCTTTGTTATAAGATTGGATGATAGGCACTAATAAAATGATCACAAGTTCTCTTTTGCATAGTGAGTTTTAACATCATTAACTTTTATTGATGCAATGAGAAATTCCAACAGTAGTAGATGTCAAATTAGACTTCATGGAAAATCCAACCCAGTGCATTATTCATACATTAGCTGATCTGCTTTTTCAAAAAACTTGTATTCATTCTTATGTTCTACTAAACTTTCTTCTTCTAGTGATGAGTTACATTAAAAGGAGCTATATCGACCTTAAGTCTTGATAGTTGTGATCTTGAGTTTGTATCAAATAAAATTCACACATTCCATATATCTATGTTCCATATATCTATGTTTAGAACAACCTAGACTTGTAATACATTTAGTTTTCTCATTGTCTTTTATTTTATTACTATTATTGATATCATTATTACTATTGTTAAAATTTTTATTCTTTAAATGAGTAATTAATCAGGTGACAAATGTAAGTTTGTGTGAGACAGGTTATTATTAGGCCATTTTCTAGACTTTTCTACTTTTATAACAGAGAGAGGGATCCTAAATAGGGATACCTGAGCATAAATAATTGCCAGCTAAACTTCTATTTCATTGAAATCCAGTTCTAAACTAATTCATTAGTGACTGTCCTGCTTCAAAAAAATATTACAACTAAAGATGGACAGCCCAATATCACTGTTCCATTATTCTCTTCTTGATCCTTGAGAGTTTAAGCTAAAAAATAAGTCAAAATGTGTGTGTAGCTAAAAAATGGAAATGTTACACAAACACACAATTGTATTGTTGAGTTAGTGCAAGATGACTTATGGAAAGATAGACTCACAAAGTCTATGTCCCACAATAATTGAAGTGATTGAAAAAGGGGAAGAGGGAGATAAAAAAGATTGTTTATATTGGAAATAATGCTTAAACTTTGATGAGCCAACATCCTATCCCACAAGTCTGCAAGGACTCTCACTCAGGCAATGTTTATTTGTTATTCACAGTCTGCTTCCATAGATCTCTCCAGGATCCACTACTTGTGGGTCTCAGTGATTATCTTAGTATAGCATCTGACAATGGTGATAATTTAAAATGAGACAATAACATAATGAAAAATTATAGTGTTTCAATTAGGAAAATGGTTAACAAGCTCTTTCACTTTAATTAAACTATAGATAGGTTGGTAGGTAGGTAGGTAGGATAGGTCGGTAGATAGATAGCCAGACTGATAGACAGTTGTACAGGTAGATAGACATATATAGGTAGGTAGATAGATAGATAGGTGGGTGGGTGGATGGATGGGTAGGTAGGTAGGTAGGTAGGTAGGTAGGTAGGTAGGTAGGTAGATAGATAGATAGATAGATAGATAGATAGATAGATAGATAGATAGATAGATAGATAGATAGATAGATAGATAGATAGATAGATAGATAGATAGATAGATAGATAGATAGATAGATAGATAGATAATTTGTAATATGATTAAAAATATATATTTTTAAATGCAAAATAATATTTTCTACTTAAAAAAATATACTATAACAAAAAATAATTAAAGCAAACGCAAATTAAATTAATATTTTCATTTATTTATAATATATAAAAAAAAAATTCAAGATTGCTTATTCATAAATATTTGCAAAAAGATATCGTAAAACTTTAAAATAACAGTTAGTTTTACTGGTGACTTTATTAAGAACTTCGATTTTGTTTTTATAGATATAAACTGTACAATTATTAATTGATCACACCTGTATAAATGATAGACTGTTGCTTCCTATTTCTGAAGCAATTAAGTGGTTACATCATTTTGTTTTAAATATGGATGTGATTCCAAAAACTTCTACAAGATCTATTACAGAGGCTTTATGGTTACATCTGACAAAAATGTTTGAGCTCTCTCATAAAAACTGTTCTTTACATCCAAATTTATCTATTGCTTTAAAAAGTGCTCACATGTTTTCTAAAAAATATATATAAAAAACTCATTTTCATATGAGTTTTTGTTTTTGAATAATATCCATAATAAAATTGTTTTATAAATAAGAGAAAATTGTTTTATATATAATAGAATGATAAATAATATGATACCACATTACAAAAACATCATTATGGTTTCAATTTGGGCTCATTGGGTGCAAGAGGGTGCATTATATTCAAAGATATAAATGCATTGCTCTAGAAACTAAATCTTACTGGTAAAAAGCATAAACTAAAAGCTAGTCTGTTCACTGGCAGGCATTGAATAAAAATTAAAATGCACAATCTTTAGCATCTATTATTTAGTATAGTGTCTAATAGGTGGCAATATTATGTGGAAAATGATGCTATTGTTTTAATAGCATATGTAAGCATAAGAAAAATATGGCATCATCTGATGTTTTAATGATTTGACAAATTGATAGTTTTGGGCTGTATAACTCAAGACTATGGATTGTGATTAAGCATTGTCACATCTGGTGCTGGACCTTCTTTATGAACTTCCAAACAATGATTATTTATTAATTTACATTACAATTACATTAATTCAATTATAGGGGATTTGAACACAGATTTTTCAGCTCCCTTCAGCTATTCACTCTATCTCATATAACTGATAAACATGACCACATACATGAAAAAGATGATTTCCAATATATATATTTCCTGCTAAATCAGTACTCATCAGTTTGTCCAGATCAACATCTTTTACATATATCTTAGTATAAACTGAGCATTGATGTATATAAGTGTGATAGATGATGATCTGGACCAATTGATGAGTGCTGGTTTAGCACAAAATATGTTATATTTGAGACTATTTATCTTTTTAACATATGTGTAATCATGTGTCTTAGTTGTATAAAATAGAGTGGAGTAACTGAAGAAACCTTGAAAATATGCATTCAAGTCCCTTATAATTATATCTAAACTCCAAATATATAAATTATAATTGCAATCAAATATTAATTCAATTACTAAATCCATTTCAAAGATGTTTGTTTAGATATGGGAGTGTTGGTTTCAACTTTCCTTCATTGTTCTGCATATTCTACAGCATTATTTCACCTGTATTAGACTTATTTATTTCAAAAACTATTGATTTATTTGCTAAAAAAATTTGAAGAAATCAGAAGATTATAAATTTCTATAGTCTACAGAAATAATGTGAACATTATTTACAAGGTTGTTCACTGGTTAAGAGAAGTTGTGAAGATAATTTTACATACATGTCTATTGTTAATAATAATGATGAAAGTCATTGACAATTTTTTATAATTTATTTAAAATATTTATTATTATTTTTACAAAATATTTGTACAATAATTATTTAACTCCAAAAACATACACAATTACACTTAAAGTTGAGTCAAATATGCTTTTTTAAAAAAAATCACAAATTAAAGAAATATGATGTAACAACAAAGTGTAAGTGATGATAAATAATGGTCTTTTAATATAATATTACCAACTTTGTAATAAATAAACAAATACAATTTTAAAACAGAATTTTATAAGTTCTACATGACCTAATAAAAATTTGTTCAGGTTTTAGAAATGAATTTTATTTAACAAAGATTTTGTTAATTTACTTTCTCAATGACATTAAAATAAATATTCAATAAGAAAAAACTTAGTATTATTGTTATATATATATATATATATATATATATATATATATATATATATATATATATATATATATATATATATATATCCCTTCATTTCATGTTATAATTTTTTTCTATATTTGCAAAGATTAAATTTATTTATTTGGGGCATGTTTTATTTGAAAACTTATATTTCTAACAAATCAATCTCAATTTATTGAACTATCTATATCTGCAATACTATATATATTTGAAAGTTTGTTTGTATTAGCTTGGTTGTTACTTTGTAACTCAACAAATATTGCATGAATCTTGATAAATCTGAATAATTTCTTGGTTGTTTTGGGTTTTTTGTGTGTGAAGAATTTTTGTAGACTATGAAATTTTGCTTAAATTTTTATTTTAAAAACTTTTAATTTGCAATATAAAATATACATTAATAAATAATCATTTTCTAATGACATCATAGAGCAAAGCCTTAATCAAAATATTACAGATATTGGAAAATGTTATAGCCTGCAGTTTGAAATATATAGTAGAGAAATAGAGAGAGTTATATTTTTTGGTAATCTGTGGAAATTTTTTATTGTGTAAATAGATTTTAAATTAATTAAAATTAGTTTGGATTACTTGTCTATGCCATGATGTTAAAATTTCATAATCATTTGAAAACTTACCATGTGACAAATATAAAATAATTTGCTTTAATTTTTATTGTATTTAATAAATGTTATACGTTTTGTGTTACCGGTGTTGATTATTATTTCATGTAAATATATTTGAATTATCAAACTTTCTATTAACACCAAGGTACAGCTAGAGAAATGGAGAGAATTAGTGATAGAAATTTTTATTTGATATTCAATATATGGAAGATAGTTCTAATAAAAACAAAGATTTAAATAAATAATATACAATCTTGAACATTTACAAACATTCTTACTACGAAAAACAATTAAAATGTCAATCTGTTAAATTAAAGGATTAATTTTATCTCATATTTAATCTTTAACTGTGGTTTAAAGTTTATATCTGTGCTAGAGATAATCTACTTTCGAAAATGATTAGCAATAATCATTATTGTATTTATCTGAAATGGATGGTGGCAAAGTTGTGAGTGGAGAGAATTTGACAATGGTAAATGAAAATGTAACAATTTACACTTGATAAATACTCTTCATATAATATATATATATGAGAGATAATGACCTGGCTCAACTGATGAGTGCTGGTTCACTACAAAATGCATCTTGGGGGGTTATTTGTTGTATTTTTATTTATGTGAATTTAAAAGGAATAAGACGTATGGAGGTGTTTATTATATCTATAAAGATATTACACATGGGAAAAAGAAATGTAAATAACTGCGTTTAAAAAAAAAAATCAGATATATTAATTTTTAACTGAGGTTTAAATTTTATATCTGTGCTAGAGATAAACTCTAGTTTCGAAAATGATTAGTAATAATCATTATTGTATTTATCTGAAATGGATGGCGTCAAAGTTGTGAGTGGAGGGAATTTGACAATGGTAAATGAAAATGTAACAATCATCTATAGAACTTACAATAACAAACATGCTTATTTGTAAATAAATAAAAAAGTGTTGCATTGTGTTTATCTTTAAAAAAAATATATGGTCGAATCGTAATACTAAAGATGGCGAGCAATTCTGTCTTAATAATATAAATAACAATGCTTATGTATTAGGATAACAAAAACAAATACAAATATACCTAAAATACAGCTATTAATAAACTACTCAGAATCTCCAAGCGCTAAAAACGTCAATCAAAACATAAAATAATTTGTAATAATTTAACTTACAAAATTTAAACTCTAAAAGAAAATGTAATTCTTATGTTTTCTAAGTTTACGTTGCCGTTTCCCAGTAACAATTTTAGGAGTCGCCAAAGTGTAAAGGTTACTACATATATATGAGACATTTTTTCTCATAATTTATTTTGTGCTCTGTGTTTTTGTTGTCTTTTCTTGATCTAACCAATAAGAAATAAATCAGACTTTCTTTGTTCTTTGGAGCGAAAAACAATGAGTTGAAGGAAAGAAAATCATTGAACTAAAAAATTTTTGAAATGTGATAATGACTGTGTCTTTTTAATAACTCAACAGATCTTGCAAAAGTTCCAAATGCTGGAAAACAATCAATAACTGGCATTTTACACTTAACTTCACTTTAAAGTTTCATCTCAAAGAATTAAACGTTTTCTTTTTTAAAAAAATCCTTTTTCATTTTTTATCTACTACAATAGCAACTTAATTTTAATTAATTCAAAGTCAACAAATTGCATATCATTGTTTCCATGTTATTTTTCAAGGTGAAGAAAGATCAAAGTTCATAGCTTTAAACGCTTCTTTTCATGAAAGATTTAAACTGCAGTTCTTAATTAATCCTATTTGCCAGGTCACAGGGATAAATTGACTTTTACGTGCGCTCTCAAAGTGTTTTGTTTCCCTCCCATCGTTAATTTCACTTTATTACTATCTATAATTAGAACAATATAAACACAACATAAGTCATATTTGATTTTATGTAAAAAAAAAAAAAAATAGTGATATCGAAAGTAAATGTTAAAATTATCTTCTAAAAATTATAATCAAATTCAAATTTGAATATAAGTACAATATATATAGATCATCAATTTTATTATTTATACGTTAACATACGTTATATCATATATACGTTATATCATCCCAAAACATATTTCTCCGTTTCTTTTGTATCTTTCACTCTCTCCGCTCTCTCCGCTTCAAATCCACGCTGCTTTTTTTTTTTAAATCGTTCATTTTTAATTTCTTTTTTTTTTTCATAGCCTTCACACAGGGTAAGAATTAAATTCCTTTTCTGTTCTATAATAATTTATCAATACTTTTTTTTTTTATTAGTCTTTTTTTTTATAACTTCAGTTATGTTTTTACGTTATCAATATCATCAGTATTAAATATTATCATATGGATTTCATCTTACTTATATCCATCTGCAAGCAGCCTGGCTAGACAATGCAAACTAATTGTTTCTACAGGAAAATGAGATTTTCTTGTACATTTAATCTTGGTTTTAAAAATCAACGAGAAATCAGGTAGCAAAATAACAGTAATAAACGGATCTTGACTCCCATGATAGAAAAGGATTTCACAATATTTGCAGAATTTAAGCAACATACAAACAACTAGGTACACTTACTGCAATTATTTTGTTCTTTTTTTAAGAAATAATTTAGAGTGTGTACTTTTAATATTGAGAGTAGAGGAATCAGCCATCTAACATATTATATGCATCTTCTTAAAACATCTGCCTTCACATTGAAAATAATTATTCAAATGTACCCTTAAAATGTTATGGCTCATTTTCTTTTAAATCGGTTGCCACAGCACATAATTCAAATAATATAGCAATCATTGTACAATCACTGTGTATAAATTGTCCAATGCAAACAGGTCTTATTGTCATTTTTATAGTTGGTGGCAATTCTTATTCTAGTCTTTGGAGTTTCAAAATTGAAGGACAAGCATTTAGACTGCATAGCCTTAAATCACATGTAGATAACCTTAAAACAACATGTACAGACTTATGATTTCAAAAAAGACTGAACTACTCAGCAAATAAAATTCAAAGACATCTTTTGGGTTGTGTTTATTTCCATAATAGTTATTCACTATTTGCTGGTATCCTCATACAGAATTATTTTCTGATATACAAAAACTTATCAATGTAGAAATTCATATGTTTGTAATTGGAAACCACCAGTTCAAAAAAAATCCCTGATTAAAAACAATATTCTTGCCTTTTAAAAAAAAACATTAAGATGTAAATAAAGATGATTTGAACAGAGACTTTTAAGTTTCTTTCAGTTATACCCTCCATCTTATATAATCGATACACATGATCACACACATGTGAAAAAATTAATGATCTCCAATATACATATTTTGTGCTGAACCAGCATTTATTAGTTGGTCCAGCATGAAATAAGTATATTGGAGATCCTTTATGTTTTTCACAAGTGAGTGGTCATGTGTTTGAGTTATATAAGATGGAGTGGATAACTGATTAAAAGTTGAAAGTCTGTGCTCAAATCCTTCTATTAAATTTTAAAGTTCGATATTTACAATATAATAGTATTGATTTATTAAAAAAAACACTAATAAATTTTCTTATCAGTTTATTTTTTCTATTAGAAAAAAATAACAAAAACTGTTACAGAATCTATATTTCATGGACATTAAAAACAAATTATTGCAAACTGAAGGAGAATAACAAATTCTTTTTAATCCATATATACTGTATAGAAATTAATTCATGAAGCAACATCATCAATAATTCACAGATCAATATCTCAACGAATAAACTAACTTACTAATAATACTTCTTTCTTTATCTCAATTCTAGCTATTGGTCAGACAGAAAATGATCATTCTTATCTAAACTCCCACTTTGTTATATTTTGATCTATGTGATTTAATGCAGTGGTAGAGGGCCAGGGTCTGGATCCAGAGTCCTTTAATTGCTTTCATTTATGGTACTTCTGAAACTAAAATTTCATATGAAATCACAAAAAAATCAAGCTATTATTCAATTGATTTTTTTTATATGATGAATAAATCAGACATTGAAAAATGCAAAAACTTAATATTCACATGATCACCATTTCATATGCTTACACATTCTATTAATAACAGTATGTGATGTGTTGTTTTGCTGCACTAAGGCTTCTCCTTTCTTGGAGTCACAAATCTCTCAGCCACTTAGCCCAGAGAAACCTATTATCTAGCTATCTTATCTTCCTTTTCTATTCCTCACGTTGTTTTTCTCATATTCTTCTATATCCTGCTCTATCTCATTTTCACAACATAACCTTTGTCAACTCTATCACCTTTATATCTAAATCACCATTATACTTTCCCAAAAACCAAGAACCCACTTTTTGTATAATCACTTTGTTTATATTTATTCTCCCACGACTTCATTATTTGGACCCTCTATGCTTGTAGGCATTTACATTCTATTAACAGATGCCTAATATTTTCTTTGTCTTCCTTACATAAATTGCACAGTAAATCATCCATATTTTCCATTTATGTGTATATTACCTTGTTGCTAATGATCCTAATCAAGCTTTAAACAGTAAATTTCTTTTCTTGCTATTATCATAAATTAACTTGCACCCAATATTCTGTTTACTTCTATGTACATATATTTAGACTCATTTTACTCTCCAAAGTACCAAACTTTCCAAACAGTAGTGCCACCTAATGCTAGCTGTCATACTCTATGGATGCAGAAAGGCTTGTGCATAAAATTCTATCTAGTACTCTCAAATCCAAGGCTCCACACTGATAAAAGCCACAAGCTAAAAACCAGTCTGGCAATATTGAATGAGTATGTAATAGATAGAGATTTTTATGCACCAAGCTTCCTGCATACATTGATTATAAAAGTGTGCACTTGGTGGCACTTCTGTATAGGTGTGAGTTAATATATGATAATAGTAAGGAAAGTAGTTTATTGTTTAAGGCTCGAACGGGATCTTTAGCTACAAAAGAATATACATGCAAATGGAAAAATATGGGTGATTTATTTTGTAAATTATGTAAGGAAGGAATTGAAAATATTAGGTATTTGTTAATTGAATGTAAATGTTTGAAAACAGAAAGGGTACATATAATGAAGTTGTGGAAAAATAAATATGAAAAGAGTGATTATACAGAAAGTGAATTATTGGTTTTTATGCTGGGTTTGGGAAAAGATAAGGGGGATTTAGATATAAAGGTTATAGAGTTGACAAAAATTATGTTGTGGAAATGGGATAGAGCAGATTATGGGTAAATTTAGAGTGGGGAATGTAAAAGAAAGTGGCTAACAGGTTTCATCATCATCATCATAATCAACCATTATCAATCCACTGCAGGATGAAGGTCTCTCCAAGTTTAATCCATCTTCTCCTATCTTTAGCTTCTCCACAACACCCCTGCACATTTTCTTATTTCATCCATCCATCTCACATGTGGTCTCTTTCTGGGTCTTTTACAATCTCTTGGAATCCAGTTTAAAATTTCAGTTGTCCATCTATTATCATCTCTTCTAGCAATATGTCCAGCCCAACTCCATTTCAATCTTTTAATTTTTTCAATAAGGTCAGTAACACCTGTTTGTTGTCTTACCCATACATTGCGTTTTCGATCTCTTCTCGTTACTCCCAACATACATCTTTCCATAACTCCTTTGAGTGGTCTGAAGTCTCTGTATTGCTCTTCTATTAAGTGTCCAAGTCTCAGATCCATAAGTAAGAACTGGTAAAACACATTTGTTAAAAACCATCCTTTTCAAACACATAGGCATATTTCCTTTTAGTATCAAGTTATTTTTACCAAAAGCACTCCAACCAAGTTTAATTCTATGATTAATCTCCTCCATTATGTTTCCATCTGTTTTAATAATCTGACCAAGGTATTTGTAACTGTTAACTTCTTCTAATTCTTCATAATCAATCTTTATTTTCATATTTTGAGCAAATCGATTAAACATTACTTTAGTCTTTTTAACTTTTATCTTTAGTCCTACTTTTCTACTTTCATCTGCTAACTCCTGCAACATTTCCTGCAGCTCTGAAGCATTATTTTCAAAAACAGCTACATCATCTGCGAAATCTAAATGACTTAAATACTCTCCATTTACTTTCACTCCTTTAGTTTCCCATTTTAATCCACAAAATACTTCTTGCAGCACTGCTGTAAAGAGTTTTGGAGATATGGAGTCACCTTGTCTTACACCTTTCTCAATGTTGATTTTTCCAGTATCATTATGTAATCTAATTGTTGCTGTTGCATTTTTATAAATATTCTTTAAAATATGACAATATCCTGGATCTATACCTTGATGATCCAATGCTTTAATCACTGAAGAAATGTGTATAGAATCGAATGCCTTTTCATAATCTACAAATCCAAAACATAATGACAACTCATATTCATTTGTCCTTTCTATGACTTCTCTCAATACCTGGATATGATCTATTGTACTAAAACCACTTTTAAATCCAGCTTGTTCTCTTGGTTGGTGGAAATCCAAAGTTTTCTGTAGACGAGTTGTAATTATCTTGGTAAAAATTTTATATAAAACTGATAAAAGGCTGATAGGTCTGTAATTTCTAATATCTTCTTTATCACCTTTTTTAAATATTAATATTATTACTGCATTCCTCCAATCTTCTGGTACATCTTTATCATTTAGACGTTTGGTATATAACATTGCTAAAATTGTTTCTATTTCTTCACCTGCTTCTTTTAATATATCAATTATAATTCCATCATTTCCTGGAGCCTTTCCTTTCTTCATACACTTAATTGCATGTCTCACTTCTTCATTTAAAATTCTGGGCAATTCGGAAGATGTAATAGATATAGGAGGTACTTGTTCTTTATTACTATATAATTCTTGATAAAAATCTTCTACCAATTTCATGATGTCATCTCTCTTTTTAGAAATAATTCCATCTTTTTGTCTTATTGCAGATATAAATTTCCTACCAATACCAAAATGTTGTTTAACATTTTTGAGACTTTTATTGTCTTCTACAGCTTTCCTTGCTATTTCACAGTTATACTTTCTTATATCATTTTCAACTCTTTTCCATACCATTTTACAAAATTCGAGATATTCAATTCTTTTTAATACATCATTTTTGTATATCTTCATATTCCTTCTTTTCTTCATAAATTCTCTAGTCTCAATAGAAATTTTATTAGTCAGTTGCTGCTTTTTTCTACCAGCTATGTTTGTTGCAGTTTTTAAAAGTGTATCAGTTATTTTCATATTAATTTCATTCAAATCTGTATCATGTTCAAAATCTCCTAACACTTGAAACCTATTTGTAAGTTCTAACTTCAATTCATTATAATGTTTCTGAAGATTAGGAATATCAACTGTAAATATTATTTTTCTTAATAATTTTTGTCTTTCTAGTTTTACATTAACACGTAACTTACACCTTACTAATCGATGATCACTTCCTGTGTTAAATTTATTAAGAACATTACAATCTTGAAATATGTATTTTCTGTTAGTCAAAATATAATCCAATTCTGCTGTACCTTCATTTGGATGCTTCCATGTCCATTTCCTTTTAACATTTTTCTCAAAAAATGAATTCATAATATAAAGTTTTTCTTTTTCTGCAAACTCCACAAGTCTATGTCCTCTCTCATTTCTATTACCATAACCAAAATTACCTACAGCAATTTCATCTTTCATTTGTCTACCAATTTTAGCATTAAAGTCTCCCATAACAATTTTAAAATGTTGTTTACTCTGATCAAAAGCCTTTTGTACATCCATATAAAAATCTTCTACTACTTCATCACTATGAGAACTTGTTGGGGCATAAACCGGAATTATCTGCATTTGGTATCTGCTATTAAGTTGTATAACTAATCTTGCCACTCTGTCCAATACACCATCAATCTCCACAATATTGTTCTTCCACTTTTTATTTATAATGAATCCTACTCTACTTGTATTTCCAATATGTGTGCCTTTATAATAGAGTATATGTCCACTTTTTAAATCAATTGTTTCTTCTCCTTTTCTTCTAACTTTACAAAGTCCAATAATGTCCCATTTAATATAAGACAGTTCTTCTTCTAATTCTTGCAATCTTCCTTCACTTGAAAGTGATCTGCAGTTGTAAGTACCTAAATAAAAAGTCATCATCAAATGGCAGCCTGGGTCCACAATCAGGGGATTCTTAGCACCCTCCGCCTTCGGCCACCAACTGCTGCCTTGGTTGGTGACTTTACAGCCTCCTGGGAATAAGGGCCATGCTTTATTTTTGTCTGTCATAATTGTATATATCAAAATATTGTGTTTTCATCTCAGCTCATAGTTTTATAGTTGACTAAAAAGGTAAAAGATGGCTGCTGGAACATTGCATTAGATCCTAAGATCTAATTGCAGTGCCCTTAGATCTAAGGCTTCTCACTGATGAAAATCATAATGAATGTATTCTCATCCCATCTCTATGGAAACAGTTGACATTGCATTTTTTTACAATGTCTTTTTTTTAGTAGAAAATGTTTCCGTCTGAAATCTTCACCACTGTGCTTATTTGTAGCTCTTTAATGTTATCTGGGCATAATTGCTGAGATATTCTTGACTTCGTTTAAGGAGAAGCCATAATACATCACATCACATCACATCACATTACTCTTATTAACTTAAAATTCACAGTCAATTTTGCAATATTAATCAAATTAGTATGCAGTTTTAAATAACCAAAATTTTAATAATAAGACTGTAAATACAACATAGTTATCATAATATAAAAATGATTACAATATTATGAACATATTTATGGAGCAATGAAATTTGAATACATTACTACAATAATTCCTAAAGTCAGATGCTCAAAAAATCACTTGTAATAAACTTGCAAACAATGTTCAGTCTCACATTAATGACCATCTGCTGTTAGAGTAGGTTTTTAAAAATATTGTTCTTGCTTTAACACCGGCAATTATTGTCAAACTTATAAAGTCTCTTGATTATGCAACAAAAGATAAAATGGAAATTAAAAAAGAAAGAAAATAGACAGTCAAAATATTGCATCCTACAGGATAAAACCTGTTGACTTCTATACCATAGTAATAGGTATAAAGTATTATAACTTATCTTTCTTATTGCATTTCCAAATCCATATAATATTAGTATAATTTATGACCTTTATTACTTTTTACAATGCTTTTTTACAACCCACTTTTGATGATTTCAATTGTTCCAGCAATCTTCTTCAGGGGTAATTGAAACAGTTAATAGTAGGTTGTAAAAAAGCATTGAAAAAAGTAATAAAGAACATAGATGATATTAATATTATATGGATTTGGCAATACAGTAAGAAAAATAAGTTATAATACTTCACAAAGAAGATAAATAATACTGAAAATAAAGCTTGGATAAGAAGAAATATATATATATAAACCATTATGCAATTACAAATATCCAGTAACGCCCTCTGTTTAATAGTATATATTTTGAAGTTCTCTATTATTGAGATACAGACTATTAATCAGAGGGCATTACTGGATATTTGCAATTGTATAATAGTTTATATATTTGTATGATTATTTCAGTTAGTGTTAACAGTAACTTTATTTTCATATATATTTGTATGATTATTTCATATAATATATTATATATATATATATATATATATATATATATATATATATATATATATATATATATATATATATATATATAAAAGAAGATGCATGAAGCATATAAGGAAGATCTAGAATTTAATAGACTATGTTAAAGAGAACTTAAGTAAAGAAGCAACAGATTATTTAAATAAAAGATGAAAATTATTCTGAAGAAGATACCTGAAAAAATTGAAACTGTCAATAGTGGGTTGTAAAAAAGCATTGTAAAAAGTAATAAAGAACATAGATGATATTAATATTATATTGATAGGTATAAAAAAACATTGAAAGAAACTACCATCCATAAGATTTCCAATTGTAATTGATTTAAAAAAATTGTGATAGTCCTTAAATCTATCATTGCCCTTAAATTTGTCATAATCTATACCTGAGTTTGAATCTGAATCAAATAAACAATATTAATTTTTTTAAATTCTGACATTTTTCTAAAAAGCCAGCCTATAGTTTAAGTGATTTAATATTAGTAAGTAAATAGCTATTTAACTACTTTTATCCAGAGAGTGAAACAAAACTTAAAAATCACTCAAATCCTAACCACTTGAATTTTTGCAAATCTGATAAGTAATGCTTTTTTTATCACTACATCATGGAGAAATATTTGCTCAGAGAAGAACTTCTTAAAAGTCACATCACAGGTCTTAGCCTACTAAAAGTCTTTTCATTATCATCATAATTATAATATCTTTTAAAGATGTAACAAAAAATGGAGGTAGAAAAAGAGAGAGAATAATATAGACAGAATATTGGATCTTATATGATGAAACATGATGGGTTCTATTAAAGATCAATGGATATATAAAAATCCGACTGTCACAGCCAATGACATTTTAAATTTGGATTTAAGCAGAGATATATCTTACATATTATTTCTTGAGGTGTGCCTTTACTTAAAGCAGATAAAGAAAAATATGGAGACCTATAGTATGATATTAAATAGGAATAATAAGTTAGGATTGGTTTAACCAAGTGGAAGTGTACTTAGTAGAAGAAAATTATTTACTGAAAAATTGGAAATAGCATCAACCTACTTAAGAGATTAAAAAGAGTTAATCTACTGGAATGAGATTGATTCATTCATAATAAATTACAGACACTGTTTCCATTTATGCAATTATATAAGATTTGAAATACAGGCATTCTTCATATACTGAAGCTTACTTGTAAATGTAGGGTATTTGAACACAGACTTTCAAGGGTCTTTCAACTAACCATATTCTCATACCAATGATACACATGACCACACACATGTAGAAAAAATAAATAATCACCAATATATGCATTTCATGTTGAACCAGAACTCATCAGTTGGTCCAGAGTATCATCTCAACACACACACACATATGTAATCAGTGCACACTTTATATTAAGATAGCAAATCTTCATACTTTAATGGACAGGCTTCAATCTAATCTAACCTCCAATTCTTCACCCATCCATACCATTAAAAACCTTATACATTAAACTTGCATCCTATTTTATGTTTTTAAATGGATAAGGTTTTATACATGAGGGATCATAGTGACTTGAGGTCAACATGGATATGACAATAATATTGGCATCAGGATGGATTGGGGTTTTCCATCATCAGATTTGCAATGGTATGAATGGCTGAAAAGTTGGAGATTGGAGTATATTGAAGCCTGTCCATTAAAATATGAAGAATTTCTATTTTAATATAAACAGAACACTGATTATATATATATATATATATATATATATATATATGGTAGATGATAATCTGGACCAACTGATGAGTATTGGTTCAGCATGAAATACATATATTGGTAATTATGTATCTTTTCTACATGTATGTGGGCAGGTGTATCAGTGGTATGACATAGTGTGGATAGTTGAAGGATGCTTGAAAGTCTATGTTCAAACCCCTGTATTTACTATGTCATAAGCTAAATATTTGAATTGAGTGACATTTGGCAAATAAGATCTACCTTAAATACTATACATAAAAGACTGTTTTAAAAATGTAAATTGTTATTAGAAGGACATCTAAATATGTATTTTTAAGACAAAAAGAACAATAGAAAATGATAATTGAATCATATGAATAAGGTTCATTAAACTGACATATGCTATGGAATTATTCTGATATCTTGATTACATATTTGAAAGAAAGATATATTTTTATATAAAAATAATTATGTTTCTGTATATGATCTAATTGCTTATTGCTTGGAAGTTCATAAAAAAATTTACCTAGGAACTGATTCACCTGGTTACAATCCATAAACTTTAAATCAAAAGTATGCCATTTTACAATGCATAAATCTGTTCATAGCACTTTGCTTTGAATGTTATGAACCACTGTTTATACAAAGAACTTTGTAGCATACTGATGGTTATCAATCATTATTTATACAAAGATCATAAAGCACGATGATACCTGAATATCCAAAGCTTTTGATCTAAGTCTCAACTGAATAAATCTTGATTTTTAAGGTCATAAGTAGATTTAGAATATTTCTTTTAAGTAAATATTCCATAGGCAATTAAGTTAGCCATTTAATTGTGATCAGACAATGGGTATCTAATTATTTTAATTAAAGTGTGATTTTAATAAAAATAATCTAGAAGTTTTTACTAGCAAAGTATCAAACTGTAATTTTGATATGAAGATAATCATTCTTCATACATGTGCCCCACTTTAATATTCAATCAATGAAGTTAATACATAATAAAATAGAAATTTAAAAAAAAAGTGAATAAGATAATATATTCACAAGATTGACTTATATCAGGGGTGGGCAAATAGCAGCCTGAGGGATACATGTGGCCCACTAAGAGTTTTTATGTGACCCATCAAGACACTCAGAAAAATCTGCCTTGAACTGAGATTTCCTTCCCATGCATAACCAAAAATGTGTCTCTTATTTTCCACTAGGATGGCTACATCAATACACATGTGGAGTGTAGATACAATGTGCAATGCTTTTCCAGTTGATCTGGTTAATTTCAATTTTGTCTTTGCATTAGCAAATATATATATATTGTACCGGTCGAAACCCACCACCACCGCAAATCAAATCGGATTCAAACTCAGCTTAACCAAAACTGAATTCAAACCCAACTTAACAGCTCAGATAGCAGAAATCGACGGCACAGTGCTATGCGCCAAGAACTAGTTCAACGGTTGGTGAGGACTAGAGACCCTTGCACTGACACGAATATCTAATAATTAATTACTTTGAATACTTTTTAAATCAAATCATATGTATGTTCGGGTTGCCAACACAGATAGCGGGTATGAACATTTAAATAATTATAAAAGAATGATGAACTGAGAAACCAAGTATGTTAGAAAATATTTAATAAGAATAATTTGTTTTGTTTCAATCAAAATATAGAATGCATTAATTACCTCTAGTCTTTAAAAGAATTGATAAATATAATAAGAGTGGCGGTCCTTATCATATGCCAACAAGTATTACACAACATGGGATTCTATGTCTATGCCCCCAACGAGAAATATAAAGGCAGATAAAGGTATTCATTAAGAACGGAAATGATTGTTCTAATTTTATTACTAATGTGAGATTTATTTTCACATTCAAAATCTATTCATGAAGAGCAAAACGTATTTTAAACATAACCTTAATCTTGATTTAAAACTGATTTAAACTAAATATATTTGAGAATTGGTTCGACTTTAATTTAAATCACTTCATCACGAATTCAGCACGAGGTTTTACCGGAACAAAGATGCAATGGTACTGACGAATTACAAGCAGAGAGTAAAATTAAAGATGATCGCTAGTCGATGATCGAATCCTATCGGCTTGCATTTGGCAAGTCTTACCCTTTGACTAATGAATCGGAAAGGAAGTACTTTCTTCCTCGAGAAATTTAAATAAGAGAATATGATCACCGACCAGCCTAACGGATCGGAAGATGGCCCTACGTCAGCAACATTTGATGATGATGACTTGATAGTCATCGTTGAAAAATAAAACCCATGTAGAATGCTCTACGTGATGACTTGACCAATTAATTAAAGTCAAACGAGCTTTTATCGAACTATTTTAAAACATTTATAAACTATATTAATTATGCCCTAATATCGTGCCCTTCCTGAATATTAATATAAAATAACAAAAGTGGAATTAAAATACATTTAACCCTTTATCGACCCTTTTTGCAATAAAAACATTTAAGGTTATATATATATGGATAAATAAATCAATATTAGTGAAGCAAGAAATAACATTTTACCATTAAGGGAGTATATAAACACTTGTAACTTAGGAGCTGGGGACATAGGTGAAAAACGGAGCAAATAATTTATGATTAGCTAATTATAAAAATAGTAAACGTATAATATTTTCTTTCGACTCGATGATTAATAGAACTTATAAATTTAGTTCTAGTGGGCGAGAATAACTATTTAAAATTTATATTATATTATTTGCGTGAGGCAAATAGAACAGAGGAGCTCATCGAGTTGAAAGATTATTGGCATATAATTTTTAAATAGCATTAATAAATCACATGATAAATACATATACATAATATGTTAAACGAACCGCCAGGTAAGAAAAGAAAAAGTTTAAAGACTAGAGACTGAAAGAATTACAATATAAATTTATAGTAGCATTTTATAAAGATTTTTACATTAAATAATAAAGAGCTCTTAAAAAGAAGGAGTATAAAATAAAGTTCGAACTGGCCAGAAAGTTTAACGTTCATATTACCATTCCGTGCTTGTCCTTAAGTTATTCCTCCAAGTTGTTGAAACGTAGGCATCATTGGTTAACTACTGGAGTAGTATTTTAGTAGCTTTCATTATTTTAGCAGAATGATCGATCCGGAAAACGGTTCAGCAGCTCCAGTGAAGATTCCTCGTGACTTTAGGAACCGTAGCCAGATCCCTGATGTTCTAGCCCTCTATCATGATGAAATACAATTTTTATACACACCGAGTTCACTGCACTACTCTACAACCAAAACTAGTCTTTTTCTTTTCTTTTCAGGGCTATATATCTACTGTTCACTGATGCCTCCGGCTAGCGCTCATTTTATTATCAATCTCGTTTTTTTTATAATTAGTTGTTTTCAGAAACATTCCTTCGATAAGGCTTTCAAACTAATTTTTGAATTCCTTTCCTAATTAGAAAATGAATTCTTAAAGTCTGAAATGATTTTAATTAAAAATTGAATTATCTTTTTTTTTTTATTAATAAAACTTTATTGTTGTTTTTGAGAATTTGAAAGCCTTTGGAAGGAATGTAGCTTTTAATCGCAAAACTTTACAAATTATTTAAAAGTAAAAAAAAACAAGTATTCCCGACGCAATGAAACTTTCGAACAATTATATATATATTTAATATTTACAAACATATATACGCACAATCCAGGCAATTTAATATATGAAAATTCATGAACATTTTATCATGAATTTATTTAGAGAATTGATCCAATTTAAACTAAACTAATTAATTTTACTACGTATTTGAAACAAGTTATTCATTATGGAAATTAGCGTGGATTGAACGTATAAAGCCCCATTGCATCGGAAATTTAAAGTTAGTATTAGGGTAAATAACATGAAGCTAGGATCGAACTCAGATCCGACTGCTTCAATATATATATATACATTTCCAACTTTAATGAAACCATGAACCCTCTGAAAAAATGTAAAATCAGTGATGAATGTCATGTGTTTAATGAAGAATGGACAAATATTTTTTTGGTAATACAAAGAATAAAGCAGTGTGTTCATTGTGTCATGAAAAAAGGTGCAGCCCTCTGCTAACCTTTGCTTCAACAAAGTGGCCTTAGATGTGGCCATCCACCAACCTTTGCAGCCCCAAGCCAAAACAATTGCCAACCCCTGACTTATATGATTTACATATATATACAAAAAATAAGGTGACCATTCTTATCTTTTTAAAAGCCTTTATCTTGTGATTTGTATCAACAGACTTCTAGTATTTAACATTACTAATTGAAAATTAAATTACAGCACATGGATGAAGGATGTTTACCTTTGTATCAGAACTAAAATGTAATCATAATCTGGATTATTCAGTTATGAATCAATATACTGATTTTAAAAATAATAAAAATATTCACATATATGATCTTCACTTGTTAGTAATTAGGGCCATACTCCTTTGGGTGCTAATCCCTTAGCTACCTTCATTTTAAAAAAATCAAATTGTTCTTCAGTTACAATAAATACACATGCAGACATATTTGTCTGACATGTTTTTTTTCCTTAAAAAAAATTAAACTGATGTCCATAATTTAAATGTAAGACATTTTTTGCAATTTATTGCTCTGAAAAAGACATTACAAAGTTGTGATGGCTGTTGGCAGTTGCATCTTATAACTGTAAGCAATTATTAATAAAGTTAGAATTCTATTTTTAATACCAAAAATAATTATACGACCACATAATCAGTAAAGTGACTGACTTTTAAACACTAGACTGATATTTTGATTATACTGACAGATAACCCAATTCATAAACAAATTTTATTTTTCTATTGTTCTATGCTCTAAGAATCATTCAAAACACTTTTGGATCTAAGTCCACCAAGATCTGAAATATATTGACAGTTTTATTCTTATTATTACTATTAGTAATAATAATAGTAGTAGTAATAGTAGTAGTAGTAGTAGTAGTAGTAGTAGTAGTAGTAGTAGTAGTAGTAGTAGTAGTAGTAGTAGTAGCAATAGTAATAGTAGTACTTTTTTTCAAACAAGTCAATTGAAACTAATCTCTTTACTGTTTTTGATCATATTGCTCATGTCTAGAAGATAGGCAGAAATTAGATGATATATATTTTGATCTATTTAAGGCTTCTGATGGGGTAAATCATAACATTTTTTTTTCAAAAATACTACAGATGAGGCTTTTCTGAAGAGCTTATAAATTGACTCAGTTCATTTATTAAGGATAGAAAGCATTTGTTAAGTGTAATAATAAATTTCTATTTTATTTTATATTATTATAAATTATGCAAAACTCAGGGCAGTAGTTGGCTTCTCTGTTATTATACATTTATATAGATGATTTTATGAATTATTTTTCTATAAATTAATATTACCAATCTTGGATGATAATCCAATGATGATAATATTGACAAATGTTTAATAGTATCACATTCTAATAAGTCTGAAAATCTTGGTATCTCATATTAACACTCATGAAATAACTTGCAACACTATTCAAAAAGATCTAGGTATTCTTGTCATAAATAATGGGTACTTTCATACACATTTAACAGAGCTCTCAAAATTAAGAAATCATTTTTGGATATGGCAAATTATTTAATGAACAAATAAAATTTGTGTTCAAGTCTTCTATCTTATTGTTGAATATGTATTTGTTGTGTCCAATGCTCAATCCAAATGACATATTTTTAAAACCCTATATTTAGTGGATACATTTTATAAACGATTCAAGTTAAATAAAGATATGTTTTTATTCTTTAAAAAAAAGATGAGACTTAAAATGATTGTATAAAATTGTAACAAATTAATTTGTCAAAATTTACTAACAAATATTTCATACAATTCTGAAAAATTTAAAACTTGGATTTCAGCTCATTTGTCAAATTAAAACCTATCATTCTGATATTTTAAATTATCCATTGTTTCAATTATGAGGATGATGGAATAAAGATTTTGCAATACTACTCATTTCAGTTTGAATGATAACAACCATAATAATGTTCTTATTAAAAAATATAATCACTTCATTATAATAATTTCATTTTCTTTTTTTACATCCCACTACTGATATTCTTACTTTGTTTTGTCATAATTTTACTTAAACTATTTATAAAATAATGTGAAATCACTGAAAACCTCTAGAGAGCCCTATGGACAATAACTGTCAGTAAATGTAAATGTAGAATGAGTCCATCTACATTTTAGATTTGATTGAACACAAGCATATCATTTACTAACATACTTGCACACAGCATGATTTATATATACTAACAATTTCAAAGACAACTATAAACTATGCTGAAATCAGAAAGACTGAATCTCCTATTTAACAACCCCTTAATATCAATTAATAGGTGTAAATATAACTGTTTAATTGTCCAATATTCTTTCATCTATTTTTAAAAAAGTAATAATTACATTTTAGAAGAGTGTATAGACTGTTAATAAATAATACAATATAATTTAATATAGCTAAGCCAAGCTTTTGGTACAGATCATTGGCATAGTGCCTAAGAGATTCCTGACTTCAAAAAAAAAAAGAAACCACAGTACAACACATCACAACATCACACCACATTTAAAAATTGACCAGTTTCCTTTTCATATTGAAAAAAATACAGTTATAAACATTATTGTTTCTAATTCTATTATATAGAAAAACATTCTAAGCTATTTTAAATTTTAAATTTGCTCCTGCCTATCTGCCAATGTTGGGCATAATTCAACAATGCTTTATCATTATTATCAAGTTGATTCTTGGAATTATTAATTACTTTATTTAAAGATAAAGCAACCAAAAAACAACATTAAACTCTTGATTGATAATGTGAATTATTTTTCTATATAAATCAAAAATTGGCAATCTATCAATTCGTGATGTGTTTTTTATATTTACATGTAATTTTCATTTGCTTATCAACTACGACTTTAGAATATCCAACTCTAATCAAATCATTTTTAAATTTCAAAATGAAAAGGCTCCAAACCAGTCATTTCATAGTAAAATGGCACTTTGGAGCAGTTGTAAATAATCGCTAACAATAACCAGTTTTACATAGAGCCCACAGTCAAATAGTATTGCAATATTGGTTTAATTTAAAATCTAAAAATCTAATATATTAATTAATGTATTTACCTATTCACTCTTTAATTACGAATATTATATTTAAATTATTAAACATTATCTGAATAAACTTAAGAGGAACATATACAAAACACCATCAACATTTCTAATATAAATCCAATTTTCCCAAACTTCTTTAAATACTTTATAACAAAAACTTTTTATTGTAAATATATACATACACCTATGTTTCGACTGTCCTGCCATCTTCTTCAGAACTAGTTTACTTTAATCCCTTAAAAAATGTTTTTTTACATATATATATATATTTTAAAAAAAAAACGTTTTTTATAGGATTAAAGTAAACTGGCTCTGAAGAAGACTGCAGGACATTTGAAATGGAGGTGTGTGTGTGTATATATATATATGAAAAACAAAATCAAGTTAAAAACTTGTTAACGCTTGTATTTATGTCAACAGATGGCGTTCTACCAAAAACACCGTCAAGCGTATTTCGTTTACATAAACGTCAGAGAATGCATTCACTATCTCTAACTTTAATTCCACTTTCAGATCATGATTTCAAGCTATTTGCTATCGTCAGTGAAAGACAGGAATAAGAACTAGATCTAAACACAAACTCTGAGCGTTTATGAAACAGTTTCTATTCAGCTTGCAAGCGTGAATTTTTTAGACACGTTAATGTCTTCGAACTCAGCATAGCAAGCCAGATAGCTACATGGGTCTGATATCAGTTCAGCATCACCACATAGTAGAAGCCTTTGCAATATATATCATTGCAAGAAAGACCTCAAAGGTACATTTATGTAAACGAAATATGCTTGATGGTGTTTTTGGTAGAACGCCATCTGTTGACATAAATACAAGCGTTAACAAGTTTTTAACTTGATTTTGTTTTTCATAAATGTACCTTTGAGGTCTTTCTTGCAATGATATATATTGCAGAGGCTTCTACTATGTGGTGATGCTGAACTGATATCAGACCCATGTAGCTATCTGGCTTGCTATGCTGAGTTCGAAGACATTAACGTGTCTAAAAAATTCACGCTTGCAAGCTGAATAGAAACTGTTTCATAAACGCTCAGAGTTTGTGTTTAGATCTAGTTCTGATTCCTGTCTTTCACTGATGATAGCAAATAGCTTGAAATCATGATCTGAAAGTGGAATTAAAGTTAGAGATAGTGAATGCATTCTCTGACATTTATGTAAACGAAATACGCTTGACGGTGTTTTTGGTAGAATGCCATCTGTTGACATATATATATATATATATATATACACAATAAAAGTGTTTTGCTAAAAAGTATTCAAAATGGTTTGGATAAATTGTATTTATATAAGATATTACAGAAAAATAAAGAAAATGGTGATTTTGGTAATATAACAGACTATATCTAATATATATGATCTCCTTATTAAATAAGTAAAAAGTGGTTGAATAATCCTTCTTTATCAATGAAGACAACAGATAAACTACAGATAACACACCACGGATCAGTTTATTGTCATTTCAAAGTATCCACAATAAATGTAGCAAACTATTTATCAAATGCAAAAAAAAAAAATCATCTATATGTGCATATATATTCAAATCACCATCCCAAACATTATGATATTTTAGAAACACCCTCTGTGAATAAATATAAAGCCTGAACTTCAAACAGCTGACTCAAAAGGGTGTTGCTGAAATATCATAACATTTTTTACAATATAGAATTAATTATAACAGATTGATTAAAATTAAAAACAAAAACTATTCACAATTTTATAAAATAAATACCAAAATGCAAAAAAAAAAGTTGAATCTGAAATCAATCCTCACTATTGATTATTTCACTGCACCAATAATAATTAAATGTTTAATTATTTGGAAAGTTTTATTATGTCTAAGCATCAGAAGTAATAGGATGAGTTTTTATCCATGAAAGTTCAGTTTTAACATCAAGTAAGCTACCTTTATTTTAAACCAAACAATGTTATTGCATCAGAAAATATTTTTTTCCAAGTATTTGTATTATCAGTGTACATATACTGTAAATGGGTCTATGATATTTCATTGTGGCATTTTATCACAGTCAATATATTACATGACATTTTATCATACTGAGATTTTAATATATGCACTTTGAATGAATGTTCAAATTATGCAGATTTTGCGTCACTTTCAAAATCATTATATAATATTTTAATATATAAAACATTCAGTTAATAAGTATTTTTTTTTATAATTAATAAAAAAAATTGCAATCAAATACTATAAACCTGAATCCCAGAATGCATATAATTTTATTCCAAACAACAAGCAAAAATGGTTCGCCAAAATGTCTTGTAAATCAAAAAAAGTCACTTGAAAATGAAACCATTATAATGATACTATGGCAAAAATTAAATTCCTTATCCTAAATTAAAATAAATATAAAGTGTAAAAAATCAAATTAAAAAAAATAAAGTTTAAATTTGGAAAAAATAATTAATCAACAAACATTTTACTAAGCATATTATGAATAAAGAAAAATACTCACCTGTGGGTAAATATACTGGATACTAACAACATTTCAGTTTCTGTAATTTTTTTTTGTTAATTTCTCAATTTATGCTTTGCCATTTTAAGCTTAATTAAACTAAAAATGATACTCCTTAACTTATTATTTATTAAATTGAAAAAAAAAAGCATATAGAAGAATTTTAATTAATACAACATATATTATAAATTTATTTTGGCACACTTTATGTTCTGTTATCAAAGTTTGAATTTTTTTGTTTATGTAAATTTACAATGTTAATTTTATTTAAGGCAATAGTTCACAAGTTTATGTATTTTATATAAATACAGTCAAAATTAAAGAAATATTAAATAAAAATGTATAATGTGCAATTGACTATTTTAGTTTTATTAACATGAATGATTTTTATTTATTATTTTCGTGTTATTGTAATTCTTTTTCTTTTTACATTTGTGATAAAAGCTGTCATTATCTTGAATTAGGTAGAAACAAATTATGAGATTACCAATTTAAAATTGAACAAATACATGCCATTTTAAATTATGCTTACCAACTTTTAATAATATAAATTCTTATCTGCATAATACATAAAATTATTTTTTTTATTTTTCCAAAAGTAATTTAGATTAATGATGTCATGTTCAAATTTATTTATTAAGTACATAAATTGTATGAAATTAAAAAGAAAAAAGACCACATTTTTAACATATGCACCTTTCAAGCCCAAACACAAGGTAGTGTACTGGTTGGTTTTGTCTGTTCATATAACAAGATCTAGCATCTAGGCAAAAGTACCTTGAGCCCAATCATGCGCAAGGTACATAAGTCAGAAACACTCATGAACTCTGCCCTATTTGCCTATTTTCCAGATCTACCAACTTATGAGCAACAAACTCAATGATACCAATCTAATTTATCTCTCTCCACCAGCATCGCAAAGCGGAGATGCAAAAAGACTCTAATTCAAAATAATAGTATATTGAAGCATTTATTATCAGATTTAATATATCTAAAAGATTGGATTTTTTACGTGAATTATATAGCTAGGATTAGTGGGAGATCATCTAGTCAGAGCAAGCATAATTTATTAATCAAAATATAATATTTTAAATAAATGAAACAATGATTCTGAAAGTGGTTATATATATATGATTTATTAATTTAAAATATGTGTGAGTTATTTGACACTATTTCTCCTTTAGTCGTCACTGGCCTCTTTTAGACATTTATATAACATGGCATTTATCTTTTATAATTTAAAAAGTTACAAATAGATTCATTAATTTATTATTCTATTATGGCTGATTTATATGCAAATAATCAATAAACAAGAATATCTGCAAATATAGTTTCAATAGCGCTATTCGAGTATGTAAATGAATCTTAAATCCACCCCTAGAAAGAAGAACAAAATATAGCACTTGACCGAATTTACTTCCTAAAGATTATTTTATTATTAAAATATGATTATCACTAATAAATGGAGGAATCTCAGCTTATGCTGAGTGAGAAGCAAATGTGAGATAGTTCATTTAGAATATATATAATTGCGTCGCAAAATGACGCACACATAAAAATATTAATAAATATATAAGAAATCTGCTTAGTAGAATTAGAACATTACGAGTATGTTATGGATATTCATAGGTTTTATTTGGAACTAGAACAAAAAGGACAGTGCATGCATGGTGACATACTTATGTGATCCAGTCATGGTTCCAAAAAGATGCTTTTGAAAATTCATTGAATAAGAAAAGACCTATTTATTTCTGCAGACTTTAGCAGAATCAGCTAATTAACGAAAAAGAATCCACAGTGAGCTACGATGGGCCGGTTTTTCCCAGAGAGAATCCCATATGGAGCTAGCTCAGATGACAATAAAAGTCCCAAGCAGTTTTGGCCTTGTTCTTGGACTTGGAGATACGAGAGAGGGTTCGGTTTTTCTGGGGAATGAAGCACAATATATATGTAACGAATGAGGAGGCCGGTGTGCATGCAACGCTTGAAACAACATGTATAAAATATTTAAAAGACTTAATCAATTAATACCTATATATTATGGAATACCCAGCGTAATGGTATGATTAGAATACTAAGCAGTAAGGGAAAGCTTAAATTCATTAATAAAATGACAAAATATTGAAATAAAAATCGCCTTCCCATGTTACATTAATTTATATATAAAACTTCCCACAAATGTTAAAAGAAACATGAAAATTCGGTTTAAGTGCTTTGATGATATAATACACGTCATTATCTATATAAGAGTTAGGTGGTGGTTATTGATTTCATAAAATAAAATATTGATTTAATTTCACATAAAACAGATTTGACCTTTTAAAATTAACACTAATATTTTAAATTAAAATTAAAACATTTGAGAAAAACAGATTTCTACTCTGTTTTTTTTTTTTTTTTTTTTTGGCAATCACACTATAAAATAATTAAGTTGTTTTTCCCGAATTTTCAAGCGTCCACTGGAATTGAAATAACAAAGTTGTTTTAATTAAAAGAAACTAAACTGATCTCCCAATGAAAAAAAAAAGGTGGAGATTTAAAAGAGAGAGTGAACTCTATTGGCATATTATTTAAAATACAAAATATAAAACATAGTAATAAAAATATGAAATATTGTTGCCGCAAGAAAGTAAAACAAAAAATTAGAATGATTTATGAGAGGTTCAATGATAGGAGAAATACTAATAGTGTTTTAGAGAGTTGAACACATTTTAACAATAAGGTAAGATTTTACAAATTATTTAGTTGATAATGAATTTCTGATCTTCAGATCAGTTAAAAAAAGATTACATTATATTTAAAGAAATGTTTAGACAAGAAATACAGTTTTAAATTGAGATTATACATGTGGATTTATTAATTATAGCAGCAACATGAATTTGTAACCTTGTTCAGTATTGATGGCAATTCTTTGCTGATTTGAAAATGTCCATTGTAGACTAGATCTAATTTTTTTCATGTTAGTCAGACAGTTAGCACTTTTATCATTCAGTATATAGGTTAATAGTAATAGTTCATGATGATCTGAATCCTGGGCAGTGGTGTTGGGAAAGATGGCATTCTGGATTGTGAGAAAAGGTGAAGTTTTTACCGACTCATCATACATTTAGTCAAAGGTACAACTGGTGTGGATTTTGCTGGCCATTGCTCTTCTCAAATTATTTGCTCTCCCAGGGTGTTCAAATACAGCACTATTTATATGATTTTGAAATTGTTCTGGAATGCTTTTAACTACATGACCTAAGGCAATTTATCTACTTTGGCAATATGCAATTGCAGACCAGATGCATATCTTTGTTCTGGTAAGCTTTAAGACAATGCAATCCTGCTAAGAATTTCTTGAACAATTGTTTTAAAATATAATCTTAGATTTTAAAACAAATTTGAAGTGGATACAAATTCCACTAATGGATTTTACATTACTTTTATAAAATTGTACCATTATAATTCAGACTAATGAATTTCCAGTTAATAGACTTAATTGCATTTGAGAATCTTTGGCAGTATTGCATCATCTTTTTTTTTCTGACCGCCATTACTAAAATAAATAATCAAATTTAATATAATTTTTAAAATACAAATTACTATAATATATTTTAATATTATAAACACTTTTATAAATAATCTCCCCTCACCTATAATATATATGTATCCATTACACACATATGCAAATTAAAATGATATAAAATATTTAATCATTTAAATCATTTAAGTTATGACATTTATATATATCTATGTCAATGATTACTTTACTAATTAAGCAAAAAAATGTTAATAAATGCATATATATATAAAATTAAGAGCATGCTAATAGCTCTAAACAAGCTTTTTTTTTTTTATTTATGATAAATGCTACTACAAGAGAAGGCATTCAAATCATTTTTATTTTAAATGGTCCCCATCCCCAGACCGGTTTCGACCTATGGGTCTCTTCAGTGAGGAGTTGGGACATTAGATCTAAAAAACCAACTCAAGCAAAGCATTTATCTAAAAGATAATTGTTAGAAGAAGATCTGAAACTTTTAGACATCTACATGTCTTTAAAGTCAGCTCTCCAACTGAAAAAATCATATGGGACTGAACTTAATTCAGATACTCCATATATTAGTAGGCTTAGCTCTTTAACTTAGCTAAAGCCACAACAGCAAAATAATAATAGTAATAGTAACAAGTCAGATGTCACATGACTTATATATAGCTTGCACTTACAAATATGTAAAATTAAGAGCGTGCTAATAGCTCTAAACAAGCTTTTTTTTTTTTATTTATGATAAATGCTACTACAAGAGAAGGCAAAATACTTTATAAAAATAAGTTTCTATTGAAGCAGTCAATCTGATACTCAGATTGAGCTTCACAGCCCACTCAGAATCTCTCACCACCAAACTGTATTCAAACTCCATCCTTATACAAATATATATATATATATATATATATAGTACTGTTTGTTTATACAGTACAAATATATTGGCATCCGGTAAGATATTTAAAAGCTAAGAAAAAAAGAAAAAGAAAATTTAGCATTCTTATTAAAAAGATGCAATTAAATTTCTAGTTAGTATAATCTTTTTTTTTTTTAAATGTACAATGAAAGTAAAATTTTTGTCCATATTTTTTTTGTATCTAATTAAAAATTAAGGTAAAAAAAATTTAAAAAGAACAAAAGACATGCAAATTACTAATCCAGATAAGTAAAAGAAAAATATTTTAGCTAATTAAAGATGGCAGAGGGACGTTGTGAAAGGAGGACTTTGTAACTTTAATTTAAGGGAGAGTGTACAAGATTATTATCTTATATGCTGATAAAAAGACAAAAGGATGCACATAAGTTTCAAAAACTGGATTGAGGTGTAAAAAGAGGAGGACAACTTTGATCTAGGTCTTCTCTTTACCTTCTAGTTACATATCTGAATGTTGGAGGTTTCCGCGAGCATAACCTGTGGCAGCAATATACTTCTGCACAGGAATGCCACTTGCTGTACCAAGCTGTCATGCAAGCATGGAAACGGGCCTTGTGAAGACCACTTTTTGCAATGAAAGGGTCACTACAACCAAGCCATTTCTCCAGCTATAGAATGGAACAATACTTGAAGACACCAGCAGGAGAGCCCAAAGGAAATTCTTATGTTCTTGGGATCCCATAAACCTACACCAACTTACTGGTAAGTTAAGAGTAACTTCTCCCGATTGTGACAAAGTTTGCAAGCAATTCTTAAAAATAAAATTAAAATAATCCTGATAAAGACTTCAAATTCTATTATCAAGATACTCTTGTTTTCCTAAGAACTATAATTGTTGAACTGTTTTTTTATTATTAATTGATTCATATCTGGATTAGCATGTGTGTCATCTTTCCGATTAATTAATTCATAATGTGTTTTTTTTTTTTTTTTTATACTTTAATTTGTTAGAATAAAAATATTTATTTCTAATACCAACTATTCATTGTACATTATTAATGATTATTAATAAATTTATTAATGTTAATTATTAAGATTTGAAAATATAATTTACCTTTGCCAACGCTGTACTGAAACTCAATCCTCTGGAGTTTCTAAATAATTTTGTCATAACTAAATAAATAAAAGGGGTTTAGCCAGTGGATTCCAATACAGAATCTTGGCGCCTTTCAAATAAATTAGAAGCTGGCTTACATGATCACATTATTTTAGTAGTTGCATTAGTTAAAACGGTGTTGTGTGACCAGGAAAAATAATTGTGTCCATTAAATCTTACTGAATTGTCTGGCAAAACAAATTGAATAGATAGGACATAATTTGGTCACCCAGTACAGGTAGTTAACTCATAAAAAACCCTAATAGAACAGTGGACATTACAATGGTGGCCCAACACATGGCTTTGATGATAACCACATCCTGAGATAGAAGTAAAATAAAATTTTAAAAGTAGTTTTTTTTTAAAAAAAATAAAATAAAAACAAACTAACTAAACCAGATTATACAACTAAAAATATATATTTTTTAAATATGTCTCCCCCCTTCCCCAAATAGACACTTAAACCTTAAGAATAAAATTAGTTTAAACACCTATTTTATTCTCATCTTCTGGCACTGGTTGTATTGTACCATTTGTTTATATGGTACAAATATATTGGCATCTGGTAAAATATTTAAAAGCTAAGCAAAAAAGAAAAAGTAAACTTAGCCTTCTTATTAAAAAGATGCAATTAAATTTCTTGTTTGTATAATCTATTGTTTTTTATAAAAACATACAATGAAAGTAAAATTTTTATTCATATTTTTTTTTGTATCTAATTAAAAATTAAGGTAAAAAAAATTGGAAAGAACAAAAGACATGCAAATTACTAATCCAGATAAGTAAAAGAAAAATATTTTAGCTAATTAAAGATGCCAGAGGGACTTTGTGTAAGGAGGACTTTGTAACTTTAATTTAAAAGAGAGATACAAGATTATTTTATTATATGCTGATAAAAGAACAAAAGAGTGCACAGAAGTTTCAAAAACTGGATCGAGGTATAAAAAAAGGAGGACAACTTTGATCTAGGTCTTCTCTTTACCTTCTAGTTATGTGTCTGAGAGTTGGAGGTTTCCGAGAGCATAACCTGTAGCAGTAATATACTTCTGCACAGATACGCTACTTGCTGTACCAAGTTGTCATGCAAGCATGAAAATGGGCCTTGTGAAGACCACTTTTTGCAATGAAAGGATCACTCAACCATGCCTTTTCTTCAGCTATAGAACAGAACAATAATGGAAGACACTGGCAGGAGAGACCAATGAAAATTCTTATGAGCTCGAGATCCCATAAACCTACACCAACTTAATGGTAAGTTAAGAGTAACTTTTTCCAATTGTGACAAAGTTTTCAAGCAATTCTTAAAAATAAGATTAAAATAATCCTGATAAAGACTTCAAATTTTATTATCAAGAGACTCTTGTTTACCTAAGAACTATAATTGTTAAACTGTTTTTTTTTATTAATCGATTCATATCTCAATTAGTGTGCATGTCATCTTTTCAATTAATTAATTCATAATGTGTTTTTTTTTTTATTTTAATTTGTTAGAATAAAAATATTTATTTCTAATACCAACTATTCATTGTATGTTATTAATGATTATTAATAAATTTATTAATGTTAATTATTACGATTTGAAAATATAATTTACCTTTGCCAACGCTGTACGGAAACTCAATCCTTCAGAGTTTCTAGATAATTTTGCCATAACTAAATAAATAAAAGAGGTTTAGCCAGTGGATTCTGATACAGAATCATGGCACCTTTCAAATAAATTAAAAGATGGCTTACATGCTCCCATTATTTTAGTAGTTACATTAGTTAAAAGAGTGTTGTGTGACCAGGAAAAATAATTGTGTCCATTAAATCTTACTGAATTGTCTGGCAAAACAAATTTAATAGATAGGACATAATTTGGTCACCCAGTATGGGTAGTTAACTCATAAAAAAACCCTAATAGAGCAGTGGACATTACAATATATATATATATATATATATATATATAATATATATATATATATATATATATATATATATATAATTTTGTATGTCATAAATGAAAGCATAGACTATCTTGTAAGAATATTAGATGAGAATTAAGTAATTATAATATTTTAACTGCCTAATATAAGCATAATTATTGTATAATATACAATGAACAAACTTATATTGTACTTTTTGGCATGAACATTTTTAGTTAAATTTCAGATATACTAGCTTTTGAGAAGTTTCTACTCTATAGTGTCAACAATCTTATAAAATGGCCACTATTTTACTGGTGATCATTTTATTTTTAAAAAATGTTATTACTTAAAAAAAATTGTTGCAGTTAATAATCAATTGTAAATCAAAATAGTTAGTAGAAATTGATAATAATCATCCACTATATTAAATCACTAAACATCACATGATCATCATTCTTTATGCTTACACAAGCTATTTACATAGAGGCAAAATTTTTCATTCATACTAAGATTTAGGTGCAGTGCTCTCAGATCCAGGGTTCCTCACTGATGAAAGCCACAAGTTAAAAACTAGTCTGGAGATATTAGATGAGTAAGCACTAGATAGTGACTTATGTACAGGCCTTCCTGCATTCATTGTTTATTCTGGCTTGCACTGAATAACACTACTGTATGGAGAATTTTGCCCTTGTGTATCATCAGCTCTTGTATATAGGACGAAAACTGTAGTTTTTTTATTTCTTGCAAGTAAATAGTATAAAATGTTTTATTTTGAATTTCATTCATCCACGCTTGGTCTTATTCATATTTATAATAGTTCAAATTTCAAGCTATAAGTTCTAATAATAATTTTAAAAATATATGGGAAAAAATATAGAAAATTAAAGCTTTATTATGAAACAAATAGATTGTTTTTCTGATCTATTACCCAAATGTTTTAATATTTCAAAAATTTCATTTCTATTTTTTTTTTTTGTTTGCAAATAAAAGTTGCTAATTCTTTTATAGAGCTTTAGTTTATATTATTTATTTGCAAAAAAACAAAAAAAAAAACAACTAACTTAATAATTTCAAAAAAAATACTTAACAACAATTAGACTTAATATGAAAGATATTAACACCAAAAGTATTCACATCACTGAAATATTTCGTTATAGAAAAAAAAAACATTATTGAAGAAGGCAAGAATTTTTAAAATGTTTTAAATAAAAATGTAATTGAAAAAGTAGTGGGTCTTTTTACCGTACACAGTAATTTTTTTTTTAAAAAAAGTTTTATATCATAACCAGTTTTTAATTTTTTATTAATCTTTTTTAAACAATACAATTAAGACTAGCTCTTTAAATAAAATTTTACTAATTTCAACAGCACGTAAATAACTTCTACTACTGCATGAATATTCTATGTGTAACATTATAATCATATCAAAGACTGTTCTAAGACATTACTCAGAATTATTTTGCAGGCAGACTTATAATGAATTATTTTTATTAAACTTGCAAATATCACATGATTACCATTCTTTAGGATAACACAATCTTTTTTTCACAGAGGCAAAACCTCCATACAGTAGCGCTACTCAATGCAGACCTTCCTGCATCAATTGATTACTCGGATTTGCATTGAATAGTGCTACTGTGTGGAGAGTTTTGCCTCTATGTAACTTGCAAATACAATTTTATTTTTCATCAATCAATGCCCATTCATTCAGTATGCCAAAAAAGAATCCTTCTTTCATCTGACTTTCAATTGTATATATTATGAATAAATCAATATTGACATCTGAAAAGGTTAAAATGTATCCTTAGTGGTGATCTTCAATGACAAATTAATCAATCCAGCTTAATGTTTTATATATTATTTTAAATTAAATGTTACTAATTTCAACAGCACATAAGTAACTTTTACTACTGCTTGAATATGTAATGTGTAGGATTACAATCACATCACAGAACATTCCCATTTTAGTACATTACTCAGAATTCTTTTTCAGGAAGACTCATAACAAATCATTTTTAACAAACTAATACAATTTTACATTTTAATAATAAATAAGCATTTATTCAGTCTGGTAAAAAAAAACCTTTCATCCAACCTCCCACCATATATGTTGTAAATAAATCAACAATGATATCCAAAAGAGCTGAAATTTAGTCTGCCTACAAAATAATTCTGAGTAACATATTAGAATAAGAATGTTCTGCGGTATGATTATAAATCTACACATTACATATTCAAGCAGTAATAAAAGTTATTTAGTTGTTGAAATTAGTACTATTTAATTTAAAATAATATACAAAACATTAAGCTGGCTTGATTGATTTGTGAATTAAGGTCACTGCTAATAATAAGTTTCTACCTTATTGGATATCATATTGATTTGTTTATAGTATAGACAGGTGGATGTCAGATGAAAGAGAAATCCTCCTTTTGTCAGACTGAATGAATGGACATTAATTAATGAAAAGTAAAATTGTATTTGCAAGGTTGTTAAAAATTATTCAGCATGAGCCTGCTTGCAACATAAATCTGAGTAATTTATTAGAAAAAAATATTCTGTGATATGATTAATGAAATTGCTAAATACTCTGAGATTTTTTGATTAAACGTACTAATACAGTTACTCGTTTTTTTTCCCATTAACTATAAATTTGATTAACGTAAAAATAATTTGACATAACTTAGTGAGATAAAAATATATTTGTATGTGTTAAGCTCGAAAATTCATTTCCATTTTTTTTAATAAAAGATCTTATTTTAATTGTCAATGAAACAATAATGGAGGATACCACATCATCTATTTGGTTTTGTACGATTCTCAATTCATTTTTTTTTTAATAATGAAGTCTATCCACCTCATTAATAGTTTATCTCTTTTCTATTAATTAATAATCTCTGAGAATTGCATACCTTTCATAAATTATACAGCTTCATAATATAAACAACATATAATGTTTTGAACTCAATTGTTTATGTAAAACTTTGATTAACTGATATAAATATAATGCTATAGACTCCAATTAAGATAAAATTCGTACATTTTTGAAAAAAAAAAATTGCAGTAAAGAAAAAATACAATTTTCTTTTTTATTCTGTATATTATTAAAAATGTAGTTCACGTGTGTTAGAACCATGTCAAAATCATTATTCTATGCAAGAGTTAATAATTATCATTTACTTTTTTTTTAAATAAAATCAATTTTCAGATTTTATCATCCAACCATTTCAATAAAACTCAAATACGTTAATTGACTTCAATAAAGATCCAAGTGTTAAAAAGTAGCTTCCCTATTTTCATGCCATTTATTCAATTTTATGATTTTAATAATAATAAAAAATCTAAATTGCTAAAAATAAGATTAGAAAATAAAATAATTCAGTGAATTTTCAAATTAATATCACAATGTAAGGGACAGTTAATCAAAATACAGAGAGCATTTAAAGAACATTAATCAGATAATACTAAATGAAGAATAATAAAGTTCTCAAGAAAATGAGGTTAGTTTAAATGCCAAAATATAAGAACTAAAAACTATTGCTAACTCAAGCATACCAAATTCTTCATATTAAAATATTAGAATAATTTCAAAATGAAAATTTTGCACAGATTATTATGAAAAAATTAAAATGGTAATTTCTATAGTCTCTACAGAATCTTTTAATTACAATTTCTTTTTATCATTAAGGTTCTGAATTATTAAATTTAAAAAATGATACAATTAAATGACTCTAAACAAATAAAATAATTTACATTAATTCTTCTTGATTTTTTTTTTTATATGTCAAATGCGTTGACCGGGAAGCGAACTCGGGTCAGCTGCTAGGAAGGCAGCTCTGCTAACCACTAGGCACCAACGTTTGACTTAATTCATCTTGTTGTCTCCATTATTATAATCAAAGCTGTACATATGTTAGAACACAGACGATCGTGACTAAAATTTAAATACCTGCAAAGAACAACTGGACTTAAAGATGTTTTAGTACAATGGATCAAAACCATGTATTTAAAAGAAGTTATAGAAAAAAATAATGAGTATGAGGTGCCACTTTGGATTATGGATTATAGGTCATAAAAATATATTTCAATCTTTAGTTTTTCATGGTAACACAAAGATTTGAAGCATTAAGATATGTATTCAGGATATTTTCAAATTGTAAAATATAGTTATCAAAATGCAGCAGCAATAATTAAATTATGTGGTAGTACTAGAATGATAAATATTAATAAAACTAGTAATACTGAGAAATTTCATACATCTAAAACTTTATAAATCAGTTTTACCAAAAATGTTTTGTACATTAGAATAGAAAGTTTTTGGAATAAAAATAAATAATCTCCACTTATGTCATGTAGATTTTACAGATGGTGTGATTGCTTTGCAAATATTGTTTCAAAGCATCAGTAAATGATCCCAGAGTTAACAGGTAAATGTAAAAAGTAGGACCTACAATAAATGCTAAAATACTAAAATAATATTTAATGGCTTTTCACAGAAAAAAAAAGCATTGGTAATTAGAATCAGAAGAAATTAAAAACTACACATGCATTATGAACGATAATAGATTCAATTAATCAGGGAATTAAACTAGTATGTGTTTGTTAGAAATAACCTGGTATTAAAGGGAACAATGCACATGATTTTGGGGACAAAAAGGATTTTTCATAAATGAGTTTTGTCAGTTATTACATATAAATCTGAGACATGTTTGTATAGTGGTAGCACAATACAGAAATTTTAAACTAATGATAAAATAGAACATATAGCTATGTTAGAAATAAGGAGGGGGGATTAAAAGTATATGGATGAGAACAAACAGACAACATTAATATCTTTGAAAAAATTAAAAAGCTAAAATGAAGTTGTTATACATGTGTTTTTAAAAAAATGACAACAGTTAGATATTACTGAATTCCTAACGATTTTAAAAGGCCTAGAAAATGATCATGTGTGAAATGAAAGAGATTTTAAAATGTGTGCTAGAGTGAAATGCAAAAATGTATGGATTGAAAAAAATATGATTATACTTAGAGACATTTTTATCCTACAACTCATCAATAATTAATAAAAATGATGATAATGAATTTAATAAATCAGGAGCATCACATTGATTTAAGAATGCAATTAGTAATATAAAAAGTATAAAATAATTTAAGTCCAAAACTCAAATAGGACTTTAACATTTTGTTGGTTGGTGTAAGATTGTTTAGTTGCTTAGTAACAATAAAATTTATGCTTAAACCCAATTTTTAAAAAGTAATATTGCACTATTGGGGCTCTTAATCTATAGCTTGGTTATCTTATATACAGTGGTGCCAACACACTGATTTCCTTATGTTAGTATCAATGTACCTGCTTCATTGCTGGATCTTGTTCTTTCTGCCACTGGCTTATGCAGAAAAGCAGTGATTGGTTTTAAATTCCATACTACCATATCATAAGAATAATGGAAACACATTCTTTTATGCATTTTATTTAATTCAACAATTTACTTACACTTGCAAATAACTTATAATTTCAACTCCACAACAGTCTTCCTCAGAACTGTAATATACACAATATATTATTAATCATAAATATTTCTTGTTTTGTGATTGATAGCACCCTTTTCAATTTCTTTTTAATTAAAATGAAAAAAGATAAATTAATCTTAATCACTTATTAGAAAAAAACTTGAAGAAATGGCCGTTCACTTTAGCAAACAGCAGATCAAAAACTGAAATTTTTTGTATAATATTCAACCATATTTTCTAAAGAATTTACTGATGATAACAATTAAAATTTTCAAAGGCCATTTCTAAAACAAGTATGTTTTAACCTGACAAAACAAACATATAGCAGCCATTTACATGCATACAACAGCCAAACAAAAATGAGTTTGTTCTTTCCATCTTCAAAAAAAAAAAAATCAAAACTGCTTTAGAACTGATTGGATGGCTATGTAAAATGGCTTGTGAACCACAACTATGTTTCCATGTAGAACATACTGTACCCATTTATTTTTGATATTTGCAATCTTTTAATTTTTCAGCAGACACCTTTTTTTTCTGAAATACTTCAACACCATATCATTGAAACTGTCCAATGTAATTTATTCTTTGTATCTTCATAATGGAAATAGTCAATAATGCAAGGAGATAATCCATATAATGTAAACAGTATCTACCTTCTCCATGAAAAGAAGCTCAAGTTCATCATAAAACATTCTTTTATGAAGTCTTATGTTATTCCATCAATTTGTATTTACAAACCAATAAAGATCTGATTTTATAATAGTGGATTTTATAATAAAGCATCTAGAAAGTTGGCTGGTTTTGAGATCTTGCCATTGTAATTTTGAAATTGTGCAAAGCATCCACTAGTGTGACTTTTTATTAGCTTTATAAATGCATTGTTGTGTCCCAAGTCTTACTTTCATATAATACGTTAGGCAACATAATAACTTTACATGCCTATACTGGTGACATAGTTGCAGTAGTTATTTTCCTGTAAGAAAATATCATACTTTTAATTTGTTGAAAGCAATAACAGCACACTGTAATCTGTTTTGTACATCGATATCTAAGTGCATGTCAATGAAAGAAAAAAATAAAGTAAGTATAATTGTATCAATAACCTGACTGATGAAAATGGAGGTTCATTATGCAAGTACTGACTCAAATGTGTTTAAACCTAAAATATGTCACTGCTTTTCATGAATGATAAAATCAATATAGAAATCACTGTCAATATAGTGGCTTAATGTGGTATCACTCTAAAACAAAAGAAAAAATTATTAAAGAATTATTTGAAGACTTTAGTGCATGTAAAAAAAATATGATCAATCTAAAAATAAAACTTTCAAGGCATTTGAGTTCAACCTATTAACCCTCTATATAAATCAGTGCTGGTTAGCAACAATGGTTATTATTCCAGAAATGTATTAGCTTATATGGATTACAACAGCATTTCTTAGATGGAAATATGGCCCAGATATAGACTATGAGTTAGTTGAAAAGTCAATTTTAACAGTCTTATGATGCAGAGTTTGCAACATGACTCTATACACAGAGGCTAAATTCTCTTTATAGCACTGCCATTCAATAAAGCCATACTCTGGCTTGAGCTGACTGGTGCTACAGTGTATAGTGTTTAGCACATCTGTGTAAACAGCTTGTGTAAGCATAATGAATGGTAATCATGTGATGTTTAGTGGTTTAATACCAATCCTGTCCAATAGGATTATGGTGACTATGGTTATCAAATAACCAAAGACACCAAAAAGTATAAATGCTGAACTGAGTTCAGATCTCTATGACCATACAAGCTAATGAGTTTAAATTGAAAACATTATTATGTTTTCATTTTGGACTCAAATTTTTATTGCTAGCTAATAATGTAAAAAGTAACTGCAGGAGGGTTGCATGCAATCCTAAGATCTAGTTGCTGTGCTTTCAGATTCAAGACTCCCTTGCATTGAGTAGCACTACTGTATGGATAGTTTAGCCTCTGTGTAAACAGCTTGTGTAAGAATAAAAAATAGTGATCATGTGATTTTTGGTGGTTTAACATGACTTTATCATGACTCCAAGTTTGATCACAGGACTGAAAAGCATTGAAATTTAATCAGACCAAAATTAGGCCTCAATTTTTTTCTTTCAGGTAAATACCACATAATCAATCAAGGTAGTCATTCATTAAATACCATCTTTAAAATGCATTATTGAAGGCAATCATTTGTTAAGTATATAATTATAACATTGAGAAGTAAATATGAAAGAATATACATTGGTGAAACTGATAATCCCATTATATATATATATATATATATATATATCATTATTGATTAACTTGTTTTTGTTTTTCATATATATATATAAAACACAGAACCTAATGATCCAGAAAAAAAAAACAATGTCTAAAATTGCATAACAACCATGTACTAATAAATATAGTCCAATTAAAAATTACAAGAATATTGAGCAGAGAATAAAAAGTAAAACCAAATGAAATAATTTCTTCATGTGACAATATCAAACAACTTCAAAAGTTATACCAGTGTGAAAATCTATAATATCTGAGAACGATTCACTAAAATTAATATTAAAACAGAACAAAACATTATGAGGAGCTTCAATGATAACTGTAAAACTTCTATTGGCTGTTGTTATTGATAGAATAATCTAAGTTATTGAGCATCACTTTATATTCACTATTTTATAAATCCAAAAGCCTTCAGTTTGATTTATATATTAATACTGTGATAGAATGAAACAGAAATGCATAATGAGGAGACTAATATTACTTGAAATGCTGGGCTTTATATAAACTAATCTGTCTGTTGTTTCTAACATGTGAATATATTTGCAAAAGTGTAAATAGAATATGTTCATTTTCTATGAACATTTATTAACTAAAGTAAATCTAGCAAACTATATATACCTGAGTCTCATTTTATGTAGATTTTTTAAATGCGATTTTGAAGTTAGGCGATTCATGTTTTTTAATGTCTTTGTATGTGGTTTTCTTTTATGTGATAAAAATTATTAGATCAGAAGTCGAGCCCCAATAATTCACTATTACTTTAAATATTATAAATTCCATGCACTCACACATCATATTTAAAGAAATAGCTCATTATTGGAGTTCGACTTCCATCTAATAATTTCAATATTTTCAGTGCTTTATAATAGTACTGTAATAGATTTTATGCAATAAAGAAGTTCATAATTCACATAACATCAGGACTTCCCCATTTTATATACACACATTAAATTTTACAAGATTATAATGTAAATATGTTCAAACATTATAGATGCTTATCCTATGCATGTTGTTGTTTTTGCATTTTAAATCACAATCTATTTTTGCTTTTTAAAAAAAGTACATAATCAATTAATCATTTAGTGTCCACAAGTTTATTTTTAAAAGGTGAGTAACAGTGGTGGGCACAATTAAATTTGAAAATTAAAATCTGATTTTTAATTGTTAATTACATTAACAATTTAAAAATTACATAACGTGATCTGAAATTAATGCTGACAAAGGCCACAAGCCAGAAACTAGTCTGGTGATAAAGGATGAGTAGGCATTATATGGGGATTTTATGCACAAGCCTTCTGGCAACCATTGACTACTCTGGTTGGCACTGAGTGGCACTTCTGTATGGAGAGTTTTGTCTGTGTTAATAACAGTTATGTGCTAGCATAAGAAATGTTGATCATGTGATGTTTAGTGATTTAACACCAATGCTGCCTAATAGGACAGTGTGGCTATGGTTGTTAAAGAACCAAAGATACCAAAATGTATGGGTGCCAAACTGAGTTCAGACCCATATGACTATATAAGATATTGAGCTTAGATTGAAAATATTGTTTTCAATTTTATTCCCATAATTTTGTAGTTAAGTAGAGATAAAAAGTGGCTGCTGGAGGGTTGCATTAGATCCTAAGATCTAGGTGCAGTACTCTCAGATACAAAGCTCCTCACTGATGAGGTTCACAAGCCAGAAACTAGTCTGGGGATATTGGATGAGTAGGCACTAGATAGGGATTTTATGCACAAGCCTTCTGACATCCATTGATTACTCTGTTTGGCACTGAATGGCACTACTATATGGAGAGTCTTGCCTGTGGTATGGATATGGTTGAACATTTCAAGAGTGGAGAATAATTGTCCATTAACGTCTGAAGTTTTTGCTGTTGTAATATAAACTGGGCAGTAATTATATATATGTGTGGGGGATGGTGATCTGGACCAATTGATGAGTGCTGGTTCAGCGTAAGTTATATATTGGAGTACATTTATCTTTTTCACATGTATAAGGTCATGTGTATCAGTTGTAAAAGATAAATTGAATAGCTGTGGGGAGTTTCAGAGCCTGAGTTCAAGTCCTTTATAATTACATTAAATTTGGTATAAACAATATACATGTATTTATTATTCTTTTATAACTAAGTATACTTTCATTTATTGATTACGTAAGAAATATTAAGGTAAATGAAAAAAGTTGTTGAGAATATAATAAAATACTATGGAGAGATAAAATTGCTTAAAATAGAAATCTTTTCAAAAAACAGGTTAAAAAAATCTATTTTAATTTTATATACAGATAGCTGATATAATAATTTGTGTGATATCAATCATAAGATTCGTTTTGCATATAACATTAAATAGACTTATTAAACATATTTAATTATAAATATATAATGCATACTTCATATGACTTTGTCTGTGTTATGTGTTTATTCCAGCAGTAAGATTTCATTACTGTAATTTACCAATTAAATGCTACATTTATCTACTGCTGTTAAAATTTTTGATTTCATAAATCATTTACAGTTATTTTTTTCTTTGCCTTTTTTTATTATTAAATGTTATAAATTTTTGCCTTAATTATTAAAACTACTGAGGAAAAAAGACATTAAAAATGTCATCATCAAATATATTGTATTTTTTATTTATTTAGAAATCTTTTGCTCTTTTTATATTTTCTACCTAACACTTGATCAGAACCATTAATGCTTCGCCAATATGGCATTCATGATTTCCACTCGCAGTTCCATTTGTGCATTAATAAAACAAGACAAATTGATTAGAAAATAGATGAGTGAATGCTTTTTGTGGTAATGTTTGTTGAAAATCATTTTGCTGCTTAAATAAAAAGATTGTGCCAAATTTATTTCAGAAATGTTTAATGATTTTTTTTTCACAAATAGAGAGAATAAAACATGACAAGAAATGGTGTAAAGTCATTAGAAAGAATTTGTATTTCAAACTAAATAAAAAAAACATCAGCAAATGAAGTTAGTACAAGTTATATAAGGATAGAGTAAACTTTCAGGGGTGTGTGAGCAAACCTTTATATATGCATTGCACATATTGTAGTTTTTGAATTATTAAGAATAATACTGAGCGGAAAACTAAGTTATTAAACTAACAAAACTATAAAAGTTAAAAATACAATCATAAGAATTTTCTGATGAAAGCCAGATATCTCTCCAGTACTGTAGTCGATTGCCATTTGGTGGAACTGTTAATCTCTAATTGAAAATAAATATCCGTTTATTGAGTCAATTGATTGAATAGCTATATTAATTAAAACTTGAGTAGCTAGTTTGTCTATGAGTTCATTCATAAAAATTTCTAAGCTTACTTAACATTTTTAGCTAAATACTACATAATGCCCATTTTCATCTAAATTTGAACCCTAGTTTATGAACATGATAAAAAATGGTTAACAACTATATCACAAGACTCATAACTATATATATAAAATCTGATAAAAATTCATATTACTTTTATTTTTAAGAATATTTTCATAATAAAATATTCCTCATCATATTTTTCCATAAACACTCCCAACATATTAATAACTGTTTCATTAATAGACATGGTTGACAGTTTATATGATAAACAGCTTTAATCATTTCCTGCCTATGATGGAAGAACTTTAACTGGAAAAAATAAATAAATTATATATAAATTACTACCTTTATCTAATTAAAATGTTTAAACATTTTCTGAAAGATTCAATATATACATTCATATTTTAGTAATAGCACCCAGATTATTATGGAATGCAATGTTTCAAATGATAATTTGCTCTAGTCAAACTTGCTAATCATCTCACTAATGGCAGTTTTTCTGTGATGCTGTTTAGATTCATGCATATTAAATTTAAGTTGTCACTCTAACCAATTAGGTTAGTTATCAAAGGCAAATGTTAGTATAAATTTTATACACTTATCAAAAAAAGTCATTTTGATTTTTCCATTTTTTAAGGCAAGGGTAATGGACAGTTTTTGACCTCTATAGATTATCACACTACATTGAATTATGCAGTTATTTGCCATGTTTATATGATAAGCTTCTTTAAATTTTCTTATTTTTACTTTTTCTTTTTTTTTTTCAATATTTTTGTGTTTTCCCAATAAAATGTATCTCCAGTAGTACATGCATTTATATCATTTGAAATCAATTTTTGATAGAGTTGCTAGTTTCACCAATATACATTCTTTCACAATTGCATTATATTTCATAATTACAGTTGTTGTTTTTCAGCATTTTAAATACAGATTTTGTACTAGTTTAAATTTTTTATTGTGCACTATGATCCTGAAAAGCTATTCTAATTGAATTAATCAAAAAAATGGTATGTTATCAATATATATATATATATATATATATATATATATATATATATATATATATATATATATATATATATATTCAAAGTTTTCTGTTCCAAAACTTGATACATATACCTTGGAAGCTCTTTTTTATTATTGCTATTATGCAAAGTACAGCAATGTGAATGACTTTTAATAAGTTTATTCACAACACACGTATTCATGTAATAACATGAAATAAATTTGTCACTTTGTTTATGAATAAAAACAAACTCAAAGAGTTTTTATGATAAAATTCATACTTATACTTAGTAATTGTAACAAATATGTCTTCATGTTTTATGTAATGGCTGAGTGTTAGACTCTGAAGTGTGAGGTCTTTATATTGGTTTCAGTGCTTGAAATTTTTATGATCTCTCAAGCAATAACATTATTTGATTATTTTTCCCATTGTAGTTTAGTAAAGTGGTATAGTGTGATGACCTCAGTTCAATTCTACTTCTGACATTTCCACCACTCAATATTCTTATAAACTCTTCAGCAATACAACTCTAAATAATAAATACCCTTTTACATATAGATTAATGCAGTGATTAAGAATTAAGTAATCCCATGTCAAAGCTCAGCCTATCGCTTCTGATGCTTGCATATCATAACACGACTTTCTGTGCACTGAAATATTTCATTATTTTTTAAACAAATATTAAATTATTCACTGCAAGACAAAGATCTTTAATACTCTTACTGAGAAAGAGTATATGATAAAATATTCAAGAAGGTAGCCAACAGCCATGTGGTGTTATGTTTCATCATGTGTCTCTTTTGTATTCATTTCTACTTAAAAATAATTAAATGCCTTCTTACCAATCACTAACTATATGGTTAATTAATACAGCAAAGGAATATAAAACTGAAGAAATCTAAACCACCTTGAAAATCTTCCACCATTTTTTTTTTTAAAAAAGGCTAATTTTGACTTAAATTCAAATCCCATATGAAGAGTATCATAAATATATCTATTTGGAATCACTATACTACATGTTCTGTTCTCAGAACTAAAATGATTCGGTACAAATAATATAAACATTTTGTAACTTTTCTAAAAGTAAATCTTTATTCATAATCCTACCAAACAATTTATAAAAGTGAAATATCTTTTTTTTTCAATAGAATTTTAAATCATGAGGCTAACCTTACTAAAAATGGGATTGTTTTTTTTTATCTAAGAAAGATTAGATTCAAAATGATTATAAAATATTGTATTATCTATTCACTACTATTTCGATGTGTAATGCAAATATCCTATGAATAGATTTAACTGTTGAATACTTTGCTGCTAATTAGACAAAAACACTCTCATCCCACTTCTATATATATTCACTTAAGTATTATTGTGAGAAATATTACCATTTAAATACAATCTCTTTTGCTGACTGCTCACAAAATACCAGAAAAGACAGCTTTCCTAAAAATATTTAATATCTATTAATTAAATTATACTTAACATTATATCAAAACATACATGAACATTATATATACAAAGAGAGAGAGAGAGAGAGAGAGTGAAAGAGAAATTGAATAAAGCAAAAAAGAATAACAATTGAGATAGGTTCCATGCAAGGCACATAATTTATCATTCAAAAGATCATGTAATACTTGTGCACTAAATCTATTAGAGCTGCATGTAATCTGCTCTGTATTAAATCACTTAAGAAAGAATTAGTTTCTTTATAGATAACTCTAGTGTTTAACACACATGAATAAATAATTTATACCTTAGAATTTCAGTCATGCTATTTACCTGTAATATCCCTCTAATAAGTGATGACTATCTATTTAATCATATATGAAGGTGTTATTATTAAAATTAAAAATGAACTTTACTTACAATTCTTTTAAAACCTGAAGGCATGCATAAACATTAGTAATGACATATGTATCATCTTATATCCCCTATACCTCCTATTTCATGGAATAAATTACTGCATCCACTTTCATGGTAATTACATCTGGTGAGCTCATTCTCTTAAGTGGTTGACTACATTTAATATTATATCTGATCAATGTTCTCTTACTCTCATTGGGAAATGTCTTTATATTGCAGATTTCAATGGTTCTCTGAAATCCATCTTATCCTTTTATTAGTTTAATCTTATCAGTTAATAATTAGTTTGACTTTGTTATAAGAGAATTCATGAATAATAGTCCTTAATTTTTGTTTAAAATAATTAATATTTTTTTACAATATATATATATATATTGTACCGGTCGAAAACCACCACCCCCAATGTCAAATTGGATTCAAACTCAGGCGGTTCAAAACTGAATTCAAACCCAACTCAACAGCTCAGATAGCAGAAATCGACGGCACAGTGCCATGCGCCAAGAACTAGCTCAACGGTTGGTGAGGACTAGAGACCCTTTTACTGACACGAATATCAATTAACTTTGACTACTTTCAAATCGAATCATATGTATGTTCGGGTTGCCAACACAGACAGCGGGTATTAACATTTAAATAATTATAAAAAGAATGATGAACTAAGAAACCAAGTATATTAGAAAATATTTAATAATAATAATAATTTGTTTTGTTCAATAAAATATAGATTGCATTAGTTACCTCTAGTCTTTAAACGAATTTATAAATATAATAAGAGTGGCGGTCCTTATCATATGCCAATGGAAATTACGCAATATTGGAATTCTATGTCTATGCCCCCAACAAGTAAATAAAACATTTAAGGTTATATTCGAATAAATATATATTAGTGGAACAAGAAATCAATATTTTAACATTTTGTGAGTAGATACACTTGTAACTTAGGAGCTGGGGACATAGGTGAAAAACAGAGCTAATAATTTATTATTAGCTAATTATAAAAATAGTAAACGTATAATATTTTCTTTCGACTCGATGATTAATAGAACTTATAAATTTAGTTCTAATGGGCGAGAATAACTATTTAAAATTTATATTATATTATTTGCGTGAGGCAAATGGAATCAAGGAGCTCATCGAGTCGAAAGATTATTGGCATATAATTTTAAATACGACATTAATAAAGCACACAAATATATATATTAAATGAACCGCCAAGTAAGAAAAGAGAAAGTTTAAAGGCTAGAGATTTAAAGAATTACGAGATAGATTTACAATAGCATGAATAAAAGGTTTTATAAAAAATGTTACATTAAAGAATAAAGAGCTCTTAAATAGGAGAGTAAAATAAAGTTCGAACTGGCCAGAAACTTTAACGTTCATTATAGAAATATATTACCCTTCCATGCTTGTCCTTAAGTTACTCCTCCAAGTTGTTGACAACGTAGGCATCATTGGTTGACTACTGGAACAGTATTTTAGTAGCTTTCATAATTTTAGCAGAATGATCGGTCCGGAAAAAGGTTCAGCAGCTCCATTGAAGATTTCTCGGGACTTTAGGAACCATAGCCAGATTCCTGATGTTCTAGCCCTCTATCATGATGAAATACAATTTTTATACGCACAGAGTTCACTGCACTACTCTAGAACAAAGCTAGTCCTTTTCTCCTGACTTTTCAGGGCTATATATATTGTCCAGATGCCTTAAGGCTAGCGCTCATTTTATTATCAATTAGTTGTTTTCAAATACATTCCCTCGATAAGGCTTTCAAACTAATTTTTGAATTCCTTTCCTAATTAGAAAATGAATTCTTAAAATCTGAAATGATTTTAATTAGAAATTGAATTCTTATCTTTTTCCAATTAATAAAACTTTACTGTTGTTTTTGAGAATTTGAGAGCTTATCGAAAGAATGTAGTTTTTAATCAACAACACTTTAACAAATTATTTAAAATTAAAAAAAAAACAAGTATTCCCGACGCAATGAAACTTTCGAACAATTATATATTTTTAATATTTACAAGTATATACGCACAATCCACGCAATTTAATATATATAAATTCATGAATATTTTCTCATGAATTTATTTAGAGAATTGATCAATTTTAAGCTAAACTAATTAATTTTAATACGCATTTGAAATAAATTATTTATTATGGAAATTAGCGTGGATTGAACGTATGAAGCCCCATTGCATCGGAAATTTAAGGTTAGTATTAGGGTAAATAACATGAAGCTAGGATCGAACTCAGATCAGACTGCTTCATTTCTTTTCACTTAAAAAAAAAACAATGAAAAAAAATGACTTTACTTATGCAGGATACAGTTGCATAAGTGTATAGACTCTGGGAGAACAGCCTGAGTGTGAATAATATAACCTGCCCAAACTACAAAAATTATACATGTCTCACTACGATCAATTTTTTTGAATATTCCGCTTATAATAAGTTAAAAAAAATCGGTCCGTTTATCAAGTCTCGTTTCCCTATGGTCATGTCAGTTGGTCTTCTGTACATATATCTGTCACTACAGTTTGTCTTATTGTTTCCCTGGATCAGGTGGCACATATGGTTTTAACTTTTGATAATGGTCGTAGTCTTGGTCCTTTCTCGTCAGTGTCAAGTTTCTGTAATCTATTGCTGTCATTAATTCTGTGGCCTTTTCTGCGACCGAATGCACAAAAAACAATTCTTTAACATTATCTCTATGAACGATGGGTTTCTCTCCTGGGTCTTCTTTGAAAGTTTGAATCTGTATCAAGGATCCAGGCATTGGCGTCTGTAACTTCTTTATACTAAGTTGAGGACTCATCATCTGTCCCATTTCCACTTTTAATTTCATTGGACTAGTGGTCTGAACATCTTTTTCTTTCTCTATATCTATATCAGCTTCTTCCCCTGTTGTGTAATTGGACTCATCCTCACCACTGTCGTCTTCCTTGCTATCTACAACTTCCTTTGGTGTGGCCTGATCATCTTCATCATCTATTTTTGGGACTTCAGAGGGATTTATTTCTTGCTGAAGCTTTACATTCTCTAGATTTGAGTTGGCTTGGATGCCATATGCTTCCTCGACCCTTACCAGCCTTTCCATCATCATCATCAGTACCTTCCGATCTTCTCTCATTTCTCTGAGGATCGTTTGTAAAGTGTCTTTTCCCATTTTTGAAAATACGAAAATAATGTAATAAACAATCAATATAATGAACACTGCAGATCAACTTATAGTACTCTCTGTATGCTTAAAAATATTTTTTTTTCTTCAGTAATTTTAACTAGGTCTCTGACTACAGGTCCATTGTCCCAATCTTCACCAGCTGCTGCACACTATTTCCCCAATCTATGTAATCTGTCTTTTTTTTTTTTGTTTACCTACGTTTTCTTAGTTAGCTCTTTATATTAACTCTTTGAGTGAGACATGTATTCAAAAATATTAAAGATAAGAAAAAAACATTATTCACTTTCCCTTTGTTCAGCTGTTCTGTTCTCCCATGTCTGAAAAAAAAACTATACAGTGATATACAAATATTATTTATTAGCAGATACAACAAATCATTCTGTATTGACACACTTGGTTTTTTATTATGGCGATTGACCCACTACTGTGCTGACAATCAAATTTGCTGACAAATTTATTTATATGGGCGCCAGTGAGCAAAATGAAATCAATAGGGCATGTGATATAACCCATTGACCCCCAAACCACATATGATTGACTTAACTTTTGATAAAACAATTGAATTGATGATGAATATTTATTAATGAATAAAGATAACGCGTTCCTGACCTGAGTTTAAATATAGGAGTTTAAATATTACTAAGCATGAGGCTTTCACACACAAAGAAATGTCAAAATTAATATTACAAGCAACTTTTATTGGTGATATTATTCTAAATCTTGCTAGCATGAAAGCGTGCAAACCATTTAAGCATTTTGCCAACTGCATCTGGCTGCTTGGTGTACACAAAGGGTCTTCACCTGCTTTGAGGTTACTCTAGAAACTATTGTCATTGAAGCGTAATGTCACACTGCATCGGACCGCTTGACAGATAATTCCCAGTTTGAAGGTCTTCGCCTACTTTGAGGCTACTAAGAAAGAATACGGAGTGAACATTAAATATATGTGCTAGCAAGCAATACTTTGAAATTTAAAACTTTTAACATGATATCGATGTTAGATATTTTTATTTATAACGACTGAGATAAACTAATTAATTTTGACACAGAAAAACATTTCATTTATGGCAAAGACAAAATATTTCATTTATTTTACCCCAATGCTTTGATCTATGGACTCTTACTACTTTGCTAACGATAATTTTCTTACTGTCACGAACGCGTATAAACAAACGTATAATATATAAATGGATATAATACACGTATAATTAATTACACTTATATTTAACTACGAATCTTTTGCTGAAGAACATTAAAAAAAAATCTTGAAAACATTTTTTTATAAGAAAGAATTAGAAAATGATATCACTTTAAACATTTAATTTATTGAGATCTGAGTAACTAAAACAAAATTACTATCTCCAGGGCATGTGTGGGGTTTATTAAGTCGAGCCACAACGATTGGGCAGCCAAAAACATAACCATGTACCGGTCGAAAACCACCACCCCCAATGTCAAATCGGATTCAAACTCAGGCGGTTCAAAACTGAATTCAAACCCAACTCAACAGCTCAGATAGCAGAAATCGACGGCACAGTGCCATGCGCCAAGAACTAGCTCAACGGTTGGTGAGGACTAGAGACCCTTTTACTGACACGAATATCAATTAACTTTGACTACTTTCAAATCGAATCATATGTATGTTCGGGTTGCCAACACAGACAGCGGGTATTAACATTTAAATAATTATAAAAAGAATGATGAACTAAGAAACCAAGTATATTAGAAAATATTTAATAATAATAATAATTTGTTTTGTTCAATAAAATATAGATTGCATTAGTTACCTCTAGTCTTTAAACGAATTTATAAATATAATAAGAGTGGCGGTCCTTATCATATGCCAATGGAAATTACGCAATATTGGAATTCTATGTCTATGCCCCCAACAAGTAAATAAAACATTTAAGGTTATATTCGAATAAATATATATTAGTGGAACAAGAAATCAATATTTTAACATTTTGTGAGTAGATACACTTGTAACTTAGGAGCTGGGGACATAGGTGAAAAACGGAGCTAATAATTTATTATTAGCTAATTATAAAAATAGTAAACGTATAATATTTTCTTTCGACTCGATGATTAATAGAACTTATAAATTTAGTTCTAATGGGCGAGAATAACTATTTAAAATTTATATTATATTATTTGCGTGAGGCAAATGGAATCAAGGAGCTCATCGAGTCGAAAGATTATTGGCATATAATTTTAAATACGACATTAATAAAGCACACAAATATATATATTAAATGAACCGCCAAGTAAGAAAAGAGAAAGTTTAAAGGCTAGAGATTTAAAGAATTACGAGATAGATTTACAATAGCATGAATAAAAGGTTTTATAAAAAATGTTACATTAAAGAATAAAGAGCTCTTAAATAGGAGAGTAAAATAAAGTTCGAACTGGCCAGAAACTTTAACGTTCATTATAGAAATATATTACCCTTCCGTGCTTGTCCTTAAGTTACTCCTCCAAGTTGTTGAAAACGTAGGCATCATTGGTTGACTACTGGAACAGTATTTTAGTAGCTTTCATAATTTTAGCAGAATGATCGGTCCGGAAAAAAGGTTCAGCAGCTCCATTGAAGATTTCTCGGGACTTTAGGAACCATAGCCAGATTCCTGATGTTCTAGCCCTCTATCATGATGAAATACAATTTTTATACGCACAGAGTTCACTGCACTACTCTAGAACAAAGCTAGTCCTTTTCTCCTGACTTTTCAGGGCTATATATATTGTCCAGATGCCTTAAGGCTAGCGCTCATTTTATTATCAATTAGTTGTTTTCAAATACATTCCCTCGATAAGGCTTTCAAACTAATTTTTGAATTCCTTTCCTAATTAGAAAATGAATTCTTAAAATCTGAAATGATTTTAATTAGAAATTGAATTCTTATCTTTTTCCAATTAATAAAACTTTACTGTTGTTTTTGAGAATTTGAGAGCTTATCGAAAGAATGTAGTTTTTAATCAACAACACTTTAACAAATTATTTAAAATTAAAAAAAAACAAGTATTCCCGACGCAATGAAACTTTCGAACAATTATATATTTTTAATATTTACAAGTATATACGCACAATCCACGCAATTTAATATATATAAATTCATGAATATTTTCTCATGAATTTATTTAGAGAATTGATCAATTTTAAGCTAAACTAATTAATTTTAATACGCATTTGAAATAAATTATTTATTATGGAAATTAGCGTGGATTGAACGTATGAAGCCCCATTGCATCGGAAATTTAAGGTTAGTATTAGGGTAAATAACATGAAGCTAGGATCGAACTCAGATCTGACTGCTTCAATATATATATATAAATCAATTTATTTGTGATATAAAATTATCAATATATAAAAGCATGTGTATACAATATAATCTATATGCTTTTAGTCATTGAGTCCATCATTCTATAACATTTGTCCACTAAAAGTGGTAGAGCTGAGCTCGAATTTAGCAACCTTTTGCTTCTCAGTTCATCACTCTACCTTTGTTCTCCTTATAAATACAATAAAGAATCTGGATTTAATTTTCTCAAACATTTTTGATATCTCAGCAATTTCAAAATCAACTCTCCACCATTTATAGATTCATGATCAAACACAATGCATAAATGGTGGCCATTCCATATTTGCTAGTACAATATTATGTACTGTATTGAAGAAATTTCATGAAGATATAAATAAATCTTTTTATTAGTGATTGTGATCTATTTTAAAATTGTATGTACTCTTATTTTTTAGAAATAGTTTTAAATGCAAGATGCTAGAAAGATTATTAGGACTTAACATGATCAAGTATTCTTACTTGGTCATAATTCCCATTTGCCTACAATCTAGCTACCAATCTCCCTTCAAACAGAAAATTAATAACCATAAAATGGTTAGCACAATTGTCTCTTCTCACCACTTTCATGCTATCTAGTTCAAGATTTAGTAATCAATAGTTAATAAATCTCTATCTAACACTGCCCTATTCAAATATCTCCAGACTAGTTTCTGGTCTAGGGCTTACAAAAGTGATGAGTTTTTTTTAAACAGTGCATTTGAATCTTTTCAAACTAATACAGTTTCTGTTTAGCAATCATTTTTATTATACTATCAAGCAATGAGTCAATATATATATATATATATATATATATATATATATATATATATATATATATATATATATATATATATATATATATATATATATATATATATATATATTTCCAATCTGAGTCTGTTAACAAATAAGTTTGGCTTTGGTAACAGTAATAAGTTTGCAACCCAGAAGTGTTAATACCAGATTCAATCCTATGGCTGCACATTCCTGAGGTTGATACTTTACCACTGAACTAAACCACACAGTACAATTTGAGCTTATATGCTTGCAAAATAAAAATGAGAGTAGAAGACTATGTTAATGAATAGCAAGATATAAACAAAAGTAATGTAAATACTAGTTAGCCATGAAATTATTATGAATAGCATTTTTATAAAACACTATGCATTGCTATATAAATAAAAAGCAATTGTGGAAATATAATTTCATGTTTATTCTAATGCTTTTTTAATTTGTTCTTAGAATTTAAAAATCTCTTGTTTTAATGTGGTTTGCCATCTTCCAGTCCTACACTCTTGAAATTTGTTTCAAACATAACCTTCCCAATTTTCCTAAGTATAAAACTAATCCAATTCCTTTTTTTTTGTATATGTTGTCATTAAATAATCTCTCTTAAATTAACTTCTTCAACACTTTTATATTTATATTCTTATCATTTAAGCAAGTCTTTTTCATTCTCATTTAAATTTGACATCTCCCGAGCATCCATCTTTTTTTCCAGTGTTTTTCCTAACTGTTCATCTCTACTCTTTGTAAACACTGTAATCTGTTTACTAATGAAATAAATCATTAAACTCTCGTATTAATATCAGTATTATTAGGTTTGCTGTTACTATACAATAGAAATACTTATAGAAATAACCTGTTACTGGGACAATTAAAACTTTGTGGTCTCATAAAAATAAACGATTAACTTTTATCTCTTCAAATCAATAATAATATAAAATGGATAATATAAAAAGCGCAATATTCGTTTTAATTTTTTCTTCCGTAATCACTCCAATCCTTTACATCAAAACCTATCAAAATATTTTAATTACTTTGAAAACTGGATTACCATTTTCAATGAAGTCAATTCAAAAATTTTAATGAAATTTATGTAACAGATTTGAAGTAAATTATTATAATTTATGTGAAACTTTACTCCGACGCAAGCAAAAAATAACATTCAAATAAAATCGTAAAATAATTGAATAAGTTCCTTTCCAGAGAGTAGAACAAAATAAAATAAAATGAAAATAAACATCAACACCGTATAAAAATGTCATTAAAAGAAAATTTAGTAAATTAATAAAATAAATACGGTGTGGCAAAAAAAAAAATGCATTAATTATCCCTCCACCCCGTATTAATTAAACAACATTTTAAATTAATACAGATACAAAACTAAACCAAAGTATTTTTAATATATGGCACCTTTGGAATTCAATTTTCAAATTTAAAGCCTTATTGCACCATTGTGAAGTAAAGCGATTAGAAAGGCTTACATTTTATTGGTCCATTTTAATGTCTAAATGCAGCGTGTAAATTGTCATAAACGTAGCTAGAGAGAAATGATTTTAAAAATGCTGAATGAACACTTTTTTAAAAAAAAAAAAAAATGTAACTAACAAATATAATCAATAATGGATGAGAGAGTAGGTAGTACAATTATGACAACGTTTTACCATTTTAAAATAAACCTTACTTTAAAAGGGGAATAAAAATGCGGCCTTCAATTAAAAAAAAAAAAAAAATCAATTCTTCTACAACAAATAAATATGCTAAATTAAATCAGCGGGGAAAAGCTAAAATAATTAATGCACTTTTGAAAAAAAGCCGTCAAATCCAGTACAATAATGAATAAAATCAATATATAATAATTTATAAAAACATTTCAAAAATATATTATGCACCAACACACTCATCTATATATATATGGATCTCATCTTTATTGTTAAAAAGGAATTGCCTTGACAACAGTTTGAGATTGTTAATTGTTATCTATATTGCGATTGTCTAAGTGTTGGCTGATTTCTAATGATTACATATATATAAATTTATTATTTACAAAGCAAACAAATTTAAATAATTATTTAGGAATCTGACTTGTCTATCATAATAATGTTTTCCCATGAACATGCAAATAGCATCCACCATTTTTATACCGATGTCAATCTTATCATCAGATAAACAAAATAACTACTTGTACTTTGTATATATATATATCTGTCTTGTAGCCAGATATTTTCTGACTAGAAAATAGTATAAACTAATGATATCAAAACATTTATTGCATCTATTTACATTAATATTTACAATTACAAAAGTTTGCTACGCATTATGTTTGATATTGCAATTTGTGTATGATGCTAATGATAAATAGAGAGATAGAAGAATTTTGTGGCACCATTTGGTAACCTAATACTTCCATGCCCATTGGCTTCTCTCATGAAAGGTCTGTTATTATCTATTACAAACAGTCATTGACTTGAACTTGAGCATCCCTAATTATGTTTTGCAAATAATGAGAAATATGCATTACTGTCAGAGTAATTTTAGATCAGTGATTACAATTTTGAATATTCTATAAAACCATAAATTTACACATGAATTTTTTGAATTTTGTAAATTAGTTTTCTTGTGTGTTTACCATAGACACTTCATGTTTTTATAATGCATGTTTTGCAAGTATCTGTCACTATGTTCAGAAATTTCTTCTTCTTACTTTGAAGTTATTTTTTTTCAAAAGTTACAATTTTATTTCATCTTGACTATTACTCATTAGGATTTGGCAGCTAAATATTTGCATTCAATCACATTATAAATATTGAAGGTGGGTTCATAATATGCAAAGACATTATTTCATGGTTATAACAATGCAGAGGAAGCTTTTTCATCTTTCTCTGTTAAAATATTTCAGTTTCTATGTGGATTACTACAATTATCTATTAAACTGCCAGTTAGAAACTTTCTTGCCATTAGTTTATTTATAAAAATGGTTTGTATAGATTTAATAGGCAACTAGTTCATGTTAGAACATCGATTCTTCTCCAGTGTTTGAAACCTTTCTCAAATATTTTTTTCAATTTATTATGCAACCATGACAAGACATTAAAATCACTGTTTCATTATGCCATGCTATTTACCAAATTTTAGTAATTATTTTAAATATAAAGGATTTGAGCACATACTTTCAAGCACCCTTCAACGACCCACACTACCCTCATATCACTGATACACATGACCACACACATGTCTGTGTTCAAATCCCATATATTTATAATTAAGCTCTAGTTAGTTATATGAAGAATGTCTGTATTTCAAATATTAATTATTCGAAAAAAATGTTTTCCTGTTTATCAGTAAACAAACTTTACAATCTATTTCACAATTATTGACTAAGCTGTTAGTTAACAGCATTTAACCAAGTTTCTAAATAACTGATTCCAATTTTAGTCACTTTAAACGAAGTGGGAGATCGCATCGCACCGCACCGCACTACCAAAGGGTGCCATCTAGGCATTTGAGCCTAGAAAAAATTATAGAGTAGGCAGATACGCGCTGTTAGGATTCCACTTTATTTACATATTTAGATCGTTAGCCCATTGTCACTAGCTCAGTGGAATAGCAGAGATTTAATAATATCATTTACTAGTATATAAAAGAATAAAGTAAGCCACTGCCAGTAATTATCATACAAACAGATTTATTTATGCACATATATATAAGGTTTAAAATTATTTTAGTGATTTACATTTAAACATTTAACATTATTTTTAACTTTGATTTTACTTTAATTTACATTGAGTTACTATTATATTATAAATTTACATTTTTAATCAAGTTCGCACAGATGGGCTTATAAAAGCTTGTTATAATAAGTTACTATAGATCGGTTACATAGATTACACGGTTAAAAACATTCCAAAGTAAACATAAGCGATCAAAATATAAAATTATTGATTACTGACAATTGCGGAGAGAATTATAAGAAACCCTCCAGTATTCATCGTAAGATACTTGCATCGTCACCAATAACTTAAAGGACATCTGAATAAATACATTAGAGACACTCACCGTAAGGTATCATTATTTATCGAATGTCTATATATTCTGATCAAATATGAAAACCCAAAACATACCTAACCGATAACCAATCTATGCAAGCATCTATAAACAACTTAAATTTAATAGTTTTATTTAGGATCGAGCCTGAATCGACTACATAGATTTGCATTTGAAAATAAAATATTCTATCCCTACTTAACCTTAGGCAACACATTTCACAATCAACTGGCGCCAATCCATCTGATACATTCATGTATTCAATGTAGCATGATACGACAACACAACTATATTGTCAGGAATGTACATCTGAACAATATGTAGAAATAGAAACGACATTGACTCTCCACCCACAGGGATGTGACATCTGTGGGCAAGTAGATCAATAAACTAAAAACTCCATAGGAATGGGCTGCGGTATTCTGCCGACTTACCAACCCATCCATAGGCAAACAGAGGGTGTGTGGCGTATATCTATAATCCTGCCCGTGGCGGATCTCATACTACACCTACTAATTACATAAATATATCCAATCCATTGAACCAATTGAACTACGAAATGAACAACCCAAGATTACCCTCCCTTAATATATCTTTACAAATCGATACAGCCATTCACGCCCGACTTAAGTTTAACATTTTTTTTATAATTTATTTAACGGAAAACAGAAATCATAATAAAACTTAAAGAACAAAATTAAATAAATAAATAAATAACTGGAAATGATTTTACAAATTAAATAAAATTATAACTAATTAATAAATAATGTTGGTCAGATAGAATAAAATTGCAATCATTTAAATCTGGAAAGTTTTTAATTTACTGTTCATAAATTTTAAAGTTCTTACGGTTATTTAAATAGTTCATCTTCATATATTCCTTGCCGTTTGAACGTGAATTCCCACGTCGTCCGAAGATTGGTATCCTGTTGGCCGATTTATTTATCCATCCGGAGATTTTTTAGTGTAGTGGGTCCTCAATGTAGAAACGATGGTTCATTTTTCTTCCTTTCTTAGCAGAACTGAAGGGATTGAAGCTGTGCGTCTTTTTCAATCCCCTCAGCACTAACACCTAGCTGTTACATCGTAATAATCATCAATAACTAGTCACTAATTAATAATTTCCAAAATTTTTCCTTTTATACGTATCGAAGGATTGAATTTACATTACGTCACCGATGCGATGGTCCTTTCGCTGCGGTCCGATTCCATAGGGATTTCTTCTTATTTGCTAACAGTTTCTATTGTTTTCCTATCTGACTAGTGTTTTTACATTTAAATGCTGAAGGCTGGTTTACATTTAACTAATTAACAATCATTTCCATTTCTGATTAATTAACCTGTTTTCCAAATCAAAAATATGTTTAAAGATAAATTTAAAGATATAATTTTATCTCCAAATCTTTTTAAAATTTAGTTTTAAAATACTTTTTCTTTAATAAATTTTTATTTTAATAATTTTTCATTATCTGTGCGATTTAATATATAAGAGTTTAAGTTGATATTTTAATTTCAATTTTTAAAGAAAGTTTTTAAATGCGAACTTTTTATTTTAACTTGTTTAATAATATATATAAAAAAAAAAAAACAATGTAACGAACGTCTGTGCTCGTTACAATATATATATATATATGCATGTGAAAAAATGAAAAAGTGTACAGGGGTAATGTGGAGAAGAGATGCTAAAGATCAGAGAAGATGGATTGAACTTGGTGAGACCCTGCACTGGATTGATAATGGTTGATGATGATGATGATGATATGCACATGTCATAGTAGATGAAAGTTTGCTCTAATGTCCAATTAAGACGTTTCTATAATTGCAATCATTTCTATTAAGTGATTACTTATAACAGTTCAAATAAAATGTATTCAGTGATTTTATTTATATGTAAGATAAAGAGGGAATTTATTTACTTTTATTTCTGAGTTGAAAATTGAAAACTATAGTCTTTTTTTTTCAAGAGCTGGTGCTTAATGGAGATATTGTTTGGATTATTTTAAGATAAAATGAATGTGTGTGTGTGTGTAAATGCTAATGTTTATTTATAATTTTAATCAGGAGAACCAAAAATAAATTATGAACTTTATATCTATCAGCCAAATTAGAGTTTGATGAATAAAGATAGAGAGTACACAGATTTTCAGAATTATAGATTTACACTGCCATTAGATGATATTTTTATTTATTTATCTATTTGAAAATATTTATAATTTTTTTTAAAAAAAATGGCATAAATTGTAAAAAACATAATTTGCTTTATGAAATTTCAAAATTTTTACCATCACAGTAATTAATTTGTGACATGGGTCAACTGATAAGTCCTGGTTCAGTATGAAATACAGCTCGAGTGTTATTTATCTTTTTTTCTGATAACTTTATTCATGTTTCAAAAGTGTGTAGTGAAATAGACAATTCAAGTGTATCTAAAAAAAATTACTTACTACTAAATAGTTTATTATTGGATTTTATGAAATTAGAAGAGAATGAAGAAACAATCAATTTCAAAATTGAGTGATCTAAATATTGAAAACAAAAAATGAAATGAGATTACCAAATTCAAAACTTTCATTATTTTGCTATAATATAAATGAAATTTATCCACTCTATTTTGAATACATTAGCAAAAAAAACTTTTTATTGTACACACAATTTACATTTTGACTGCCCTGCATTGCAGTCGAAATGTAGATAAAAATGTCCAAAGTAGAGTGGATAAAATACATTTATATGGAAGGAGATTCACTATAAAATAAAAGAAATGCAAAAACAATATTTATGGAGATTGAATTGCAAGATTAGTTTTTACCTTAATGAAAAATACCACAAACAATTAGTTTAAAACCATGCTTTATTTTGATGAGGGAGTAGATTTTTATATATTTCCACAAAATGATTTTGCTTGAATAAAGTAAAATTTTAAACTATTGATGGAAAGGTTTATTAATAGAATTGAAAAATGAATGAAAAAGGGCATCTAATGAATTTGGAAATAAAGATGAAAATAAAGAGAGATGTAGATTTGTGGAATTTGCATTTGATATATATATTTTAAAAATTCAAAATAAAAAAATTGGTCTTAGAAGCCTAAAACGCAGAGCTAGATTATATAATGACCAGCAGAAAATTTGCATTTCAAGATTGCAGCATACTTAATGAATTCTGCACAAGGAAATAGTCATTGATTAGATATATTAATGCAAAGCTGAAAAAAATAAATGAAAAAATACAAGCACTAAAAAAGACAATAATAAGTATTGAATCTATATCTCTAACTTTCTGAAATACTCCAATGAGTTTACAATTTTGATGCTAATTCGAACTTAAAAAGTTTATGGAAAAAAGATAAAAATTGTGCTAAGAATCCTGCACAGATAAATAATACAAAAAAGTAAAAATTCTCAGTAAATGTTCCACACAAGATGATAATATATTAAGCAAAAAAAAGATATATAAAAATATTCAAAAATAACTTAAAAGAACTGAATATATGAAATTCTGTAATATGGTAGAAAAGTATTTAATAATGATTTTAAACAAAAGTCAAGAGTATAATACAAAATCTTAATATACAATGAAAGATATTTTAACATTTAAAAAAGAGAGATATAATAAAAATTACAGAAACAAAATAGCCTCTCCAAATTCAACAGCTTTTAAAATATAAATTACTTAAATGAAAATATGTCATAGATTTCAATATAGAAAGAATAAAAATAAATCAGAAAGTATTGATATTATTATTGATCTTTTTAAAAAAGCAACAAAAAACGATTAGAAAGTTACCAAATGTTAAATAATAAAGATGTACTACAGTATGCAATAGGGATATTAATATTTTTAAAAATGTAAAGAATCATATTAGAATTTATAGATATGTCCATTTTTTATCAGTTTTATATAAGATCATTACAAGTTGAGTGGAAAGAACTTTGAACTAAGCAAAATAATATTCTAAATAGTTATCGCACAAGATAAGAGATCCAAAAATTAACAAGAAACTACAAAACCAACTATTTACTATGATCTGACTTATTGCAAAGGGTTTGTACATTATAAAATCATATCATTTCTTTGTAATTAAAGAATGTGGACCACCAAGATATAAACCCAGGATATTTTTGAATTTTGAATATTTAAAATAATGTAGTAATGGTGCTTAGATTACATGGTCACATTAATAGAATTGACATTGGTAAGGTGTACAACAGAATGATTCCATGCCATCAAAACTTTTTATAGCAATTTTACAAGAAGTATTTTGTGGATTAAAATGGGATTGTCTGAAGATAAAATTAAGGAGAGATTATTTAAGTCATCTAAATCAGTGGTGACTAATCCTTGTGACTCCCATACTCAGAATGAAATTTTATGTGACCCATTACATGTTGTTAGCATCCCCTTATAAAGTATATGAGAATAGTAATAATAAAAAGTATTTTACCACATACAATATATATATATATATATATATATATATATATATATATATATATATATCTTCTTTATTGTTATAAAGATATATCTTTTTCTTTGCTATACTCTTTGCCATTTTCTGAACATTTGATTTTTATTACCCATTTATTCATTAAAAATTTTAATTACTATCACTTACATAAAATGGAAGAATGGGGTTTAAAAGACATTTAATTGTGAACTTTGTGACAAAAAATAAATATGGTAAATGTATAGTAATATTTGTTTCTTAGTAGATCCATTGATTTGTAGGAATTACAACTTTTTAGCCTGGTTTAGAAAATGTATACATTCAATAATGTAGTACTGTGTATCAATGATAGGAGGTTATTAGCTTGAAGAACAAAACTTTGAGAGTAAACAAGAGAAATTAGAGCAATATAAGTGAAGTGCCTACATGATGTGCTGTTTATGTAAAGTAGATTGAAATATAAAGAAGGAATTTTTTAAACACAAATGTAATTAGACACACTACAATAAGTTGAGCAGGTTTCATATAATTTTGTAATAGTGTTTAGGTTTTTGTTTTTTTTTTTCAATTAAAAATGTATTATCCAACATGAGAACTTCTCAAAATTGTCATGATCCTCCCTCCCAACAATTTTTCTGTGACCATTTGAGGGGTAGTAACCCACAGGCTGTGTATTGTTAATCTATATTTTGGAGATGTTGTTGTTTTTGCAAATAATTCTTCAAAGCATCAGAAAAGGTTGCAAGGGTTGTTAAATGGAAAGCAAGAAAGTAAAACTAAAGATAAATACTAAAAAAAAACAATGTTCAAGTACTGTCCAGAAATTAAAAAATAAAGATTATTGACTGTAGTGAATTTAAAGACATTAGCCCCTATAAATACCATGGAGATGTTATTATATATATGGAAGTGTAATGGATAAAATTAAATGTAGAATTTAGCTTGAATAAAGTTCATTTGTTATAAATAAATAAATAAATAAATAAGATTTTCATTACATTTGTTTTATCAATTCCTACATGTAGTTCTGAGACTTGAAATTTTAAGAATAAACTTACACAAAGACTTCAGATCACATGATAAAGATTAGATGTTCCTAGAATAAATTATGTATTGGAAATTAAAATCTTATACTGAGCTTCAGAAAATTATATTTAGACCCAATTTATTGGGGGAAATGAGAAGAAATTTATTTATGTAATGTTAATTTTCCAAGTTTTACTCTCTTTTATGCAATGGGGCTCACTTGTTATGAATACAACTTTGGATAATGGCAGAAAATATAGAAATATATTCCCAGACATACTGATTTTATTTTTCTGTTATGAAGTGAAAAGGAGATTTCACTAGTGTAAATAAACTGAAATATTTTATTGTACCATCATTATTGGTCATGATAAAATGTATTCCTGGAGAAATTTTTGATTTCATTTCTGTAGGAGATTATTATTATAGATGGTGAAGCTGTAAATATAGGTGGGATAATATTGAAATCTCAGTGTTAAGCTATAAACTATAATGCTGAATTCTCTTGCAGTTATACATTCTCTTAATGCACTTAAAAAATTGATGAATAAAATAAAGAAGTGTATTGAAGTAAAGTGAAGAAGAGAAGCTACAAATGACAGAAATTCAATTAATCTTGGAGTCACTTGTATCCTGATAACTATGAATAATAGTTGAAAACGATCACATTAAAGAGAATAATGATGTACAAATGAAATAATGAAAGTAGCTAATATTATCTAATGTAACTATACATAATATATGGAAACCAATAATCAACATTGCTCTTAGGAAAAAGTGGAGAAATCAAGAGGAACCTCATAGATAAGCATATGAAATTACTACAGACTGTTGCCTTTGGCAGGATGGCTCAGTTGGTTAGAGTATTACTTTAAAATCCAATACTCAAGAATATAAAGATCCAGGTTTGAGTCCTATGCTAGTACTGTCATTGGTCAGATCAACAACACCTGAAGAAGAGGGAGAATAATACCTTTTGAAACGTTGTGCATATACTAACCTGTTTGATGTGCTATTACTAACAGTTGAATGTATTTGGAATATTTAACGTTGTAATTGAAACCTAACTCGAAAACTTTGCATGCAAAAATATACTTGTAAAATAATATATGCGCTATTGCATCTGACCAAAAAGAAAAGTGGAGGCCTGCCTCATAGCGATAGATTGCAACGCCATCAACCGCAAGGACACATGCGTCACGATCTCAAGAAAATGGAGCAATTAACCTTGAACTTTGCATAATTGCATATAATTAATTCACTTAGAGCTATGAAGATGAGAGCACGTCTCTTGAAAGCACTTGCAGAATAGTATAATTTTATTTTATTTTAAGTATAAATCAGCTTTGCGATCAGGTGCAATAGCGCCTACATTAGTTTGGAATATTTAATAAAGTTAAATTTTTCGAAAGACATTCAATACACATATTAAACGATGGAAATAGTCCAATATAAAAATACAATTAGAACAGCATCATCACAAACCTTCAGGAAAACACTATGGCAGTTTATATTCAATTCGTCGTAGAAGTAAAAATTTATATCATATAAAGAGTTAACTTTACATAATTTCTTAGTCCATTGAGTGACTGTATAATTGCATATTAAATTTCTCACTATAATTGAGATATTAGGCATCACTTGATAATTACCAGCATCAAGATCTACTCTCCCTCCCTCTGTCTCTCTTTATATACAATAAGATTAAGTTTTCCACAGGTGTAAAATGTTTTAAATTAGGGACAAATACAACATTTTTAAAAATATTAGCATTGTTTTTATGCCACCTAAAAAATATTATTCGTCGATCTTTTTTTTTTTAATTCTTTTAATTATACATTGCATTCAATAATACATAATTTTTAAAATCAGACTTTTATTTACTTTAAAAATGTTGATTTAGAGCTTAATATTTTTAGCTTCCAGGTAAAAACGGTTACAAAAATAGAGAGAAAAAAATCAAAATGTTTTTTTGCTAAATGCAAATTTAGCAACTATAATGATCTTTCCAGTTTTTCGTTCATTAAATTAAAAATAAAACAATTTTATTTACTCACTTTAATTTTTAATTATTTACAGTTTACCTTTTCAAGTTTCCAGTGAATTCCATTATCAATATTAGACAGAGATGTATTATAATTCAAAAGCAAAGACAATAAATACAGTTAGTTTCATCTCATCTCCATGAATTTATATTACATTTTGTGTAGATTAATATGGGGATCATTCAAATTTGAATAAAAAATATTAAGCACTACATTCTATCTTATATTTAAATTTTGTTTTGATAGATTCAGTTATGTCCAGTCTACCATAACTTATGTGATATTCTCTGTTACTTCTTAATTAAATAAGTTATCACAGACTGATTATGGATGGTGGAGATGCACAGTCTAACATAACTTGTGCATTATTCTCTGCTACTTCTTAAATAAATTATCAGAGACTGATGATGGCAAGTAGAGAGTATCAAAACATGTCAATATTAAATAAACAAGCATAAATAAAAATATAAAAAATGGAATTATATTAGTAGTTGCTATGTCTTAGGTTTCAATTAAGTTGAATCAGTAAGATAGCAATAAATTAAAATAACTCATTTAATATTTCTATATATATTTTAATTACTAGTTTCTACCACACGAACATACAATTATAATAATAATATATACACACAAGATTTCACTCAGTTTATTTACATTAAACATAATATTGTTTTATTTTACCAGTCCTTATTTTATACGTTTCTGCAGTAGCCATTTTACCTACTGTTTTCTTTACTACGGATTTCATTTATCCTGAAGGCTGTGTACTGATAACATCCCAGGAACTGAGAGTGATAAATCTCTGCCACCAGTTTTATACTATATCCCTTTATCGGGCATATATTCTGGAAATCATAATTTACGGCAGCGCTCTCTATTTTTGTGTGGAGAAGAATTCACGTTATGCGGTAAGTGCAAACCAACATATATTACATATATATATAGCAGTCCTTCCCCCACTCTAGTAATACATATTACTCTAGTTTACTATATAGTCCTTAAATTTAACCGGTGGTTTCCGTATTCGGGGAATTTTAGGACTATCATTTATTTTTTCTCTTTGTACTCCTGGTGAGTCCAGTTCTTGCTCTGTCACTTCATCTTCAGTCAGTTCTGACTTATCTTTCTTTTTATATTCATCTTTAGTCGGTCCCTTCATGATATGGTTCATTTCTGGCCATATAGCTTCGTCTTCCTTTGTTTCACGATGACGAAGGTGGTTTATATGTTTTCTCAACACTTTTCCACCCTCCATCTCGATTAGACAAATCTGTTTATGCAATGACTGGTTTACTACTCCAGGGCTCCATTTATGTTTTAAAACATCCAACACCCATATGCAATCGCCTGGCAAAAACTTAACCACTTTGGCATTATTATTTTTTTCTCTAGTGTTTCCAGGTAGTAGTTTTGTCAAATGGGTCCTGAATGTCTGACACATCAATAGCTCTGCTGGAGTTTTACCCGTTGCAGTGTTTGGAGTAAAGTGCTGAGCATACATAGCCTGTATCAAGGCTTCTGATATGTTTTTGTTCTGAAGTTTTTTTAAAATGTTTTTTAAGTGCTGTACTCCTTGTTCTGCTATCCCATTACTTTCAGGATGGTAAGGGGGTGTAAGCAGGTGTTTAATTCCTCCCTTGTTTAGAAAATCTGTAAATTTTCTTGAAGCAAAACCTGAACCGTTGTCTGTCACAATAGTTTCTGGATAACCATGTGTGGCAAATAGTTCATTTAACACTCGGATGGTACAGTCTGCACTAGAATCCTTAACTATTCGATACTCAGTCCATCGAGAAAAAGCATCGATCACTAATAGTATCAAGTGTCCATCCAATGGGCCAATGTGATCTAGATGAACACGTGTCCATGGTGACTTAGGTGGTTCCCATGTTTCATAATGCTTTGGTGGTAATCTGGCCACTTGTTGGCAGTTCCTGCAATTTTTTACTCGGGTCTCTATTTCATTTGTTAAGTTTGGCCACCATACATATGACCGTGCAAGGGCTTTCATTCGTACCACTCCTGGATGTCCTTGATGAAGTAGGTTTAGAACTTGTGGCCTACCTTCAATAGGTACTAACACTCTGTCATTTTGTAAGATACATCCATCACACACAGAAAGTTTATCCCTAGCTATCCATATAGCTTTGCTCAATTCACTAGGGCATTTCTTTGGCCACCCATTTCTGATCCACTTTATTAACTGTACATAACCATCATTTTTTCTGGTCCATTCCTTTATAGTCATGCTATTTATCTCCTTTGACTGTAATGTGTCAATGTAATTTATCTCTTTAGTTTTGAACACTCTTTCTGTGGTGTCTGGAAGCCTAGACAAAGCATCTGCATGTGCAATTGTTTTCCCAGGTTTGTAGATTAGCTTATAGTCGTATTGTGACATCAAGTTTGTCCATCGCACCATACATTGACTTGGGGGTTCTATAGGTCCCTTTTCACCGCCAAAAATCTCTGTTAAGGGGCGATGATCTGTATAGATGGTGAAGTTGCGGCCATACACATATTGGTGAAATTTTTTTACCGCAAAAATCACTGCCAACGCTTCCTTGTCAATCTGGCTATAATTTTTCTTTGCAGCTGTCAATACTCTTGATGCAAATGCTATTGGACGCTCCCCTTCATAGCATGGGTGTGATATGACTGCTCCCACACCATACTCAGATGCATTGGTTGTGATGTTCACTGCCCAGTCACTTCGGTAATATACCAGTAGTGCTTCTGACATTAATAAGTTTTTTGCAGTTCTAAAAGCATTCTCCTGTGCATCAGTCCAGATATATCGCTGTTTCTTTTTTAATAACCGGTATAGTGGTGACAGCAAGTGTGACTTTCCTTCTAAAAAGCTCTCATAAAAGTTTAGAAGTCCTAAAAATGCCTGCAATTCTTTGACATTTTTGGGTTTTGTAGCATTTTTTATAGCCTTTACCTTTTCGGGGTCGGATTTTCGACCATTTTCATTTATTATGTGTCCTAGGAACTTGATTTCTCGAGCTGCCCAAATGCATTTATTCACATTAAGCTTTGCTTTGGCCTGAGACAATCCTGAGCAAACCTGATCTACCCATTTCTCGAGTTCTGCCTCAGTTGCACCAATAATTAAAATGTCATCTAAATAAGGTATCACTCCTTCCATAGATCTGAATAGCATGTCCATTTTAGCCTGAAACACATTCAGCGCAATGGTTATTCCATATGGCAATTTATTACATGCGTATAATCCCTTATGCGTGGTCAGTGTAAGTAATTCAGATGTACTTTTTGTTACTGGGATCTGGTGGAAAGCTGCTCTTAGGTCAATTTTTGCAAAATACTTGGCCTTCTGTAATGATGCCAGTATTTCCTTTATACTGGGGACCGGGTATGCACCTTTGTTTATATATTTGTTGACCGTAACTCTATAATCCCCACATAATCTTATACTTCCATCTGGTTTTACTATGGTTACAATAGGAGTTGCCCACGATGATTCTTCAGTGGGTGTTAATACTCCTTTTGATACTAAATCCATTATTGCTTTTTCCACCTCTCCCTCATTGCAAATGGTACTTTTCTGGGCTTACAAACAATGGCTTTGGCTTCTGGTACCAATTCTACGTCTACTGGTCTTGTTCTAAATTCTGCTGGGCCTGATGTAAACAGTTCCAGATATTTTTTTTTTATTTCTTTTTCTATACGGACAGTTTTTAGTATATTTATGTGTATTCCCAGTGGAGCAAACCAGTTTCTTCCCAATAATGGACTAATGTCTTTATTTACTATATACAATGTCAAAGATTTATGTCTGGAATTAAGTGTCACAGGCACAGTTAATTTTCCTCGGATATCAACTTTGTTTCCGTTTATATCTGTTACGATTGTATCAGCCTTACATAGCTTTAATTTATTTTTACTACCTCGAGTGATCTTGGTCCAATCCTTAAGTGATATCAATGACAATCCAGCTCCACTGTCTACTTCCATTGTGATTGCTTTTTCACAGACCTGCAAATCCAGAAAATGTGATCTGTTTTATTGTTGCCTTTTGATACAGTCTTAATAGTTGATTTTTTATATTCTACTCAGGGTTTGATATCTACATTTTTTCTCTGTGTCCCGCCATCTTTATAATAACACATGGCCACTAAATGTCCTTTCTTGTTACATTGTCTACATGTTTTATCCTTGTGCCTACAGCTACTTTTTGTATGACCGGATTTTCCACAGCAAGTACAATTTTGTTGTTTAGTGTGTCCGCCGAAAGACGTAGAGTCAAATTTTTTCTTTTCTCTACTGAACGCGATCTTTTCCGGTGATTTTGATCTAGTATATTCTGATGCGATGTTGAGCATGGCCTCTTGCGTGACACATTTATCAATTGCTGTTTTGTAAGTCAATTCCGAATCACTCAATAAGACCTTCCTAAAGTTTTCGTCTGTCATTCCGTACAAGAACTGTTCCAACAAAGCGTCGTTTATTTCTGGACCGTATTCACATTCCTTGGCTAATTTTCGCAGTGCAAGATCGTAATCCACGTATTTCTCTTGCGGTGACTGCATTCTATTTCTCAGCTGAAGGCGTGCTATCCATTTAGACTGCTTCGGTAGAAAGTATTCATTTAATTTTTTTATAAATTCCTTATACGTAAAATCTTCGGGATGCTTCGGGTCGGTAATCCTGTTTGCTAATTGGATTATGTCTTTTCCTGCTAGATATAATAGTGTGGAAATCTTATATCTATCGTCCTCAATTTTATTTATGAACATGTAATATTCCGTTTGTTCAATATAACTCTTCCACGAGTCAACATCATTTACGTCGAACTCGCGCATTATAGCGTTTATGGCCGCCATGTTGTTGTTTTTTATGTAACGTTTATTACGAGTGTCTCACTTTAATATTGGGCTTTTAATCCTGTAAGCTGCGCCACTCTGCTATGTCTTAGGTTTCAATTAAGTTGAATCAGTAAGATAGCAATAAATTAAAATAACTCATTTAATATTTCTATATATATTTTAATTACTAGTTTCTACCACACGAACATACAATTATAATAATAATATATACACACAAGATTTCACTCAGTTTATTTACATTAAACATAATATTGTTTTATTTTACCACTCCTTATTTTATACGTTTCTACAGTAGCCATTTTACCTACTGTTTTCTTTACTACGGATTTCATTTATCCTGAAGGCTGTGTACTGATAACATCCCGGGAACTGAGAGTGATAAATCTCTGCCACCAGTTTTATACTATATCCCTTTATCGAGCATATATTCTGGAAATCATAATTTACGGCAGCGCTCTCTATTTTTGTGTGGAGAAGAATTCACGTTATGCGGTAAGTGCAAACCAACATATATTACATATATATATATATAGCAGTAGTTGATTTAGTGTATAAAAAGTTATAATTTGTAGCAAAGCTTGACTGCAATTTGAAATAAATAATTTGTTAATATAGTAGTAAATTTCTCCAAACAATCGTTGCCAGCTAGTATAAAATCTAGTAATTAATAGATATAATCAATAAATAATTTATTATGAATAAAATATACATAGCTATTACTGATAAATACTACACTACGAATATTTTCTTTTCAGTATAGTGCTAAAATTCAAGCTTTCTTTATTTAAAGGGAGTGTGTTATTGGAATAATTATGGGGCATTTCAAATATTTTATATAAATTTCAGCTAGTAATATATATATATATATATACATCCATACAATGTACCCACTGAACAAATGATTAGCTCTCTCTCTCTAACCTGCTTACAGTGACATATCTGAGTCTATGCTTTTAATACATAGTAACATAATTTAACTATTCCAAACAAATTTTAATATGCTATCATATGTGAATTATGAGTTGTGGCATGAGATGTAACAATAAGTTTCATAGCATTAAGATTGTCTTCAATGTCTCCCTGCCAAATGAAAATATCCTAGTAAATCATAAGTTTCATTCCCACATCCTGAATCTTTTCTAGTGCTTTTGTAGCATTTGTGCATAATTTCAAATAAAATTTAATTTTACCTCATTGTTCCATCACTGGTTAAAAAAAACATACTATCAATTTTTTATCTCATATATTGTAATCCAGGTGACCTGGCACTTTAAAAATGTTAAGGTAAATAACAAAAATATGTCAATGCATAACATGAATTAATTCAGAAATGGCACTGCAGGCAGTTGAAAGAAGATTCAGTCATCTTTTAACTGGGTCACACTATGTTCTATTTTTTAAATTACACAACAGAAAATTTATTAGTTTGTAATTACATGCTGCACTATTCCATCATATAGTTTTAACTGCTAATGTTTTTAGAACAATTCAACCTTTGTTTGTACTTTTCCAACACATTCATCTATCAATAATAAAATAGAAATAGCATAAATCACAATTCAAGTAGTAATATTGTCTCTTTATTTAGGTATTGATGGCCTGATTAGTATCATTACTAATATAAAAATCAAATCAGTAATTTTTAGATTTATAAACATTGAATTTAAGTTGACATTATAACCAATTAAACTATTGATAAAAGAAGCATAATTGTTTGAAGCATCATCTTGAATTCAATATTCATGAATCTAAAAATCATTTATTCCATCTCAATACTCATATTGAGCAAATTTCTCCACACAATGGTACCACTTAGTGTAATCTATGGTCATCAATATTCAAAGGTTGTACATTTTAATCCCTATCCAATATCTTCTCATCCAATATCCTCAGACTAGTTTCTATATTTTTCATCAGTGAGGAATTTTGAGGTGTCCCTATGAATTTTTGAATTTAATGCACCCCTGCTGCAACCACCTTCTATCTTTTTGATTAACTGTAAATCTATTAGCCCAAAATAAAAATACAATAATGTTTTCAATTCAAAATACAATCTAATATGTAGATACTCAACAAAATTCAGATCTGTATGATTGTGCATGCAAATTAGCTTGGAATGAAAACATGGTGTTTTTATTTGAGATTGATAGTTTTATAATTAACCAAAATGAGAAAATGTGTCACCTAAAAAGATGCATCAGATTCCAAAATCCAGATACACTCATCTCAGATCCAAGGTTCCTCACTAATAAAAGTAATAAGCTAGAAATGAATCAGGGGATATTAAAAAAGAGACTTGGTAGGAATTAAAATGCACCAACTTCTAGAATTTATTGATTACTATAGATTGGACTAAATGGCATTATTGTATGAAAAAAAATTATAATACTGTCATTAGTCAGGATAATGACAGCTAAGAAAAAAAAGGTTAACACCATCAGAGGATTGTGTTATGAAATAACGTGTGTCATTACTAATAGCTGGATATGCTTAGAAAAATGTAAATAAAGTTTAAGTTTTTCTAAAATCATTTAACAATTGAACTAGATAATGAAAATATTCCCATATAAGTCTAAAGACACCAATATAAATTTTTAGATAACTATGTTTTGATATGCTGTCATTCTAACTATTATAATGTACAAAATACTAAAACAGAATACTAAGCTTGTGTTTTATACACAATTAATGAATCTATACATAACAATTGATAAGCTAAGTGCTTTGAGGATTTCTATGTTCCCATACTCATAGCTCTTTTCACTAGTAGTTAATGAATGCCACAGTAATGTATGCAGATTTATTCTACAATGTTTAAATGGCCCACTTTTTAGAGACAGTAAAGCAGGTGTCTCTTTGGTTGATTGCTTTGGGATCATCATGTCATATCCACAGTTAGTCTGCTGAAAACATTAATTTATTGATGATTTGAATGCAATTTGATTTTTGATTCATTGCATATTTATTTTGTGTAATGAATCTCTCCTTTTTCATTTTACATTTGTGATCATTTCTTTCTTTGCACATAACTTTAACAATACTCTGTCATATTTATCATGTACAGATAATAAAATAGCACAAATATACTTAAATAGGTTTCATGTTGGATTCTGAACTTCCATAAATGTATACAAACTTATTAATAACACAAAGAACAAAATTTTAACATTGAACCAGCCCAATGTGATCTATGTTATAAACTGCAGCCACAAAGTCTGTCCATATATATATATATATATATATATATCTATATTTGACCTGGTCTCATATATATATATATATATATATATTATAATGAGACCAGGTCAAATATTAGAACTTTAATGACAACATTAATTATGATCCAAGTGTTATTATGTGCGAAGAAAAAAATGATCGCAAATATAAAATAAAAGAGGCATGGTTCATTACCCAAAGTGAATGTGTACTGAAACCAAAATCAAATAGCATTCAAATCAGCAAAAAATTAATTTTCTCAGCAGTCTAACCATAAATACAATGTGAACATATTAAAAGTGTAGTTGGTACAATAAATGTTACTAAATTGTATATTTAAACTATGTTTTAATATTTTTTAAATTGTAAACTTTTAGTTAAATATTTATCAACTGCTTGCTACTTACTTATCCACCAACATTTGAATGGGTTTCTAGGCCATGAGCTTTTAAGAAAATTTCTAGGCTTAAATGGAATTTGAAAAACTTTCAATTTTATACTGTAGTATCGAATTGGATGTTACGACCATGGCAGATAAAAATGCATTACACTCTTACTCATCCATTACATATTAGGAAGCTCATTTCTAGTAGTAATACCAAAAGATATTACTCAGATAATTAACATCATTGCAATGAAGACTTACAAACTACTCCAGGGTTTTTGCACACATCTATAAGCACTTGGAAACAAGAAACCAAATAGTGATGGTCACAAATAATACCTAAAACTAATTGTAACTTCTACCTAGAACTAGATCATGCATGTTACAAAACAGATAGCCTACGTGAATTCAAACACTATTAATTCAAAGACTTCTATTACCTAAACAAAATTATAAGATATTGTTTTGGATTGGTTTAATTACTGCTATACATATTTTGTGCTGAGACATAATTCAATAATTCAAAGTCTTTAGTTGTTACAGTTTACAAAAACTATTTCATTATTTGGCAACAATATTTATGTTGATTCTCCACAAAATTTGAGTTTAAAGCGTATTTGTGCGTGTGTGGGGGGGGGAGGGGGTGCTTTGTAATTGAAGTCCAAAAATATTAACAAATCTAAAAATAATAAGCCATGAATTGAGGAATTTTAAAATTAATGATAATCTACCTTTTCTATAAATCTAGCAAAAAAATTAATTTTATATTTTTTTAACAAGAAACAGAATAGACCAACGCAGAAGGCTGCAAAAACAATAACAAACAAAAAAGATTAAGTTAATCGTAATGTTTGAGAAACACTCATTAATCTTTCCTCTTAAGAAAAAATACAAAAATCAGGAGCGACTTCAAATACATAAGTATATAAAATTTCTACTATTGTTTTGATAGAATAACCTAGTTAGTTAAAACATCACCTTCAATTCAATACTTGCAAATCTAAAGACCCCAGACCAATACCCATATTATTTCAGTCACGGATTAGGCCAACAATATTTCAAGGTGAGAGAGAAATAATACTATTCAAATAAGTTGTACACTAATCTGTGTTTTATGACTAACAGTTAAATATATTTAAAAAATTTAAAAAATAAAAACTGAACTTGGCTAAAAATATTTAACAGTATAATAAAATAATTGAATGTTTTTATTGCTTGGGATATCATAAGAAGTCCGAGAGTCGGATGTACCCGAATTAGAATCAATCCGATGATCTTACGCTATAGAATCTTATACTTTACTATTGCAGTGAATCACATTTAAAATAGATGAGGAAAATAGTCCGACATATAATTACAAAAAAAATGCGAGCAATGCAAATTATCAAATAAATATAAAGTTAATCATAATTAATACTTTAACCATTGTATTAACGACTAAGCCATCAGGTCAAAATTCTTAAAAGTATGTTCTTAAGCTACCCCCTCTCCCTTGTATAATGTATATAGACTAAATTATAAAATCAATTCCGTACTTAGTAAATCCAAGCCTTCTGCCGGAAAAATTAAATAAAATTATATCATATGCACAATGTATGCAAATTATTTAGAAAAGCTTTCTTGACAGAAAATAATAAAATTAGCAACAACAAAAAAATAAAATACATTTAAATAATATTAAAATCAAACTGGAAAAAATAATGCATTCAATGGAGCGAGAAAAAAAGTCAGTCGTTGTTGAGATGAAAATGAAATTTTAATAATCCAAATCAACACAACTTAATTAAACAGACATTAAATTCTCATTATATTATTTTAATGACCATTATAGAGAGGAACAGCTGAAAATTCAATTAATGATAGCTAAGAGAAAAATATGGAAAAAAAAAAAAAGAATTTGAATGCATTACATATCCATTAAGAAAATTTAAAACTATATTAATTTATTACACTGTTAAATCAATAAATGTATTTATAGAATTTAAAATAGAACCGCACAGAAAAGCTAAAGTTAGAAAAAATAAACATAGGATATATTTTCTGTGCGTGTAACTGCGTAGTCTCGCATGTACACGAGCTTGTGATAATAAATTTTCTTGAAAATAATACACGTTAGTTCTGATAGAAAAGGGTTCTTTAAAAAGAGAACTGCTTATTTACATTCAATGTGTGCCCAATGGTTGAAATCCACAACATAGGATTTAGTCAAACGGATATTGTCAAAGAAACAAACAATTTAAATTTTAAAATGAAAATAAATAATTTAAATTTAAAAATGAAAAAAAAAAAATTTATTGATTAATATTAATCTTGATTAATATTAATTAGGTAACAGTTGATATTAGGAGATATAATGTCCTGAAGAAGATTGCTGGAGCAATCGAAACTGTAAGGATGGAAAATAAAGCATTGTAAAAGTAGTAAACTGTTTGGACAATTGAGTATTATATGAAACAGAAATTAAACAGAAGTATCATGTCTACATTAATATTTTATTACTTTAAGGTTTAACTTTTTAATAGCACGAATATAGAGGCAAGTAATAGAAAGTACTGAAAACCTCCACCGAGCTATATATGAAATAACAGTATGTAAAATGATCCCACTTATAGTTTACCTATGATTGTATAATCAAAACATTTATTGACATACTTATATGCAAGCATGATTTATATGTACTAACATAATTTCAAGACAACTATAAGCTATTTTGAAATCATTATAATTAATTAGAGAGAAAGTCTAAGCCTCATATTTAATAATCTCTATATATTACATCAATCTTCAGTTAATAGATGCAAATATAATGTTTTAATGGTATGAATACAAGTGGGTTCTTTCTACATTTTTCTTTCACTAATGATTACTTCACATGGTGCTTACTGGTGAGTTTTAGTACTTCCTATTAATTTTACTTATATATTTGTTAAATAGTCAAGATGTTGATTTTATGTAAATGATTTTATGTTTGTTATCTGAGTTGGAGAAAGATTTCAATTCTAGTACCAAAAAACTTGCCCAGGAAAAGACTATTAATTGTGTGCAAAGTTTGATTGAAGCAGAAATGAATAATATTTTCCAATGTCCTAGATATAATCTAGATAATGGTTTTATTGTCTTGAGAAATAACATTAGAAATTATTGAATGTTTTGTATATTACTGAGAATCAAATGAAATGAAAGTGAAAAAAAAAATATGAGAAAAATGAATAAGGTGAAGCAATGAGAAAATAAAAATTGACAGCAAAAGATATAATGGTAATTATTTGCAAAGGCTGGAGAGATTCAAAATTAAAAACATCTTTAATAAAAAACTGAACAAAAATCTCCAAACAGCATACAGCAAAGATAAAGCACAATGTTGTAGTAATATATGCAAATGGAGTAAAAATAAACTTGAAAAAATGGAAATCACTATCAATTTTTATTTACTGATTATTCTAGCTTTCACTAGGTGGCAGAATTGAAATGTAAAAATAAACGTGTTACTTAAAAGTAATGGGTAAGTATGCATAGCATTGAATGTTTCTGGTTTTATTAATCAGAGAATTTATTTTTTAAACAAAAAGAATAAATATTTGGAAATGATTTTAAAACATGTGGCTTCTATTTTTAAAAATTAGTGATCATAATTAGTCAAATTATGGTGCTTTCTGTGACTCTATAGAGAAATAAAGACTGAAGAACAATCATTGGAAAAATATTGCTGTTAAAATTATGGGGTTTTGATGAAAACTTTGAGAACATCATAGATATAAAAAATTAACACAATTTATTAAATTAATCTTGAATATTCATTTGAAATATAAGTGACATTAGTCAGTTCTATATAATCATGTCACAAGATGAGCTCATTAATAAAAAATATATAGTGTAAAAAATATTGGAGGATTAAAGAAAATGGGAAAACTGATCAATAAATTTGATAGATTTAATTATCGTAATAAAGAATGAATTACCATCTGAGTAAATTGAACAGAAAATAAATAATTTTGGGATTGAACTATCTAGTTAGTGACAGCATTTAATAATAATAATAATAATAATAATAATAATAATAATAATAATAATAATAATAATAATAATAATAATAATAATAATAATAATGATGATGATGATGATGATGATATGATGATGATGATGATAATCCATACTTCAATTCTTTTTTAATGTGCATATCCTTTATCTACAACATGAACTCAATTATAAATTGCATGGTGAATTAACACATACAAATATAAATTAACATCAAAAAAGAACATAAAATAATAGAGACAAGATAGAAAAGGAATGAAATAAATTAATAAGTAAAAAAGCTAATACACCAAATAGAACAAAAAATATTTTTTAAATAGTTTTAATGAATTGTTTAAAATAATAATAGTAATAATAAATCATTTGCTTAAGTACAAAACAATATATATATATATATATATATATATATATATATATATATATTGTGCCCTTTTTGTATGGGTCTCCATAAATTGTTATATCAATTTATTAAAAAAATTTTAAATTTAAGATAGATTTCAGCTATATGATGTTGATTTTATTTATAATAATCTTTCAAAAAATTTAATTAAAGTAAACTATGAATATTTGATATGTGAAATTGTGCTAATATTTGAGAGAGACGTTTCAATAAAAAAAAAAATGATAATATTATATGGTTGGGAAAACTGGCCATGATCAATACTGCATTAATAAGTTTTATAAATAAATGTTTAAAGCTAAAAGTTTTAAAAAAAGACAAGTTAAAATTAAATGCAGATATTTATTGTTGATAGAGATTAATATTTAGTAAGTGAATATAAATATTTTTGTTATTAAAAGTATATAATAGAAGATTAATATTTGATTTTATAATATCGAATTATTATTTTAAAGTTGTTATAGTATATTATTTTTTTAAAAAATATTTATTTTATAAAATCGAATTGTTAGTTTATTTTTAGATAATTACAAGCGTTTGTATTTGTGTTGTAAGTCAAGTGACAGATAGACATATGTACACATATGCTTGTAAGTTTTGTTAGTAAAGTTGCAAAACTGTTTTAAAATTCTATTATAAAATTTATAAATATTATATTGGCTATCACGAGATAAAAATAAAAATAATTAGCGTGAAATATTAAATCTGATTTTTAAAATACTGTTTAAAAAATATAATGAATAAAAATAGACTTAGTTTGTTTAGAAAAATAGTCTTATAAAAGTTAAAAGTGAAATAAAGTAAAACATATCTTTTTAAAAAATGTTTAATGGATTTAAATAAATGATAAAAATTAATTTAAGAATTAAGTAATGTAATAAATAATAAATATTAAATAAGTCAATATTTATTTTTAATTTTGTATTGTTGGTAAGATATGTAAATAGGCTAGCAAGGTGATTGTTTAATTTACCAATCAAGTGGGTAATTTCTTCCGGTATAAAAACCGAGGTTCAATTGTTCAGAGGGTGATTGTAATTTCTTTTAAGTGAAGTGTGCTATTAAATATAGCTAAGTAAAAAATTATAGACGCTCTCGTAATAGTTTCTTAATTTATAAGAGAGTAGTTTTAAATAATTTTATAAAAGTTTACCGTTTAATATGCAGTGCTAATTTATTTATAATTCCCTATTGATCGTCTCTATCAAGGCTCAATTTTACTATCAAATAATCATGAAAATATCGTATATTGATAAAATGTGTTGGAAACTTTATATTAAAAATATAGTGAACACTGGATTAACTAGGAGAATTACTAGTTGGATAAAAATAATATATTGGATATTATATGAATTTAAAAGTTGATTATAATTAATTTTTTATAAACAAATATTTTAAAGAAAAATAAATACTTCTTTATGAAGAAAGTATTTTTAAATTATATATTTTAATATATCTTTTGGTAAAGATATGGAAGTTAATAATAATTGCAGAAATACTTGCCTTATTAAGTCTTTGTTATTTAAAAGACTAGATGTTGATAGCTTTTAAAAAAAAACTGATAATTCGGAAATTTAATTGATAAATAAATACTTATAAAAACGTTATAATATTTAAATTCTATATGCTGGTTATATAGAAAAATTTAAAAAATGTTCTGCTGAATATTTTAAGAAATGCGCAAAGAAGTATACGTGGATATCCAAGTCAATTTTTATAAAAAACTTAAATTAAACATTTAACTATTGATTAATCCTAGGAAGATAATAACTTTTAAACAAATCTGGATCCTATAAACTGTTTTAATTATTATTTTGTTTCTTTATGGTGGAACTTATTTTATCTTTTTTTTTTTAAAAAAAAAAAACGTTTTTCCATTTATTTCATAAAAACTGTTTAAACACATGACGTACCGGAAAAAGGAAGTGGTGTTGGTAAAATGTTGTGCCTAGGAAAAAAGAACAATTGTGGGTGGAAAGAAGACACCGTTGGATTTTATGTAACATATTTTGTTTTCTTAACTAACATAGATATTTAATTATTTATTGATCTATTAGAGATAAGAGAGGTACATTTTAAAAGTAACTACATAATAATATAACACTTAATTTCATAAAGTTTATTTTTTTATATAATTTTACAACATGTAATATTTTAAGAATAATTGTTGAGTATAAATGTGATATTATTTTTGTAAAGCTATAATCCTGGAGGACATCGTTTGGCTGATTATAAATTGGAGTATCATTTATGGTAATAATTATATAATATTAATAATTTAATGTATTTTGCTTTGTTTTCTTTAGATAAACCAAATATTATTTGATTGTTGAGTGAATGTATAAATATTTAAAGAACATACACGCATAATATTATCAATAATAGTTTTATTTTAATATGCATACTTTATTTTACAATATAAATTTATTACAACGTAATAAGAGTTATCCAGAAATAATTATATGATTCTTTTGTGAATACACTTTAATGTTTTCTATTATAATATTAGGAATTTGATTTATTATATTAGTATGAGTCATTTATATTTATTTTCAAATTAGTAAGAGGTAAAAATATATCTATATTTTTATTTTTTTTTATTAGACAAGTTAAATTAATTTTATATAGAAATTTATATTTTGTTTGAAGAGTTTATCATATATAGATGATGAGATATAAGAGAGTTTGGATAGTCATTTTTTTTAAAAAATTGGTAAGCTGATACTGAAGTTAAATAAGATTAGAATGATACTTGAAGATAAGATTTATTAAGAGGGAATAGGAATAACAAGTAGAAAAGAATAGTAGTTTAAATGGAAAAGAATCATAGAATTTTATTTTAATATAATAACTTTATAAAAATTGGTAATTTATAAATAAAAATTTTGTCTTCACAAAATTGTTGAATAATTTTAAAATATTATTTTAAGAAAAGAACATATATGTATTGCATATTTTGGTAAGACATATATTATGAAATTACATCAGAATGAAGTAAATAATTATGTAATCAATAAAAGTCACATAATATTATAAAGTTATATCAATTTATACATTAGTTGATCTTTAGTTAATGCTAATAATACATGTAATACATAATAGCTACATTATAATAGAAATAGCTAGAATACTTAAATGGAGTAGCATTTTAATTATTAAAGTTTGTTTATTTTACATGTGCTACATAAGTGATATTTTACATAAAAGCCTTCTATTGTACTAAGTGATTATAAATGATATCTAGTAAAATATAAGTTCATAGACTCAATTACATGTTACTAATAAAACATTTAAGAAATGTATGGATTATTTATTTTGGATTATAGAAATAACAACAATGTAAGAATCTTGTATTATTATTATTTTTCTTATTTTATTTTTCTTGATTTCCACTTGTAATGTAAATAATGTATATAAGTTGTTTATTAAAGTTGATGTAAATAAATGTGTTTAAGTTGTTTTAAAAGTCTGTCGAATTCATTATTTTGCACCACAGCATTTGACAACAGATAATTTGAATAAAACATAATATTTGCACATTATGAATTAAATTATTATTTTTTTAAAAAAAGAAATACAGTATTTTCTTAATATGATTTATAGAAATTCATTGGCATTAACATATTATGTTATAATGGTCACAAAAATAATTATAATGCACAATATAAGAGTATAATATTATTTATTGCCACATATTATTAAATTATAAGATTTTATTATATTCTCAATTAAGATACTATATGAAGATGAAAGACATGTAGATGATTTACTTTTTTCTTAATGATTAGTAGTATAATAAAATAGATAAGGTTAACTTATACACTGGAGATTGTTATTATTAGATATTTATTATTATTATAAGTTAGGTGTAGTTAGGTTTGATATTAAATCCCTTATCATGCCTATCTGCAAGAAGTATTATTACTTTAAGATAATTAAAAGAACCTGAGATTATTTAGTTATATTTCTTTGATAAAAGATTGAGATTTATTTATTGATATTATTGAAGTTAGTTAATTTTATAAAAGACATAGGAGTGCTATAGATGTATTAGTGAGATAATAAAGAGGTAATAGTATTCTTATGCCATTGAGATAATATCTTAGAAGATATGGCCTCAATGTAAATTCAATTACCACTTGTAACTTCACTTCATAGTCTCATGATTTAATAAATACTTATTTAATTAGTGCATGATATTGAACCATATTAATTTTCTGTTAGTTGTACTAAATCTGATAAGATATAGTATTATAAAAATATATTAATAATAGTTATACATATTTTAGCCGAGCATAACGATTTAATTGAGCTAGTCATATTTTAATTTATATTATATATTTCTGGAAGTGAGGGTACAATATATATAGTTTAAAAATATGTATTCACAGTGGAGTAAAACAACATATAGCAAATACAGAAATATACATAAAAATAAAAAATATATATTTTACAATACACAATAGTTTTAAAAAAGCAGCAAAAAATATAAACAATTTGTGTATGCAAAATCAGATAGAATAATATAGAAAAATATTGGAATTAATTCAATAATTATCAAAGTACCTAATATACAAATAAAAAAAGTACAGCCAGCTTAGGTATGAATGTCATTTTGAGTAACTATTTAAAGTCAGAATATGAAATCCAATATAATAAAGTACACAATTTTGTTGTTGGATTTAAACTGAATTACAACCATTTAATTATTTGCAATAGCAGTTATTTGTCAATATTTGTATTATTTATGCAAAAAATGATTTGAGGAAGAAGTTCAATGAGGCATATTTTATAAATATGATATATAATTTATTAAATAAATAATATAATTATATAAATGCATATAAATTATGTTAAATTGGCTATTCACATGATAACATTATCTCTCACAAATTTTGACATTTGCTTTTGTTTCATCCTCATGAGGGTTTTTAAAAATGCTCAACTTTTCATTTCTGCACAAAATCTTAATAATTGGACTTGAGTTTTATTTAATTTTATAAATAAATAATATTCTACAAAAATCACATTTGACTATTTTAAATATCTAAAAATTGATTTGTAAATAAAAACAGAAGGCATAAACATCACCAATGATGTTATTATAAATACTCTTTCAGAAAATGAACAAAATCTTTTTTATTTTAAGTTTTTTTTTTTTTACTTGTAAATCTTCAATTGAAAATCACTGTAAGTTTTCTCAGAAAAGTACTGTTGTCATGTAACTTTAGATTGTAGTAGTCACATTTTTAAAAAATAAATTCTATATTTTTTTATTAATGTTAAATTTTAAAGAAAAATATTAAAAGGTCAGTCCCTTATAGACTGCAGATAAAATCAAAAGATTTCTCCTTTGTTTTTTTCATAGAAAAAAATGTAATGTGTTTGTGTTCTTCTTTGCAATATAATTAAAAATGATTTTTTGCTGGTTTATAAAGTATTTTTCATTATTTTTACACACTAATTGGTTGATATTAAAAAGAAATACAGAGATAAACTTTCAATTTATTCATTTGAGTTTTATTTTTAAAGATAGAAGTTAATAAACTTGATTATAATATAAACAAAAAATGGCAATGTTTATTATGTCATTATCTGTCAAAAGATTGACTTGGTAATAAAATCTTTTAAAATATTGTAATTTTTATAAGAAACTATCAGATTTTAAAGAAGAATTTGATAGTTATTATAAATCTACTTTCATTCATTTGCATTAAAAAAAAAAAACTTAGAAATGAATGCATTCCTTTTTAGTTTTAGTGTTTATATAAATATCAGTGATAATGTTTAGAATAATATTCATTCATAAAATTAAATTAAAAGAAAATCAAGTCTAATTTATTGAGTTTTGATCATTTCCAAAAATTCTCATCATATAAAACAATAAAAAATGTCAGAATGCAAGAGGGTTAAATGTGAATGATTGAATATGGATTTGTAATAAACTTACCATATTCTGCTTTAACATCTGCAACTTGTTTTATAAATATTAAAAAAAATTGACTAACACCATGACAATTTAGTCATATAATGGCATTATGTGGCATGTTTCACATTGAAAATTGGTTAAAAAGAAACAATGCCCATGTTAAATATTTCCTTCAAAAACAATGGAGTAAAAATGATTGTTATTTTCTGACTGACCAAAAAATATTGACCCACTCATATTTTTTTTCCAATTAAACATTCAATAAAAGGAATATGTGAGAATCTATGTTTCATAAAAATCCTATACTAATACAAGTTAAGCTAATAGTAAAACAATGTTCTAAAGCAGTAGAACTACCACCGTTCTTCTGAGGGTAACATCCAATGATTATCAATTAATATCAAAATTGACAAATTAATTTTGTGAAATTTTAATGCTACTTTGATATTTTAAATTCTACCTGGAAAGTACTTGGGATAATAATTATGTTGTAAGATTGTTCTAACTTTTATTTATTCACCTATATATTTGTATTTTGAAAATTGTAGAATTAGTTCCAGAATTTTGTCTAATATATAAATCTAAATTAACTAAATCTAAAAATATTATACAATTGCTTAGGATCTAAATTAAAATGATCATCATTAATCCTGATTATATAAAATGTTAGCTTAAATGGAAAAAAATAATATCATTGAATATATATATTTATATGTAATTTAATGATTAAATGGTATGATCATTATATATATAAATATATGTACATAAAGTTAATTTCACAGCTAAGGTGTATTGCTGGGTAGCAACAAATCAGATGTGGTTTTGCAGACGGAATAAAAACATTATGGATTGAATTTTATATATATATAATGGTCATTCTATAACAGTCAAGATATAATATATACAAAGATATAATTAAAATCACTGAGATTATATTAGGTAATACAATATGTCAATTAATAATTGAGGAAAAAAAATGAAGATCTCTAAATTGGCAACTCAAATAAAGGTAATCTTTATTGCTCAAAAAGATATATTTAAAAATATCTTAATAACTGAGTTAATTACGCTATAATCTTATATATAATTAGAATTCCAGATGATTGACCCATATTTTATAATAGGGAGGACTGATGAGAATAATAATTTCTATTTTGTATCAGCACTGAAAAAATATAAAATAATAATAATAATAACAACAATAGAATAATCTTAAATAGAATGTTAATGTGCCTAAAGGCGGATTAGCTGCCTAAGAAAAATCTTAAGCTTACTCAAAATATTCAGCAATAGGGGAAAAAATCGCTCTTCCTATCTATATTTGAGGTCATATTTATAACATAGAAACATACTCCCACTTCCATGGGATTTTTATGCATAGTGGATATTGATAATTGCTGATAATGGTATATAAAAAATCAGGAGCTTAAACTATATATAAATTTTAAATGTAATAAATGTTGCTCAATAATTAGAGATGTTGAGAAAGAAAATTGAACACAATTTTTATTTAAATAGCATTTAATTTTTATGCCGTTTTTTTTTTTTTTTTTTAATTGCTTAAATTTGTTTCTTTCACTTCTAGAATCTCTAAGGTGTTTTTTCTTTGCACTTTTTTTAAAATAAAACTCATTAAAACACCTACAGGTGATCTTAATCTCATGTTTTACGTTCAGCTGACATTTTTCCAGTTCAAGCCGGATTTGTCACCATTTTCAGAAGTCGGTAATCTTCTTGCATTAAAATTAAAAATACAAGAAAAAAAAATCAGATCGTATTTTAAAAGTTCATTCAATTTATACTAAAAAATAATTTTGATAACAAAGAATATTTACAAGTAAATATTCCCCATAGAAATATGACACAGAAATATGTCAGACTGGAGGAGTTAAGTTCTTGGTTAAACAGAAACACGGATTAGGCAGGTGTAAATATTTTCATTTTAAACAAAGATGGGAAATGAATAATTCATGGTTCACTTTATTTTAATATTTTAATTAAATCATATGTAAATGCTAAAAAACTAAAACATGACGTATTAACTTGTATAATGATATCAAATATTAATAACAATTACGCAATAAGAAAAAAACTTACAATACCTGCGTAATAATCCAACAAGATTATGAATGGTGAAAGAGCGATTGAAAAGAGAAACACTTACCTATTAAAAAATAAAAAATAAATATAATTAATAAATTATCTTAAATTATTTTAATGCTTACAATATTTTTAAAAATAATATATCATTATTATTAATAATTTCCTCTATTATTTTGATTGATTTAATACCTTGCCTAAGCAGTTTAAACCAATTGAGTAATAGCAGACTCACATTTTAGATATGTCTGCATGGTTCCACTTGAGCAAAGTCAAAATCTTTTTGGTTAAGAAATAGTGTTCATATTATCACTTAGACATTAGAGTAGCATATAAACTCCTGAGTAATGAAAATTTGATAAATAATAAATTTATTTTTTTATTTCACTTGTAAACTATGTGTAGGCGAATTCTAAAAAATAATCTATTAATCACTGACGAATCTCTACTATTAATCATCAGTTTACTCGAGAAACTGAATAACAAGAGGAGGCTCTGAAGAAGGTTGCTCCTCAATCAAAACTGTCAGGATTATTAAGTTAAATAAAATAGGCAGTAATAAAGAATGAGAACAATAATGTTATCTTTTGTTTTTATTAGTGTATACCTCATGTTAACTCTACCACATCATAGCTATTCATTAACACCAAAAATCAGACTACTTTTTTTTTCTATCCTGCATTTTATGAGTCCTCATCAAGTGAGATAAAACTATCAATTAACTTGAATCTTCAGGTTTATGTTGATAGATTCATATTTTTCTGTGAAATTATTTTTATATACTATCCATATTGTCATAGTGAACATTCATTGACCTGTAATATTGACTTGAATGACATATATATATTAAGAGTAATAATGTTCAAAGAATTACAATATCAATAACAATCAACAATTTCAACCTGTTGTCAAGACAACCTCCTTTGACCACAGTCTGAAATTGTTGATTACTATTGATATTGGGATTGTCGAAGTATTGACTGGTTTTTAATATATAAATAATAAATATAATGGTAATTAACTATTATATGTCTTTCAATTTACAGAACTACTTTTGATTAATTCCTTAACCCTCTTCAACTGTCATTAAATTCAAAAAACGTAAGGGATCCAAATGCCATGACTCAAATCCTATGAATCCTGAATTGTATATATATTGCAATGGTCAGGTTCAAGCTCTTCTCATTGCACCTTTCAGTTTAACCACCAAACTCATCTGTGCTGGGTTCAAACCCTATTAAAATGAACACTTTAATAAATAATCATAAACTTTTTATCATGGCTGGGTGCACAGTGTTATATATGCGCATATGAATAAACACTGTACATACATAGGCTAGTAGTTGTTACAGGGAATATAATGTTAAATCATTTATAAAAAATACAATTTAATGTTATAATTTTAAATAGTAAAAATGTCAATTTATTAAATGTAATAAATATAAATTCGTATGTGGATGTATAATTCACCTTATATAATAATATATAGGTAGAGTGGCATGATTTTTGTTTTTGTAAAAGAGAAAAAGTTTTTAGTTAGAAATAAAAAGTTAGCGATAAACAGATTTGCATTTAAGTCCACCACACCTGGGATTAAATCAAATAGAAAATTGAGAATTACTATACTAAATTTATTTATAGCAAAAATAGTCATAAATCACTTTAGCAAAACTATTTTGACACCTGGGAGAGGATTTGCGGCATCATGGAAGCCTAAATAAAAGTATGTTTGATCAAATTGAGAAATGTTACATTTTAGGGTGATATTTTAGATAGAGTTAATGGGTTTCCAGGCGAAGCAGATTCTTTTCTAGTAGAAGTATAAATAGGGTCAATTTTAAGCTTGTAAGAGGAGAGAGGTCATTAAATTTAGAAGGGTGTCACCATGCTGAATCTATGTCAAATCGATCTTTGAAAGATCTGATGGGAGAAAGTCAACACCTGCTTCTACAGACCAGCAACTAATTAATTGGTAATGCCAATTCATATTCACAGAGCTCTGTGTTAACAAACTATTTCTAAATTAAAATTTTCCACTTCATAGTTAAAAGCTAGCAAACTATAAAATAATGTAATTTTTTAAAACTCCTACAAATATTTTATTATCAACTCTCGTTTAAGTAAATATTTCATTTGTATAATTTGTCTATATCTTAATTCAACTAAATGTAACCTACACTCATTTCTTTATCTATCACTGTGGCTGTACCTGTAATATTTCTTTACTGTTATTGTTATTTATATGCCAATGCTTTGAAGCAGTGAGCATTTAAATAATAAATATGTGGAGATATAATTGCAAATATCTTCCCCATAGCTATTTTCTTAATAACATTATCGATGCTCATTGGTTTGAATTCCTATAATTTTATTTAATTTTAAATGTAGTGAAGCCTGCTATTGAATTTTATCTTATTGAGATTAATGTAATGTGCTGGTCTTAGTAATATGAAAGTATATTCAGAAATTATTTGGCCATTCGATCAATATACTTTCCCCTCCCCTGTAATAAATTATATATTGATTGAAACCTATAAACCAGAGTTTATTATATTTTCTTTATCCCTCTAATGTCGCTTGATTTTATATAGTGTTGTTAGAGTTGGCTAATGATAGTAATACTGACCGGGCTATTGCCCCATATTTTATAATAATTAATGACATACTTTCACTTGGCGAATTAGATACCTTAAAATCACATTCTATGTTTAACATTTTGCTGCATCTTCTTTTTAAGATAGGACTTCAGGAAAGGCCATCACATCTTACCCCTTTTGAGGCACACACTATTAAGACTGGACATAATAATTCCCAACAGTCAAGTTAGCCACCCTGACCTTTTTAGCAGCAGGACACTAGGTTCCAGAGTACCTTCCAGTGTTTGTCACGAAAACCCTTGACTAATCTATCCGCAGGGTGCTCTGTTATTGTAATTTTCTGGTGCTGTAGCATGTCGGTGATCTCTTTATAGCCAATTCTTAGTTCCACAATTTAATTAATTATTCAGTATTAAACTGACATTTATATCTTTGGTTTCTGGGTTCAATCTCTACTCTTGAGTTGAATTATAAGCTCATACTGTATTTAAAAAATAATGTCTTCATAGACATTTTGCTTAAAATATTTATTTAAATGTTTGAATAAAATACATTTAAAAGGAAAAGATAATAAATATTTTACCTAAGACTGGTACAGCAAATTCATAATGGCAGCTAACACTTTCAATAGTAATTGGCAGAATCTTATTTAGGCATAGCTTAGTGATTATTCATATGTATCTTCATATTAATAATTAAAGATTTGATGAGGAGAAATGTCAACTCCTCACATTATAAAGTCTGCATGCTTTCTCATGTTAAATTATGTTTTGTTTAATAAATATATGTTAAATTTATTCTGGTTTTGTATTATTTCTCATTCCTATTTCAATCCAATTCAATCTTAGTTAATTATATATGTGATAAAAATATGTATGCATTAATTACTATTTATGAAAGTTATCTTTAATTTCATGCTGGTAGCAATTAATTAGTTAATATTTATATATATATATTTAAAGTCCCGAGTTTCATGTTTCTCCCTGCCCTATGCTGTCCGTGAAAGAGAGATATACTACATGTAACTTCAAGTGTGGTTGTTCATAGGGTCTTGAGTCATGGAGTACAGGCAAACGAGTTGAAGTTTGGTCGGATTCAGGATGTCATACTCCTGATCTGGTTGGCTTTGGTCTCTTTGTCTGGATTCTAGATTCTGTTATGTGAATGTACAAAACTTGACCATTACAATATAAACAATGAGAATAAATTTTCCTTTCTCAAGCTATGAATTAAATGCACTCTAAATGTTGAACAAAGAGACATGAAGTTCTGATGTTTATAAGCATACTTTTGTCAACATTATTGATAATTAAAGATTAAAATTAATATATCAGCTGGATGAAATGTGGTACTTAATATTTATTATACTAATAATTAATAATATAAGACTGAAGACAGAATCTCTCTTTTAATACATTAACTATAATAATTAAATATGTTTTAATACATAAACATTAAACAAAATAAAATTCAATGTAAATATGTAAACAAAGGAAGTAAATCTTTTTTTTTTCAGGCTACATATGTATATTAATAAGCATTTCCATGCCTCTACATCCACTGTTAACACTTTGGTAAAGAATAAACAATCATTGGTTTGCCATACTGATTTGAGTGATATTATTCTCTATATATAATTGTAATAAAAATAGTGAATTATAAATAACAATAATAAAATTAAAAGATATGTTGATATTTTTCTTTGTGGACATTAAATTAGTATCAATTGTCTTGTGGATAAGCTAAACAAGTTAATTGATTTTAAATGGATTGTTAAAGTAGTAAGAGAACAAAGCTATTAAATGTCTTGGTTTGTATGTTACAAGAGATGATGGTTAAATAAGTTATACATTTGTAATTAACCTTTTGTGAGAAAGAATTTGTACATATTATAAATAAAAAGTATCAAATAAATGAGATAGCAAGTCGTAGATTTTTTTTTTTTTTGCATTCGAAAATTTAAGTCATTCTGAAAATGATAAATCACATAGCATTGAAAATATTTGCAGAAAAGATGATTGAAATGGGGTATAATAATAAACAAATTTATTATACTTTATGTCAATTTAAAAAAAGATATATTAATTTAAAGGAGCAGAAATTTAATGATAATAAATGGATATTGATTTCATATGTTTTAAATGTTCAAGCTAAATTGTTTTAAATATATATAAAGATGTACTTAATGTTTCATTTTTTGATTCACCTAACATTAATAGATTGGTAAATAATTCAAAAAATATTATACAATTTAAACAATTAAGTAATATTCTGTATCAAATATTTATGTAAATGCAAGGCTTCAAACATTGATGATTTGATACCCGCAATCCGAGAAAGTGTTCAAAGAGTATCATTTGTTATATAAATGTATAAAATAAAAAAAATAAGAGTAATAATGATTTTAAAATGATGTCTTTTTTTTTTTTTATCATAAAAAAAAAAAACGTGTTGCTTTCAATTTTGATCTGAAAAAGACTAAAATTCTTTATGAAGTAAGAAATCATAATAAAAGATAAAACAAAAAGACAATTTTGATAAATAGAAACAGAATAGCTTTAATTAACAAACAATGTAATAATATTAAAATTCATAAATCTTAGTATATACTATGATGAAGTTACTTCAGCTGTATTTTAAATTAAATAGTTTTTAGTTGAAGACGATTAAGAAATTAACTGAAAATATTTCTGACACTTATTTTAGATATTTATAAAATATATTGTCTTTGTAATTCAGTATTACTATTACAATAATTAATATATAATGAACATTTTATTAAATATATGACTGGTTGCCCAATAATGAGCAATTTAGTAAAGTGATATGCTGCAATACATAGCAGCATTTGGTTGATTATTCAAGCCCAAAGGTTACATATGTAATTGTTAATAATGATGTGTTTGTTATATACATAGATGAAAAAACCAATTCAATATTATTGCTCATTGTACAAAAAAAAATTTTCAGAAAAGCATTGAAAAAGAAGACATTACAAACTATTCCTGTTAACTGCCAGATTATGAAAGCTTTTATGATTTTCCATCACTATTTTGTCCAATATCTAAAACTGCTAATCATCTATTTACTGACCAATAATTGTATGAATATCTGAATTGACTATTAGACATCTATCAGGGCAAAAATGATCTTAACTAACTTAGGTCATTATAATAAATAGTTTATGTTTTAATTAATCCTTTAACTGCAGACTGTTACTTAAAATTATGATGGATCTAATTTATTCTTTATCATAAATTAGAGATCTATAATCTTTATACTCTAAAATTTTTACTGTGATTGATTACAGTATATATATATTGACTCTGACGTTTATGTAAACAAATACGCTTGTTTGGAGGTCTTGGTAAAGCTCCATCTATTGATCATTAATACAAGCGATAGCAGGTTTTTACGTATATAAAACTTGTTTTGTTTTTCATATATATATATATATGGAAGGGGTGTGTGATTTATTGTTTCTTATGTTGAAACTTCTTTTAGTACTTTCTAATTATACACATTCAATAAATATGTAAATCACATCACCACAGCCAATGTTTAAAATTAATTAATAGAATTAGATGACCAATTGAAATTTCCTTCTATTATTATCTGATTGTTGCCGTAATAACAGATCGTTTTATTGATTAATTTTAAGCATTAGATGGCTGATGTGATTTATATATGATAGCCAATAAGCTCTATGTGACTCAGATTTTCAAACTCCCTACAGCTGTCCAATCCATTTTATACACATGATCACATACATGTGGAAAAGATAAATGTTCTCCAATATATATGTGTTTGAACCAACTGATGAGTGTTGTTTCAGCACAAAATATGATTATTGGAGATCATTCACATGTACATGGTCATATGTATAAGTTGTATAAGATGGATTAAATAGCTGTAGGAAGGTTGAAAGTCTGAATTCAAGTCTCTTATAATTACATTATGTTTAGTATAGAAAATTAAATTGCTATAGGGAGTTTGAAAGTCTAAGTTCAAATCCCTTATAATTACATTAAGTTTAGTATAGAAAATATACATGTATTTAAATATTATATATTAATTACTTTATATATATAAAAACAAAAAAGACTTATAAATCCAATAAATAATATTATATTTCAACCAGAAGACTGGTTTTCATCAGAAAGAATATATATATATATATATATATATATATATATATATATATATATATATATATATATATATATATATATATATATATATATATATATATATATATATATATATATATATATTATTAAATATATACTTTTGTCATGTTTATCAGTCCCTCTCTCATCACAACTCAACCATATTTCAATTATGTATCAGCAAAAAAACTCAGAATACTCTCTCTTACTATACAAGCACTTCCTAAACAATTTTTGCTCTTCATATGAGGCTAGAGATATTAAACATCTGAATCACCATACATATTTTAACTGTTTGCATATGCTGACAGATTGATACCATTTAGCACACTACTCTCACACAAGGGGGAAACAAGTTTCTGTCCATTTTAACAACTTGTGAAAGATTAAACAATCATTGCATAATACATGGATGAATAAGATAAGGAAAGTTTTTAGAGAGATATATAAAAGAGCTATGAAATAGAATAAGTGTTTGGAATTTGGATTAACAGAAATAGAATAACTGGGTCAAATTTGAAGTAACCTTCACTTTGCCATGGAATAATAATGCTTAAAAAATATATCCAATGGTCACCTTTAAAGAAATGAATATATTATAATTTTTCTACTTGTTAGGTTAAGTCTAATAGAAAACTAATTACCCTTTTAACAAACTGAATAAGATTGTATGAGAACCAAAAAGGAAAGCCCTTATGTAAAGGCAATTTATTGGGAATATACAGATCTTTAAAAAACCATCTAAGTAATGATTTATATCATTATAAGAATATAATAAATTCCAATTAACCGTAGAAAAGTTTTTTACAAAACTCAACATAAATACTTTTCCCATAATCCTTTCTCAAAATATTAGAACAATTACCTTTTGAGTGACAAATGTTAATACAAACCTCAATAGGTGGATGATGAGTATCAATAAGAAAATTAACAGAGATAAAATGAAAATTAGTAACTACTGTTGAATTGCATAAAATATAATCTAAAGTACAATGAGAGGCATTAACAACTGGGTTATATTGCTTAAGTCCCAAAAATCTACAAAACAATAACATCTGCAAAGCTTTAGGAGACAAAAAAGAAAAGTGTGTAGTAATTCTACCCTGATATAAATCTGGAATATTTCAATCACTGGTAATAATAACATTATCATAGCCAATCAGAAAGTCTTCAAGTTATGTCAAAAAATAATCAAACTCCAACAGTGACAAAGTGGGTTTGAGGTAAACATTACCTAAAATAAATTTTAAATTGTGATTTAAAGTAATTTCACACCATTTAGATTCACAAAAAGAAGAAGTAAAATAAAAATCTTTATAAAAAATATCTTTATGAAGAGTAATAAGAGTACCACCACCTTGAGAATTATTTTCCATAGATCTGTCAGTTTGCAAAACACTAAATCTATTATTAAAAAAAAGAACAAGCAGGAAATTATTCATTTAACTAAGTGTCTGTAAGTAATATAAGGTCAAAATGTTCTGTTTCAAAAAATTGTTTAATTTGAATACATTTAGTTTGCATACCTCTGAGATTTGTGTAAAAACAAGAAAGACTTACCATGTTACCCACAAAGATAATGAAAACAACACAAATAAGAATAGAGAGAAAAAAAGAAAGAGATGAAAATAAAAATGAAATAAAATAATAAAATAAAATAAATTCAATCAAAATCTTAAAACATAGGGGATTGGTGAGAGATCCATAAAAAAAAATAGAAGCACCACAAGGCCATGAATTAGGAATATTATTTCAATATGTTTATGTGAAAAAATAGAAATATAAAAGCAAGAAGACTTAGAATTATTCATATTAACTTTATGACAAACAATATTAGTTTGTAAATTATTTTCAAGAAATAATTTGATATCATTTGAATTGAGATTTACTGGCATATTAGAAAAAAAATATCTATTGTAAGTTATGATGATATTAGAATAAACATCAGCAAAGAATGCAGCAAAATTAGATTTATTCAATCCATCAGATATATTTATTTTTTTAGTTATTGAACAGTCATTCTTACTAGAAGATAAAGGGGAGTATCCAAAATTATATATTCCATAGTTACTATGTGAATGAATGTCATGTGAATGTGATCTATAATCTGGAATGTACTTGGGAGCAATATCTGGATAATTGTGGATTTTATGTTTAATAGATTTTAAAGGAGATAAATTAACAGGAAAACTTCCATTATATCTTTACTTCATAATAGAAGTATTCTGTGATTTATGAGCTGAAATGAATTTGGGAACAACTGCTGGATAATTGAGTATTTTTGATTTCATAGACTTTAAAGGAGGTACAGTAATAGGGAAACCTCCATTATATCTTTTTTTTCATAAAAGAAGTATTCAGTGATTTAAATTTTTTATGAGAAAAAGATCCAGAATCAGAAAAGCAATTATTAATGGAATTTTCCTCAAGTCAGGATGATGATGATAATAATTCAATTTAATTTATTTGTAAATAACAGCTTAGTATTCACAAGTATTTACAATAATATATATTTATCTTTATGTGTCCCTTGTATAATATGTCTTTAATTTTATTCTTAAATTGTCTTTCATTTAAATGGACAATATCCACCTCCTTAAAGTTATTGTTATATTCCATCTATAACATATAAATGGGGAAATAAGTTATTCTTTTTAATGTTTGTAAATAAAATAAATCTTTATTTCTAGATTTAAAAGTTGGAATTCTGAGATAAATCTTATTTGTCATATATTCTGATGATATTTTATCATTTATTAATTTAAGCAAAAACATCATATCTACTATTAATCATCTATTGTACATACTATATGCTTTATTTAAATATGTATCATCATGAATGTATCTATAATACTTATCTTGAATTTTGTTTATTGTTTAATAATTGTAATTATTCCATATCACAGATCCATAGTGGAGGACTGGTATTATCAGTGTATTAAGAAGTAGTTTGTAGATTTCTAATTTAAGTCTAATATTTAATCTCAATATCAAACCCATAATTTTATGGGATTTATTTATTACTATCTGTATGTGAATATAAAAGAGAAATTATTAGTAAAGATAATACCCAAATCTTTCTGTATATTATTCCTAGGTATTCTACTACCATTAATATCATAATAAGTGATATTAGTCATGTTTTTTTTGGAATAAGATACCATATTACATTTAGTTGGATTTATTTCACGCCATTTAGCAAAGCCATTAGCATAATAATAACAATAACAATAATAATAACAACAACAGCAACAACAACAACAATAATAATAACAGCAGCAGCAACAACAACAATAATAATAATAATAATAATAATTATTATTATTATTATTATTATTACATTGTTTTATCTTTTTATTTTACTTTTTTTTATTTTTAGTAGTTGAAATGTCCATATTTCTTTGGGAATGGTTGTTAGTGCTGAAATATATATATATGCATTTATATGTGTAAAGAGAATTTTACTTTTAAAAAAGATAGCTTCTTATATACATAATCAGTTATAATATCATTAATATACCAATTTGAAAATCAGACTTGTAATAAGTTCAAACCCTAATTTAGACATATCAAAAATTATGTGAAGATAAATCGCTATATTATTACTACCATATCTATACAAACTAATAAAATTTAGTATAGCAGGTACATAAAAATGAGAAACTTTCTCTTTCCTGTGATATATAAATAAAATGTGAGAAAGTAATATGCTCTTAAGAATCAAGCTTATAATAAATTCAAACCCTAATTTAAACATGGTCAATAATTGTTGATTTATTTAAAAAATAGCATCTGACCATAGGCAGACCACCCATAGTTTTATACAATAATTAACGGGACTTGTTGGTTCAACAATATTACAGTTATAACATTATTCCCATATAATATTCAATTGTCCAAGCACTTTACTACTTATACAATGCTTTATTTTCCACCCTTTTTTACAATTTACAGTCTAGCCATTTTTACACTAATCTTGCATAGGAAATGTGTCCTTCTATTTTTTATTCTTTTGGGCATAGCAAGATTTTAGCCCTGAAGATAATGATGATAGCAATAAACATAGATATATATATATTCACGTACACATATAAAGTAAGAAAGAAAAGAATTCTAATGTCTAATTATTATGTACTATCAACAAATTAACACTTCCTATGCCCATCTTTTTAATAAGAATGTGCTTTTTATTTTCATGAATGTTTCTTGCGACTGCCATCATAACCAATAGTATTGATCTTAATATTAATCGAACTGAATGTAAAAGGTCATAAACTTTATGTACAAGCCCTGGGCCATTGATTTTTTTCTACATTTCCAATATAAAAAGTTGGCGGCACATCAAGAGATCTCTCATAACCACAGACTAGCATCTTGCCTTAACATTAGTTACGGTTATTTTCAAAAAAAATACGCACACACAGAATAAGCCCTAACAAAATGGCCTACATCGATTTATAACTAGGTCATACATAAATGACGCCAGTTGTATACGGGTGGACAGCCGAAGCTGATCGATATATAAAAAAAAGCATTATCAGTTGTCAGTGCAAAAATGTTACTATCTCAAAGGTTTGGGTCTATTTAACCATGCATTTAATAAATCTCTTGATATTTTTTTAGTGCATGATATTAATGGAAAATTAGAAGCAATGATTCGAATTTTTAACAGTAGCTGAGACCAAAATGATCAACTCAAGATCTAAAACAGTAGTAGCTACTGAAAGAAATAAAATACTTCACATTTTATATTGGAAAACTGCAATCATTTAAAAAAAAAGGAAAAGATATTGAATTGCGCATCTATCATTCTTTAGGTAAATATATAACTTTACCATAAAGCCAAAGCAATTCTTTTATACATTTTATGTAAATATAGATTCTTTTATATACTTAATGTAAATACCAAGTTTTCTTTTTTTCTACATGAAAAAATTTATCTCATTCTTCCCATAGATAACTAAGATATATGAAGACACATACTTATAATAAATACATATGTTTCTTTGTTTGTTTAAAGAACAAAAAAAAACTAAATAATTGTATATGGCATCTATAAATTATTTATCACCGTTACAATCAACGGAAAATAAGTACACTGACATTTATTTTTTTAATTTTTTTCTGCGAACATTCATTAATTAAGATCCGATTTAATTATATTTTTACGGAATCCGAATCTAGAGTCCTATAGTTTGAAAATGAAAATAAGTTTAACTGCATTTGCAACAGCGAAACGCAAACTACAAAAAAGATGTATTTCTAAAAGAAATTATTCTCATTCTACTTAAGACCCATCTACTGTAAACTTGAGTAAGCAATAGAACAAAACTAATTCTTACATATATAAACATATAAGAATACTTTAATAAATAGTAAATAGAGGGATTTGAACTTAGGATTTTCCCGTCTATATTCATTCTCCACTTTATCTCAAACAACCGACACTTATGACCACATACATGCGAAGGATAGATGATTTCCAATACACGTATTTCATGCAGAACCAGTACTCATCTGTTGGACCAGATCATAATGTTCCACACACATACATAGTCAGTGATCCGCTTATATTAAGATAGTTTTTGGCTTCGATCTTCTCACCCTTCCAACTATTCAACTGTTTTTTTTTCATCAAAAAAACAACAACAACAACAATGGAACGTTCAAAGACCTTGGTGGATTTCATATTGTAATTATACCCATGTACACATTACATCAATCTAACCCCTTATTTAGACTGACAAATCCTAAGTTCAAATTCCTCTATTTACTTATGTAAGAAATATTCAGTACACTAAATAAATAGGCTAATTTAATAAATAGTCTATTTATACAGCACTCAAACAGCACATGACTGAAGTTTTATTTCCTTCTCTATATGAAAAATACTTTAAGATTTATGATTAGTGCATTAATCTACCATGTCTCTAAATTGTTATTCGTAATTCTATGTAAGATTTGAAAATTGTTTCTGCTAATTGAGAATTTCTATACACGTTTAGAAATTTTAAAGGTAGAAGAACCAAAAAGCAACCTAGATAATTATCCAATTATTGGTCAGAAAATGGGTAATCTCGTTATAAAGTAAAACCAAAACAAATATTCTTAATCCCAAACATTCTGCATTCAACATCAATCGTGTTATTAATGTCTTCTTGGTTGATCTAGGCTATTTACAATCATTTTAAAAAGTTATAAGTTGGTTTGCAAATCAATAGGAAAAATACTTAAATTGCTTATTGTGAGGGGAAAAACTCTTTGGCAAAGCGCCATAGACAGATAATAGAAGAATTTACACAACAGATTAGTTGACTTGTAGTTAGGGAGAGGTACATGTTTTATATTTTCTTTAAAGATAACTAGATATTCCTTCAATTTCCAGTGAGTTTTCTATGGACCTGCTATCTGATAGCATTTAATGTTTGTTTTGTCAGTTCATAAAACTTTTTTTTAAAATCAGGAACATAAAACGCAGTCATAATAATGACAAGATTACAAGCTCTTCATATAATCTCTTTTTCACTCGCTTTTTTTTTTATGTTAATTAAGTTATTTTTAAGATTTTGCAAATCAAATGCATTCAGTAGCCATATATATATAATCACATGACAATAAACATATCATTTATAAACCATGAATCTTCAATCTGTTATCAGGAAAGTTGTATGGACAAGTGATTAAAGTTTCATGCTTTAGATAAGCGTCTGGCTGTTTACAATTATGAGATTACATTTATAAAAATTAAAAAAATCAGGTTTATATTTATATGTGCATGTGAAAAATGATTAGATTATTAGTCTGTTTGCGTTTTTGAAAATGAAAAACATAAAACTTATGTTGAATCTTCAATGCATGTTTCATAAACCTGCCCATAAACTTTTTCCAAATGCCATCACCATAAAAATGCAGAGCAAAATTGGAGCTAATATAGATTTCTGCTTTAATGCTAATTTTATTTTCAAACGCCTGATTTTTCATTATCAAAAATACTATTATTGGTAACTTATTTTCATATCCTTTGTAGTAGTTTCATAATATAAATAAACTTTCATGAGTAATTGTGTATTTTCAGATATTGCCAGACTTCTTGTTTAACTGAATTAAATATTTTGATGAAATTAAGAAAACCAATTTATAGATAGCACCTCTGATCCTGTCAACAAAATCTACCTGTCCTGTGTTTCCTTATTTCTTTAAAAGTGGTACTGCATCTCTGATGATGATTAATCTATGACTAGAAGCTACCTCTTCAAAAAATCCTTGAAATGCCTTTATTGGAATGGACATAAATAGTACTCCATGATAATTATTTGTAGGTTCTAATCTTGTTAGTTGTTATAAATTGATATAATTTAAGCAAAACTTTGAGATTAGATGACATAATTTTATAGATTCAATTATTTAAAAATAGTTATGTAATAATTTTGAAACTAGTATATTTTCTCTATATTTGCACTGTGTGGTTAAGAACAGTGTTCGAGTATGAGATTATGAAGTATAACATTCTCAAATTGACTCCATTCTGTAAAAAAAATGTCCTCAAAATACTTCCACCCAGTATAAATCAAGCTCTTGTGAGTTTAGAACCAAACATTTTAATCTCTATCCAATGCTTCCTCATTCAATATTCTCAGACTAATTTCTAGCTTATGGCTTTCATCAGTGAGAAGTCTTGAATTCTGTTCCATTCAGATCTTGATCTTCTTATGAATTCTTGAGCAATAATATCATTTAATTATTTATTTTATTTTATCTCGGTATTATTTTTTTTAAAAATCTGTATCATGAAGAATGGGAAGAATTATTTTAAATCAACATCGATCATCTCTGCTCAAAGATATATAATTTGATATGGATGTATTCATGTTATTATTGGAATGATTTGCCAGTAGAATCAATCCATTCATTTAAAATCTCCATTATCACAAAAAATGTCACCCACTCATGCAATGAATATTAAGATAAATCTAAGTCTATAGGTCCTGTGTGGTTTGCCATAGTTAGTAAAGTGTATCAGAAAGTACCAGGATTGATTTGAGCACTCAATAGATCTGACACTCAAACTTCTCATTAACTCCTCAGCAATAAAGCCAAACAACTTTTTTAAGTCTCTATATTATTTTTAACATATAGATAAAACTACATAAAAAAGTCACTATCACCTATGATTGTATGCTCTTTGCATTTACAAATCATTCTTAACTAAATAATAACAATAAATCAAAGCAAAATTCCATATAGTAGTGCCACCTGTGCTAAACAGAACTATATGGAGTTTTGCTTTGCTTTGTTTATAAATAATTTTGTGCTAATATTGGAGATGTGATCGTGTGATGCTTTCTGGTTTAACAATAAATCACCAAACCCCTAATGTAAACAATTTGATACTACATGAAAAATTCTCAATTATAATCTCATTTATGGAAAACTTAAATAATCAGTATCGGATACATATAACATTCCTATCTTTAGTATTTAGATTTTTATCCTCAGACTACTTTCTGGCTTTTATTTTTATAAATGAAATTTGGAATTCAAAGTTAAAGATTGATGGCATGTATCTACAAACTATTTTTAACTCCCTTTTATATTTCATGCTAAAAACCTTGAAATTCAAATAAGCTAAAGTTCTTGAACCCAAGTAATTCTGTTTGAACAAGTCTGTGTTCTTTCTGCCATAGAATGTCAAGTCTCATTTACATAGGCAGAAATCAAAAAATAATTTAAAGTTGAGGATTTAAAGGCTAGAGATAAAGATTTAATATGCATTTAGGAATCACTGATTACTTAAACTTACATCAGATGATGTTAGAGTTGATGATTGCCTTTGTACTATGTTGTTTAAGCTGGGATGTTGTTGTTATATTTACATTTACATTATAATTTCCAAAACTAGTGGTGATACCAAATCAAGGTGACAAAAGTCCAAACAATATTTTTCAGCTATTGCTTATATATCTTATATCAATTTTTTTACTGAGTTTCATCTCACCTTCTTAGATAATGTTTTCTTAAAAGCAACTATCTTTTTCTTATTGTCTATGTTTTCTAGCTGTTGTACTTTCCTTCTTAATGTAATAATAACTGTTTGGAGGAGCAGTATTTTAGAATTCTAAAATAATTTGAAACTTTCTAAAAAGATCAACATCATCAACCATTATCAATCCACTGCAGGATGAAGGTCTCTCCAAGTTCAGTCCATCTTCTCCGATCTTTAGCTTCTCTTCTCCACACAACCCTGCACACTTTCTTATTTTATCCATCTATCTAACATGTGTTTTCTTTCTGAATCTTTTACAATATCTTGGAATTTAGTTTAAGATTTCAATTGTCCATCTATTATTATCTCTTCTAGCAATATGTCCAGACCAACTCCACTTCAATCTTTTAATTTTTTCAAAGAGGTAACATATGTTTGTTCTCTTACCCTTACATTGCATTATCAATCTCTTCTTTCTTGTTACCCCCAACATGCATCTCTAAGTAAGAACAGGTAAAACACATTTGTTAAAAACCTTCCTTTTCAAACACATAGGCAGATTTACTATTAGTATCATGATATTTCTACCAAAAGCACTCCAACCAAGTTTAATTCTATGATTAATTTCATCCATTGTGTTTCTATCTGTATTAATAATCTGACAAAGGTATTTGTAGCTGTTAACTTCTTCTAACTCATCATAATCAATCTTTATTTTCATATATTGAGAAAACATATTAAACATTACTTTAGTCTTTTTAACAATTTTTTTTAGTCCTATTTTCTTACTTTCATCTGATAACTACTGCAACATTTCCTGCAGCTCTAAAGCATTATTTGCAAAAACAACTACATCACCTGCAAAATCTAAATGATTTAAATAATCTCCATTTACTTTCACTCCTTTAGCTTCCCATTTTAATCCACAAAATGCTTCTTGCAGTACTGCTGTAAACAGTTTTGGAGATATGGAGTCACCCTATCTTACACCCTTTTCAATGTTGACTTTCCCAGTATCATTATATAATCTAATTGTTGCTGTTGCATTTTTATAAATATTCTTTAAAATATGACAATATCCTGGATCTATATCTTGATGATCCAATGCTTTAATCACTGAAGAAATGTTTATAGAATGAAATACCTTTTTATAATCTACAAACCCAAAGCATAGTGGCAACTCATATTCATTTGTCTTTCTATAACTTCTCTCAATACCTGTATATAATCTATTGTAGTAAAACCACTTTTAAATCCAGCTTGTTCTCTTGGTTGGTGGAAATCCATTGTTCTCTGTAGATGAGTTGTAATTATCTTAGTAAAATATTTGTATAAAACTGATAAAGGCAGATAAGTCTATATTTTCTAATATCTTCTTTATCACCTTTTTTAAATATTGATATTAATACTGCATTCTTCCAATCATCTGGGACATCTTTATCATTTAGACATTTGTATATAACTTTGCTAAAAAAAAATTATTTCTTCACCTGTTTCTTTCAATATATCATTTGTAATTCCATCATTACCTGGAGCCTTTCTATTCTTCATTCATTTAATTGCATGTCTCACTTCTTCATTTAAAATTCTGGGCAATTTGGAAGATATAGGAGGTACTTATTCTTTATTACAATATAATTCTTGATAAAAGTATTCTACCCATTTCATGATGTCACCTCTCTTTTTAGTAATAATTCCATCTTTTTTTCTTATTGCACATATAAATTTTCTACCAATACCAAATGTTATTTTACATTCTTGAGACTTTTATTTTCTTCTATAGCTTTCCTTGCTAGTTCACAGTTATACCTTCTTATATCATTTTCAACTCTTTTCTGCACCATTTTACAAAATTCGAGATATTCAATCCTTTTTAAAGCATCATTTTTGAATATCTTCATAGTCCTTCTTTTCTTCATAAATTCTCTAGTCTCAGTAAAAATTTTATCGGTCAATTGTTACTTTTTTCTACCAGCTATCTTCATTGCAGTTTTTAAAAGTGTATCAGTTATTTTCATATTAATTTCATTCAAATCTGAATCATGTTCAAAATCTACTAATACTTGAAACTGATTTGTAAGTTCTAATTTAAATTCATTAGAATGGAGTTTGATATTAACTGAAAGGAGACCCTTTGATTCCTCTTGGAGGCCTTAAAAAAACTGAGCAGGTCAAATTTTCTAATGTCCACTCTATACGTTCTTGTTGTTGCAGCTGTTATTACTATGTGATTTTTCATATAGTATACAAACATGGATGGGCTCCTCACCAACATGCATAGCCAGTGTCATGAGTTTATTGGTTTTTTCCCTCTGAGTTTAAGATCAAGAAAGACCATGGTCTTTCTTCTTAGTTGCCTGATAAGGCAGAATGAATGTTGTGTAAATGATAAATATTTTTCCAATACATAAATACAATTATGACACAAAAATAAATCATGGCCCTTATTCCCAGAAGGCTTTAAAGTCACCAACCAAGGCAGCAGTTGGTTCATGAAGGTACAGGATGTTAAGAATCCCTTGATTGCAGATCCAGGTTGCCATTTGATGATGATTTTTTATTTAGGTACTTACAACTGCAGATCACTTTCAAGTAAAGGAAGATTGCAAGAATTAGAAGAACTGTCTTATATTAAATGGAACATTATTGGACTTAGTGAAGTTAGAAGAAAAGATGAAGGGACAATTGATTTAAAAAGTTGACATGTACTCTATTATAAAAGCACAAATATTGGAAATACAAGTGGAGTAGGATTCATTATAAATAAAAAGTGGAAGAACAACATTGTGGAGATTGATGGTATATCTTGGACACAGTGGCAAGATTAGTTATACAACTGAATATCAGATACCAAATGCATATAATTCAGGTTTATGCCCCATCAAGTTCTCATAGTGATGAAGTAGTAGAAGATTTTTATATGATGTACAAAAATATTTTGATCAGGATAAACAACATTTTAAAATTTTTATGGGAGACTTCAATGCTAGAATTGGTAAACAAATGAAAGATAAAAGTGCTGTAGATAATTTTGGTTATGGTAATAGAAATGAGAGATGACATAGACTTGTGGAGTTTGCAGAAAAGAAAAACTTTATATTATGATTTTTTTTTTTTGAGAAAAATGTTAAAAGGAAATAGACATGGAAACATCCAAATGAAGGTACAGCAGAATTGGATTATATTTTGACTAACAGAAAATACATAATTCAGGATTGTAATGTTTTTAATAAATTTAACACAGGAAGTGATCACTGATTAGTAAGATGTAAGATATGTGTTAATGCAAAATTAGAAAGACAAAATTATTAATAAAAACAATATTTACAGTTGATATTCCTAATCTTAAAAAAACATTCTAATGAATATGAAAAGGTAAATATTTTTAATCAGAAAAATTACTAGGCATGTAATTCTCAGAAATTGGTATCAAAAGGATAACCTTCATCATCATAATAATATGTAATAAATAAATAGAACAACTTTTAAATTATTTTCATTACTCTCAAACAGATCAGTATCAATATCTGAAACATTTCATTGTTTTTCTTTGTGCCTCACACTTTTATGTCAAAAGCAAAGTCTTATGTAACCTATAGCTAATAACCTCATAAATCTGGTCACAATATTGGGGAGTGAAGAGAGAAACTGTAACATTGTTTCCTTCCTTTAATGTCAAACTTTTCTACTCTGTTAGAAATTCTCAAGATATATCTGAAATATGTCCATATCAGCTTCTTAATGAGCTCTGTTAACCTTTTTTTGACCAATTTTTTTACATAGTCATATCAGTCCTATTGGTAGTCTAAAAACAGCTATAGTAGAATGTAGGTAACAAAATTTCTATGCCTTTAAATAATTAGAAGCAAAATAAAGACCTCTTGAATAAACTATTGAGAAAAAATCAAAAAGGGCACTTGTTATTTAAATTATGGAAGGCTAGAAAGTTTGTTTGATGAAAATTTTTAAATTTTTCTCCTTTCTTCAATACAGCGTTTTTGAAATATGTCATATGAGAACCCTTCACAAATCCTGAAATTTTAACAGAAAGCCATGGGTATTTGATAATATAGGTAGATATTAATAAGTAAGGATAAAAATATAAGAATTATGAAAACAAACATTTATTCTCAAATTTTAATTATATGAAATAAAATACATGAAAATAGTAAAATAAATATATATATATTACTGTCTATGTATGTATATTAGACCATTAATAAAAGTGGGATTCCACCTTTATTGTTAAAAAGTAGGTTGCCTTGACAACAGTTTGAAATTGTTGATTGTTATTGATATTGGGATTGTCTAAGTGTTGACTCATTTTTAATGATATATAGTAGAAGTACATTCTTAATGACTTCAAAGTTTTGAGTATTTGATTGAATTATAATTTCCTTCTCATACTTTGCTTGGAAAGCATGAAATCAATTCTTGCACTATTGTTTGGTCATAGTTATAATATGAAAATCCTGTCTCACATAAATATGGATTACAAAATCAGACACGCAATAGACTCAATCCCTGATATAAGCACAGTTAGTAAGGATTAGAATATATATATATATATATATATATATATATATAGGCTCTAAGCTTAAATGATTTACTTAAGCTTTTAAAACTCTTACTAATAGATGAATGCACAGAGATTTATAACAGTTACAAAAACAGTACATGAGAGATGTTAACTTCCTTTTTACAATAATAAATATAACAGTGTAAAAGGATGCAAAGCAACAATAGTTAATTTGACACATTGGGCTACTCTTCTGTTCAGAAATCATTTAATGGAGGTTCCTTGTATTTTTGTTTTAAATCATAGTCATTAATTAAATCAATTACATTTTCATATTAAACTCATTAGTTGAACTGCCACTGTAAATAAATCCTGACCCAAGGAGACATCATAACTGGACTTTGAAAAATAATTGCAAACTGTTCTAAAATTACACTGGAAACTTCATAATCCACTTTAAAATTTAATTTAGTTCCAAAATTCATGCAAGTTAAAAAAACAATCAAATTATTCTGTTCGACTGAAGAAATCCAGACTTGTGACTTCCTAATAAAAGATGCAATTTTATTTCTTGAATTGAATATTATAATTTATTCTTTCCTTGCAATGATGTTAATTTCAATGCACTTAATAAAAACATCTGCCAAATATGTAAGATTCATCGACCATGAAGGATTTGTTATAAATTCAATGAAATTCTGATCTAAATTCATTGACATGAAAAAAAATCCATTAACTCACTATGATGTTCAAAATGTCTCAATATTGTTTTTGCTCTGGATAACCATTTCACTTCAATATGTAAAAAAAGTGCAGTATTTTTACTATCCATTTCATCACATAAAAGTTTTAATAATCTGGATCAAAGTGTTCATGAATTTACATAGTTCATAATTTTATACAACTTTCTTGAAAATAATAACTACTCTTTCCTATTACATTGCCAAATGTATACCATGTAATACTCAATTGTCCAAACACTTTACTACATTTACAATGCTTTATTTTCCACCCTTTTCTAAAGTTTACAGTTTCAATTGCCCCAGCAATCTTCTTCAGAACACTGCTTTATTTTTCACCCTTTTGCCCCAGCAATCTTTTTCAGAACATTACATGTAAGAGATGTAATGTTCTGAAGAAGATTGCTGGGGTAACTGAAACTGTAAACTAGAAAAGGGTGGAAAATAAAGCATTGTAAAAGTAGTAAAGTGCTAGGACAATTGAGTATAATATTTGTTGAAAATAGTTTTTAAATATGTTAAATTTTTTTTTAGTTATTAGTGCATGCCTATGTGAAATGCAATAACTTTTGGTGGCTTCTTCAGCCACTTGCAGAACATGTATTATATATCTTTTCATCTTTCCTAGCACTGTTTGAGCCATCTGTATAAATATCAATATACATCTCCCAAATAATGAATGAGGTTGATTATATTTTATCCAACAGTCTTTTCTTATAGAAATTCACATATGAGTAAACATCATTAAAAATCACTATTTCAGTTTTTAGAGATAAATATATAAACTTATTATTTAAATAATATTTTACGTGCAAATTGAAAATTATAATTGCAGTTTGTAATGCTATAATTGACTATTTATTAGTCTGCATTCTGAATAGGTTATATTTACCTGTTTAAGAAGGTTTATTTAAACTTATTTATATCAATAATCTCAATCTCTGTGGTCAAGTTATAATATTTAGTGTCTATATAAATATTTGGACCTTGCATAAAAATGGGACACCACTTTTATTGTTAAAGTAGGTTGCCATGACAACAATTTGAAATTGTTGATTGTTATTGATTGGAATTGTCTACGTATTGAATGGTTTTAATGATTACAATTAAAGTATATTTGAAATATATAATGAAAAATGCAAAGTAATGAATATTTTATTAACATATCATTTATAATGGATTCACCCTCCATTTCTTATAATCATTTGAGTAATAAATCAAAAACAGCATAGAATTATTTTCACCTTTCAGTATTTTACTATTGGTAGATAAAGTAATATTAGATTTGGGGGTTCTCAATGATAAAGTTTTGTGGAATAAATCTTTATTAAATGATAAATATTTTGTAAATATATAAAATTATATATACTGTTTTCCAATGTAAGGGTTAAATGGGTGTGAAAGGGTAACCAACTCTGGAGCTCAAGATCAGTGGACCATTTCCTACCTCTGACACTTTCAGTACTCAATCTTTTTATGAACTTCTGAACAATAAACTATTCTATTATTTTTTCTTCAAAATTTCATATCAATTCATCAAAAAATGAAAAAATGTTTTTTCACTCATTAAATTCTAACTCCCACATCCTTCATATTTGAAAAGCCCTAATGACAATTTTGGTCATATTTACTCTTTTTATATTGGATTGTAATATCATCTACTCAAAAATTAGAAACAAATATTTCTTATTTGAAGTCCATTTTTAAAACAAAAATGAATTTCAGCTGAGACATTGTAAAACAATGAAAATATGTCTTAAAATTCAAAATTAAACTTATTACTATGAAAATTTCACAAAAAATATCTTTAACAATGTTCATTAAAGCAATTATCATTAACTGGTAAAACCATATTCCACTTTAACATGGATATATTTTTATGATTTATTTTCTTACACACAAATAATTTCAAATAAAATCTAATTGTAATCATATAGTTTTGTGTTCAGAACAAATATTTTATAAATAAATTGCATAGGTTCTTGTTTTTGCTTTTAAATGTCACACTTTTTTATATAAAACTTTATTAATAACAAACTATGTGCAAATATATATTTACAATAGAATAAGTTTATAAGCAAAAGTTTGATGAAACTACAACCATAATGGTATGTTAAGTTGTTTTACTTCAATCACATGTAATCCAAATTTGAAGTATCATATTTTAATATAATCATGATGACTAAACTGAAGAAGAGTTCAGATATTTATTTTCAGAAGTAAAATCTGGTGGGTAGTGTTTATGGGAATAAAGATGAACACAACTGGAATAGATTGTGTTTGCCATGTTTTGAGCATGATATTCCTAGCAAAAACTTTGAATTGAATTATTCCTTGTAATATCTTTTGAGTAGTTTGTATTTTTTATTGTCAAATATAATGGAACAGCATTCAAGTCACATGGTTCTTAGTGTGTAAATAGTTACAGATGTATTATATGGTATTTTATATATATTTTAAGTAATTGCTTGAGGTTGGTTTACATGCCAAAGCATTTATATGTAAATAACTTACTGAAAATTACAAATTTTTTTTCAGAAGTACTAAAACAATAAAACGCACTCTAAAATGCCTCAGAACAAATAATTACCAATCAGTTAATGTTATTTTTTTTGTATTATGATACAACTAATGAGGGATTACTATACTGCTCTCTCATTTAAATTTAAATGTTAATTATATAAAGTCAGTAAAGCTCTGATATCTACAGACTTTGTTCCCAAACTAATACTTTTAGGAATGATTTCTATACAATAAAAATGCATAATGTTAAACTAATGGTATACATAACTGCAAAATAGCAAATAAAAACTAAAATGACACCAATACCAAAATAATACCTCCAATGTTTAGTAACTTTGTAACTATAATTTTCCAGGAGATTAATAGCAAAGTGAACTTTCCCAATTACACATTTGTTAACTGCATGAAATTCATTGGTATATATTAAACTCTGATAGCAGAAATAAAATGATCCGTACTTTCTAAAATTAAAACACGACAACAGAGGACTTGTGCAGTACTTAAAACAATGCATTAATTGTCTAAGTTTGACATATTGAAGCCAGTTTTTCCATTCTTAATTAGCACCCAACATTCTAGATATATAAAATATTAGACACAATAACATGCAATAAAACCAAACAGTGAAATTAACTCTCAATATATAAATAAACAAATAATAGATCTTAAGTAACATTTACAGTTAAAACTTAAAAATCAAATTTTTCTTTAAATCAGCAACATTAACACTCTAACAAGAATGGTCAACATTCCATAATTTGTATATATTTACACAATTACATTGTTTGTTTGATAAATTATCTATCATATTTATAAAATATGCCTCTTTGATATTTCTTTTTCTCAAATCATTTTCAATATACAAAATAAATCATTGTTATTTGTATTGAAAGTTTTTTTATTTATTTTGACAATGTTTTATTTTGCATGTGGAAAATGATTTGGTGAAGATAAAAAAAGCAAATTTTATAAAAATGTGAATAAATTATTATATAAGCAGAGTAATTGTATAAATATATACAAATTATAAAAGGATGGCCATTCACATTAATGTTGTGTGACTTTAAACCACTAAATATCAGATAATCACATTTTTATGTTTACACAAGCTGATATCACATAGATAAAATTCTCCATACAGTAGCACCACCCAGTGCAAGCCAGAGTAATCAATAGATGCAAGAAGGTTTGTGCATAAAATCCATATTTCCATCTAGTGCTTACTTATCCAATATTCCCAGACTAGTTTCTAGCTGATGGGTTTCATCAGATCCTAAGGTCTAGGTGCTATACATTCAGATCTATGGCTCTACACTGATGAAAACCATTAGCTAGAAACTAGTCTGGGGATATTGGATGAGTAGGCAATAGATGGGGATTTTATGCACAAACCTTCTTGCTTTCATTGATTACTCTGGTTTGCACTGAATAATGCTACATTTTGCTTATGTAAGACTTGAATGGGATTTTGATTTTTAAATTTTATCTGTATTTGTTTTTCTAAATTGCATGTTTAAAGCTACCCATAGATCTTATTTATTTATATGATAATATATTAAATATCAATTCTAATGTTTTGTTTTAATATATATATATATATATATATATATATATATATATATATATATATATATATATATATATATATATAAATGCTTAATGAATAATATCCACAGAGCACAACTTTCTTTTTCTAAAATCCTGAATTATCATCTATTTTTAGAAGTGTTTTTATTCCTTTTACTAAAAATCTAATAGTTCTTTTAAGCATGATTATATGAAGGATTTTAAGAACTATTCCTAAACACTCTGAACCTGACAGTTCATTTGATGCTTCTCTCTAAAACAGAATAAATCTTTTCTTTGAATGTGTTGTTAGTCACATATTACAAATGGATTACTCACTAGGAGGATCAAAATGGACAAACTCTAGGTTCAATTTTTGCATGTCCTCTTTAATAGCTTGCTTAAGACTTAACTCTATTATTAGACAAAGTTTGCTTTTTAAAGTAGTATCTTTAAATGGAACAAAATATACAGTATAAGCCTCATAAAATATTCCTGTGTGTGCAGAACCATTTGTGTGAATACCTATTTAACTATATAAAGAAAGAGAGAGAGAGAGAGAGATTAAAGTATTGCATTTAATGCAATTATTAAAACCTAACACATGTAAATATGAGTGTGCTAATATATATATATATGAAATTGTAAAAGCTAGTTATTTTGAAATACAAACTAATATTTTTATATATTTATTTCACAGAGAATAGTGCTGAAGTTATTAAAGCATGTGGGGTGATTTAATATATATATATGTACCATGTACCTAATGAAGTTTGAGAAATGTCTCAAATATATTTGTTACTTTATTTGTATTATATTGTATTGGGAAAATATGTATTAAAATATATTTCCAGTGTAGTATAGTGAGAATGTATGATAAATTGTTTAATTTGTGTTAGAATGAAAAATATTTGTATTATAAAATGTTGATATTTGTCATACATAATAATTCGAAAGTATTTATTTTATTTGTATTTTTGTACAATAAAATTATTATTTGAGAGATGTTGGTTGGAAGTGGCCAAAGAGTTTTAAAAAGATGTTACTATGGTAACAATGATGTCAATTGCAAAAGTTATAAATAGAACTGACTAGAAAAAAACTGACTCTTGTTTAAGTTCAACAGAACCACATCTAAATTTATTTACATGATTTTTATTTATTTATTTAAAAAATATATAGTTGGGTGGACAAAATCATCAGGTAAAAAGCAGCATTTTTTCCCCAGAAACTGTACAGAGCATCAAGGATTTGTGAAGAGCAATAATTTATTACAAAACAAAAAGTAATCAAAAATGATTTATTCTGTAATAAAGCATCACAATGTTTATTTGCTTTAAAATGGATATTACTTACTTTTCAATGATGAGATCTAAATTTTAACAACAGAAAAATATACAGAAACAATATGTTTATACACTGATATAATTTTATGAACTTGATATATTATGTATATACAGGGTTAAAATTGGTTCAATTTCCATAGCATCATTATGGATGATACTAGCATTTGATCACTTGTAATGCTTTATGAACTGATTACTTGCTAAATGAACATTGCACCATCATGTATATTAGTGTTTGCACATGTATAATGTTATAAGAGTCAAATATCTGCTGAATGCAAATATAATTTGAATATTTGGAAAATATCATAATTAAGAAAATCTGCTTTGAATTTCGTAGCTTTTCATGATAATTCTATTTTGTCTGAAAAATAAAACATCATTCAACTGCCATTAAAAATACAAAACACTGGAACTATGGTTCCTTTTAGAACTATTACACAGATCATTTGATTAAATTTATCATTATTATTCCTATATTTTTCTCTCTTCATTAAAAATGTATAATATTTATTGATATGAATAATGGTATAATTTTAGGCTAAGTAGTAATCTATTTACATACCCAAATATAAGAGTTTTTTGTTCCTAAGTTTGAATTTATATCTTGCAGCATAGTAATTATTATTTTAATTTAAATATTCATTTTTTTTTATATTTTTCTTCATTATAAATTAACTTCAGGTATATTTACTTATATTAGGAGTTGAAAAAGTTTATAACATATTAAATATTTATTTTAGTGTGTTCTCTTAAATTTATATTAACAAATAAGTAATTTATTTTGTATATATTATATTTCAATTAACTATATTTTAATACAAAGTATAAAAAGAACTTATATCTTGAACTCTCTTAAATTTCAGAAAGTATAAACATTCTACAACATTTTTTGTATTATAAAAATGTGTTTGCATTTAATATTCAATAAGTAGAGATTGAAGTGCAATCACCTAATTAAATATGAAATTACTTTGCTTAGAGCATAATCAGATTATATGCATATATTTTAAATGTTTATTTACCATTTATGTATTTTTCATTTTAATTTATATCACTTATTAATAAATTTTGAATTAATTTAAAAGTAGTTGGTTGTCATTCAATTTTGCAAGGCAAATTTATTGGTTAATCATATTTTGGATAATATAATATTCATTAATTTATTATACCACATAATTCATTAGAAGCAGTTATAAAAATAATTCAGAAATTAAGAACAAAGAATGGATAAGAAAGTGCAATTGCTTATTATTTTATTTGTATTGAATTTAATATTTATCTGAACAGTTGTAGATTATGTACTACAATAATTAACTGATTTCTTAAATATTTAGTAAGTAATTGGAAACTTATTGTAATTATTTTATTAGTAACAAGTAATAGATATACTAAAATAAAAATTACAAATTAATTGATTTGATGATTGATAAAGGTACAAATATGAAAATTATTGAAGATGAGTAAAGGTAATTGCTATGAAATGTTCATGTATTTTTTGTTATTGATGATTAAAATGAATGCTATATTGAATCAATATGCCATCATAAAATTCATCTTATTCAGTTATAAAGTTGGTAATAGTAATATATTTTATTATGTTACAAATTAGAGTGATTCACTTTAATTATATTTAAACTTTGTTAATGTGATTATGAGTACAGTAATTAGTAATAATAGTCTTGTTAATGATAATGATATCTCCAATATTCAAAACAATATTGATTAAAATAATCAAAATAAAAACAAAGAAAAAAATGAAATATCTATATAACTACATTTCTGTCAATCAATGTCATATAAGTAGTAGATGCTTGAAATTCATGAAATATTTGTGATATTATTAGTCAGACAATACTTTACTAAAAAGCTTGCTATTAATTGGCTTTACAGGAGACTATATGTTTCTTTTTGATTAACCAAAAAACACAGTACATGTACAATTTTTTAAGGATATGATACACACACATATATATATATAGCTTAACAAACCATCAATTGTCAGGCAAACAAATACAGTAATATAGAGATTAATAATAATTCCCAATTATTTAAATAAATGCATGAGTAATGATTTATTTTTTTAATTTAATAAATTATAATTCTGATAAAGTTTAAAAGACAATCAAATTGGCCCATGCTTCTTTAGACTACAATCCCAATTTTATTATATATTTTTTTGGTAGATGACTGAAAACAAAATAATTTCTTTGTAAAATGAACCCTGATTTCTATTTTGAAGTAAATGTCTTCTTATAATGCAGTCAGGGAATTCTTTCTTTATAGATAAATTAACTCACAAGTACCAGTTAAAGAAATATTTTTTAAACAAATTTCTGATTGTGACTGTGTGTTATGTTAATAACAAGCATATGCCTAATGTAGTAAGATTTTCACAAAAAATATTAAGCTTTTGCTATATTGACTAGAAGTAATATATTTTTCTATTTAAATCATAAGCTGATAATTTAGAATGATTGTTTTTTATTAAGCTATAAATATTAATGGCAGATTTACCTAAATAAGTTGAAAAGTGTCTTTTTAGAACAAATTTCAGCAAGATATTTATTTCTGATGGAATCTACTTGAAATAGTCCTGCACATTTAATGCTCAAAGTTCATTTTTTACTAATAAAAGAAATCTTTCCCAGTAGACATGAGATCACATGTATAATAAATTCAGACATTGAAAATTTTTGAAATAAAATTAATTAACAATAAAAATTTTGGTACACCATATCTTGAGGAAATGTAATGTGGGTTGATAATATATGCAAAAATGTATTTGAAATAAGCTTAAAATCTGTGAAATTAGAAATTTTGTCTAGTGCACTTTTGACTAAGTTATAATTGTCATTGTTATGTCACCTGATAGAGGGAAGAAAATTGCTGTGTTTATTAACCTTTGGGAAGCTTCTCATGAATTATTTCATTTGTTTTACCAATTAACTCCCTGGTGAATTTTTTCATAAGTATTATATGTTAAAATGCATGTAAAACAGTATATTTTATTATATAAAAATTTCACTGAAAAATTTATGCTAAAAGGTGGGAAATTCAAAATTCCCACTCTTACAATAGACATAAGCCTCTCCCTGATATGTTCACCCATTGTCTGTTGCCAAGGCTGTAAAATGTTTGACATTTTATGACATTGTTTAAAGAAAATAGTTTCAATGACCAAAAATGTGTCTATTTTGCAAATTTATTACTATTTTATATATATTTTTTTACAATAATTTACACTACATTTATTAGATATCAAAAAATATAAATTATTATTAACTTATTTTGACTTAAAATACTTTATTTTCAAAAATATATTATATTAGCAGTGAATTTAAACAAGTCCTGAAGCAATTTACAAGCTTAGCTTCTATGTAAGCAAACTACTTATACTTATGAGTATGAAAATATCACAGTTTTGCAATAACTATTCAAATATTTTAAACTTTTGAAGCATAATTCATTAGATATAAGAGAAATAAATAAATATTTGTTTCTATTTTTAAAAATAATAAGAATTAAGAAATATTTCATTGATTTTATAAACTGAAAATAATATTTCTATAAACAATGATGTGTAAACTCTTTGTTTTGATTATGATCTCATTTTTTTAAATATTTACAGAAACAAAATGTGAACATTTAAATTTATTTCAGTAGTAAACAAAAATATCTATGAAATAAAGTCAAATTTATTATTTTCAGATAAGTAATAATCATTTAATTATATATTTTATGTTGATTCATGATACAAAGACAACCATCAGAAAATGCTGAAATGTGAGTCTTAGGCTGCATGTTAGAAATATTAACAAGATGCAAATAGGTGATTAGAATAATTGAAAGACTAATTTTTAATTTAAGTCAGTCATTTTTTAGAAAGAGGCCTGGCACATTGGAAGAGATAAGAGCACAATTAACAAGAAAGACTCCTGCATTTCTCTTTCTAAAAAGAAGCCTACTTAAACTAATAATTAGCCATTTAATTATGCTAATCATCCATGTCTTTTTAAAAAACTCTGCAATCTTCTTTCCTCTGTTGCTTGCCATGACTATGATTAATATAACTTAGTCAAAAGTGCACAAGGCAAAATTGCTGACTTCACAGATTTTGAGCACATCTCAAATAGGTTTTTGCATATATTATCCACATTAGAATTAATTAAGTTTTCCTCATTTATAACATAAATTTGACATTCTTGAAAAATTGATTTTTAATAACATTGGGAAAGACTAGATCACTACTTATATGTAATCAAATTAATGCTTACACTAATTAATAATTTTAAAGTATTAAAAGAGATTTAAAATGAACTATACAGATAAGAGAACAAATAGGTGTTATTTGTGTCATTAAAAAAGTTAAGAGATTTAAATGTATTTGGACTTGACATAGTTCTAGAAGAAACAATAACAAATGGCCAACTGTAGCTTTAAACTAGTTTTGGAGAGCTTGTAAAAGATCAAGAAAGCAGCCACATTTGAGATGAATAGATGACATAAAATGTTCTATGAATATGTTAAGAAGAAAGGGTATAAATCAGAAAAACTGGATGAAACTTTGAAACATTTCCATCTTGCAATGAATCAATAATGTTTGAAAATGATCATAATAATAATGCATGACTTAAAGTTTATATAATGGAATCTATATAAGTTAGCATGTAAAAATTTTCACATATTTGTGTCTAAAGGTCTATTTTTACATATTTTCTATGCATATTTGACTATATGGGTTATTTAAACAACACAAGTATTAATTTGATTATATTATATAATGATTTAGCATTACTTAAGATTATTAAAAATAAATGATGAATTATTTAGACCTGGGAAAATAATAGACTGCCAAAGTTACATTATAATAATATATATTTGCAATTTAATTAATTTTATTTTAATTAGTTACTAACATTTAAATCTATTATTATAAAATCTAAAAACCAGCAGAAGCAAAATTATTCTGCTGGTGAACATATACTTGTATAATTTTAACATGCTTTATACAAAGGAATCTATCCTATAATCTTTAATTCATTACAATTACTTGAACATCATAACTGTCAATTTGATTATATGTTCCCTGAAATCATAAATAAAATAGGAATAGAAGGAATGATACAGTTCACTAAAAGTCCCGAATTTTAAATAAAGCACCAAAGTTTATCCTCTTTGGCCAATCTTATTTTAAAAAAAAAAAACAGGTGTTAAACATCTCACAGAAACAAAACATCTATAATAAAAAATATGGTATTCTAATCAAGTATTAATAATTATTTATCTAACAATAGACTTGCTCTTGATCAAATAAATATATAAACAAAGCAAAACTCTCCATAAAATATTGCCACCCTGTGCCAACCAGAGTAATCAATGAATACCAGAAGGCTTGTGCATAAAATCCCTATCTAATGCCTACTCATCCAATATCCCCAGACTAGTTTCTGACTTGTGGCCATCATCAGTGAGCTTTGGATCTGAGAGCACTGCACCTAGATCTTAGGATCTAATGCAACCCTCCAGCACCCACCTTTTATCTCTACTTAACTACAAAACTATGAGAATGAAATTCAAAACACAAAAATATTTTCAATCTAAGCTCAATATCTTATATAGTCATATGGGTCTGAACTCAGTTCAGCACCTATACATTTTGGTGTCTTTGGCTCTTTAACAACCATATCCACTACTATCTTATTAGGCAGAATTGGTGTTAAACCACTAAGCATCACATGATCACTATCTTATTCTTGCACATAATTGATTATAAACAAAGCAAAACTCTCCATACAGTATTCCACCCTGTGCCAACCAGAGTAATCAATGAATGCCAGAAGGCTTGTGCATAAAATCCCTATCTAATGCCGACTCATCCAATATCCCAGACTAGTTTCTGACTTGTGGCCATCATCAGTGAGGAGCTTTGGATCTGAGAGCACTGCACCTAGATCTTAGGATCTAATGCAACCCTCCAGCACCCATCTTTTATCTCTACTTAACTACAAAAATATGAGAATGAAATTCAAAACACAAAAATATTTTCAATCTAAGCTCAATAGCTTATATAGTCATATGGGTCTGAACTCAGTTCAGCACCCATACATTTTGGTGTCTTTGGCTCTTTAACAACCATATCTACTACTATCTTATTAGGCAGGATTGGTGTTAAACCATTAAGCATCACATGATCACTATCTTATTCTAGCACATAATTGATTATAAACAAAGCAAAACTCTCCATACAGTATTGCCATCCTGTGCCAACCAGAGTAATCAATGAATGCCAGCAGGCTTGTGCATAAAATCCCTATCTAATGCCTACTCATCCAATATCCCAGACTAGTTTCTGACTTGTGGCCATCATCAGTGAGGAGCTTTGGATCTGAGAGCACTGCACCTAGATCTTAGGATCTAATGCAACCCTCCAGCCCACCTTTTATCTCTACTTAACTACAAAATTATGAGAATGAAATTAAAAACACAAAAATATTTTCAATCTAAGCTCAATAGATTATATAGTCATATGGGTCTGAACTCAGTTCAGCACCCACACATTTTGGTGTCTTTGGCTCTTTAACAACCATAGCCACCACTATCCTATTAGGCAGGATTACTCTGGTTGGCACAGGGTGGCAATACTGTATGAAGAGTTTTGCTTTGTTTATAAACAATTATGTGCTAGTATATGATAGTGATCATGTGATGCTTAATGGTTTAAATAAATATATATTAAAGAAACAAACAAGTAAACAAAGTTGTATTTTATGAAATACTTAATGTAGATTTATTTAACATGAAAAAAAGTATAATTTAATTTTGTAAATAATCTATAGATTTTTGACTTTAGGTCAGCATGGGTGTGACAAGAATCTCGGCCTTGGGGTGACCTTTGAGCGTTCCATCATCAGATTTTCAATTGGATGGACGGTTGAAGAGTTGGAGTGTGTAATGGATTGAAGCCTGTCCATTAAAGTATGAAGATTGGCTATCTTAATATATATCTGAGTACTTATTGCATATATGTGTAGAGATGATAATCTGGACCAACTGATGATTGCTGGCTTAGCATGAAATACATATATTGGTAATTATTTATTTTTTCGACATATACGTGTTTAAGTGTATCAGTAATATGAGATAGAGTGGTGAGTGGTGGGTTGCGTGAAAGTCTGTGATCATATATCCGAAATATTAAAATATATATTTATAAATTATAGAGTTTTTTTTTTTAAAAAATTCTTCAAATTAAGTGATGATTTTATGTAACATGTTAGATCATGGTTGAAAATGAGAATGGTTTATGTTATTTAAATCTTTGTTTTGTCTTTTGGAAAAAAATTATTTGAAAGTATTGATAATAAACTCTTTGTTATTGTATTCTTTCAATCTTTTTTTTTTTGGCAATAAATAATCTGCTTTTAAAAATAAAAATGAGATATATATGTCTGCTCTAAGAAGTTTTGCAAAAACAAACATAAGTAACAGTTTATGTAATGTGTTAAATCGGGGGAATTTTAATTCCTATATACTTGTCTTTGATCACATACATTTCTAATTCTATCCAATTTTAATGTAATTCTATTGGAATTTGAAAAATACATATATATTGTATGGAAAATAGTGTTAGAAATAAATATATTTAAATAAACTCTGCTAAAAGGATGCGGATGATCAAAGGCAGTCCTAGAACTTAGGTACGAATGCAACAGAGGGTCATATCTCTAGTACATAAACCAACATAGAAAAATGTATAATGCTAGTTAAAATCTATATAAAATATTTGAAATGCCTCATAACTATATTTTTTCAGCCCCCTTACCTTTTAAATAAAGAAAAGCTTAAGTTTTGCAGCCCATTGAAAAGGAAATTCTCTTTCAATGGGTCAATGGGTAGGTAAATTTAAGCTTTTCTTTATTTAAAGGGGGGGGGGGGCTGAAAGAATATAGTTATGGAGTGTTTCAAATATTATATATAAATATGTATAAAATATTTATCATGCCTACATATGTGGGTATTCAATAATAATACATAAATAAATACTTTCAAATATCATGCTATCCACTTAATTTCTAATCATATGACCTTTTTTTTTTTTTTTTACTGAACATAGTTGAAATGTAAATTAGAAATCTTCAGCATAATGACCACTACTCTACTATAGAAAACAACTCTACACAGGGAAAGGAAAAAGTTTAAATGAACTGATAATACTTTCAATTATAATTTAGAGATGTAACTTATATTTATGTGGAATAGAAGATTAGTGATATCAGTACAAAATAGAATATAAATACATGAGAAGATATTAAAATGAGCAGAGTCATTTTCTGGTAGCCACTTCTGTTGTACTACATGATTTTTCTTCTAAATACCCCTTGCAGGGAATCTTCTGTATCAATCTGCCAAATGATATTATCATGTAAAATCATGGTTCCCCATAGCATTTTTGCATATTTGTCAATATCTGTTATGGCTAAAATGATGAAACCATGTGTTCTGTTAGGAAAAATGGCAAAGAAAACAGGTGTAATGCTTGAAACAGTTTAGATGTAAATTGTTCAGGAAAAAAAAAACAAATTTAAAACTGGTTTAATAAGTGTCAAATTTACCACGTTCCAAAAATGCATAAGTAAAATCCAATGGTAATATGATGCTGGGTTTTTTTTTCCATTTTGTATGCAAATAGCATTGTTCACTCAGAATTTGTTGATAATGATCATGCATGTAAATCCTACAAGTTTTTAAACTTTTAATTATTGCAGTGGCAATATGTGGAGTACAATCTTCACCAAAACAACATGATAGCACACAAAACCTTGAGTGTGAATCTGTTTTTAATTAAATTTAGCATGATATAACTTATCCAGCAGACATATTTACTCAATCCCCTTCATGTGACTTCTTTTTATTCTCTGGAATAAAAAAAATGCTAATTTTGGGAGACTTAGAAATGGTTAAGAAAAATATGACAGAGGCTATAAATAGCAACTCTTTGTGAGAGTTTCTGGACTACTTCAAAAAGTGAAAAACACAATTAGATTGTTGCATTGCATTAAATGAACAATACTTTTAAAGGGATTCAAGTCATAACATCTAAAAATAAATACAGTACACATTTTTATTACAAAAATCTGGTTATTTTGGTTACCCCCTCATATATACCAAGCAACAATTTCATTATTTAATTAATCCACCAAACTATTTGAATTATATAATTTGCTGTTATTTTTTGATGTTTATGAGAAATATATATTTTTCTTCCTATATACCAGAGTCCTGTCTTGATAAAGTCTAAACCTAATATTTAGTTTAACAATTATGTCATTATAATGACCATCATGGTTTAATCCCATGATTAGCCTGGAATTAATATTCACAGATCAATTCCAGTTCTGGCTCTTCTATTACTCAAATCTAGTATGAACTCCCAAGGCAGTAAATCCATTTGATGATCTTTCTATCATTATAATATAATAAATAAAAAATAATTTTAAAATATTTTATTTAATTTGAGGAGTGTTTAAAGAAAACAATTATTTTTGAGCTTTTAGTGCACTAGTCCTAAAATTAAAGAACATGATTTTTATATAATAGTTTTTATTCATATTATTTTATTTTTTGTCTTGGATATTTTGCAAGTCCTTCATCTTCCAATTTAAAAACTAAGAAGGTAAACAATGTCACCAAATTTCCAGTCATCAACATCAACCATCATCAATCCATTGCAGGATGAAGGTCTTTCCAACTTCAATCCATCTTCTCTGATCGCTAGCCTCTTGCCTCCACATCATTCCTGCACATTTTCTTATTTCATCCATCTATTTTACATGTGGTCTCTTTCTGGGTCTTTTATAATCTTTTGCAATCCAGTTTACATTTTCAATTGCCCATTTATTGTCATATCTTATAGAAATATGTTCATCCCAATTCCATTTCATTCTTTTGTTCTTTCAATGGTGTCAGAAACACCTCACCCATGCATTGCATTTTCAATATTTTCTTGTTACTCCTACTCTTTGCATTGTTTTTCTATTAAGTGTCCAAGTCTCAAATCCATAAGTAAAAACAGGTAAAACACATTTAATAAAAACATTCCTTTTTGAACATGTTGGCATATTTCCTTTTAGAATTAAGTTATTTCTACCAAAAGCACTTCATCCTAGTTTAATTCTATGATTAATTCTATACATTATGTTTCCATCTGTAGTAATAATCTAAACAAGGTATTTGTAGTTGTTAACTTCTTGTAACTCATCATAATCGAACTTTATTTTCATCTTTTGAGAAAATCCATTTAACATTACTTTAGACTTTTTAACATTTACCATTAGTCCTACTTTTTTATTTTCATCTGATAACTCCTGCAACATTTTCTGAAACTCAGAATAATTATTTGCAAAAACAACTACATCATCTGCAAAATCTAAATGACATAATCTCCATTTACTCCTTTACCTTCCATTTTAATCCACGAAATAGTTCTTGCAGCACTACTGTAAAAAGTTTTGGAGATATGGAATCACCTTATCTTACAACCTTCTCAATGTTAATCTTCCTAGTATCATTATGTAAACTAATTGTTGCTGTTGCATTTTTATAAATATTCTTCAGAATATGACAATATCCTGGATCAATACCCTGATGACTCAATGCTTTAATCACTGAAGAAATGCTTATAAAATCAAATGCCTTTTTATAAACTACAATCCAAAGCATAATGGCAATTCATATTCATTGCTCCTTTCTATAACTTTTCTCAATATATATGATCCACTATAGTAAAACCACTTTTAAATCCAGCCTGTTCTTTTGGTTGGTTAAAATCAGTACAATTTTTGCAGAGAATATTGGATATTTCTAGTATTTAAAATAAAATCGTTTATAAGATGTTTTTGTTTATGAAAGCAGTCTTTTGTAAAAAAACAAAATTTTGTTAAAGAATCAAAACAGATTGAGATTTTATTCTTCATTTCTTTTTCTGTTTTAATGAACTGTAAAGGTTTTTTAGTGAATTAGTCATTAAATTCAATGAAACTGTATTTTTAAAAAATATATTTCCATCTAGTGGACATTAGAGAAAGCTTAATGAACTAATATCAGTGTGTTAAAAATTCAGCCAACTAGTATTGTTTGGTTGGACCACCAAATGGATAACCCTGAAATATTTTATGTCATCCAGACCTAATACGTATAAAATCTGAAAGATATACATTCAATAGTAGTATGCTAAAAATTGTTTAGAAGATTTGATCCAAATAAACAAGCAAACAAACGGAATTTCTAAGTTAAGTAAAAGTTTTAAAAGTAGATCAATTGAAAAAAGAGAATACAAATTAAAATACTATGAGACAAAGTAAGGAAGTATTTTTTTTACAAATATACTTCACGTATAAATTTGTTACAAAGTATTTAATATCTATTTTATAAAGGTGATTTTCCTATTAATCATAGTTGGCTAATTTGATTAACAAACAGCTAATAGCCTATTGTTCGCTTTATACAAATCTAAAAGAAATCTAGATCTACAATGGTCTAGATCAGTGGTTCTCAACCTGTGGGTCATGATCCCTGTGGGGCTCAAACAACCCTTTCACAGGGGTTGCCAAATCATTGGAAAACACTTATTGTTAACAGTAGCCAAAATTATAGGTTGGGGCTCACCACAGCATAAGGAACTGTATTAAAGGGTTGTGGCATTAGGAATGTTGAGAGCCACTGGTCTAAAGAAAATATTTTTCTGGTAGTTGTTTAATAAAGTGATAATGTAGAAGTCTTAAAGCTAAAAGTTTTTTAGGTTGGTTCTTTGCTGACCAAAAAATAACAATTTTATTACAGTTGAATGAAAGTTCTATACTGATCTCACTATTTGAACACTGAGCATGATATGATCTCTCAAATTACTGATTTTATTATTACCATTATTATTAAAAACTGGCCTATGAACATGTTTTTATTAAATAATATATTTGATCATGATTGTATACTACTGTATATTTTTTTAGTTTGCTTCAAGTTAATTTTTTCACTGAAAGACAATATCTAAAACACATTTTACACCTTTTAATATACAAGTTAGTTAAAAATTAAATATTACATAATGCTATTTTATTACTAATAAATAATATAGAAATTCATAAAATATTAAAACGCAAGTAAAATTACAAACTTATACTAAAATTTTCTCATAACCACAGTTAAGTTTAATTTATTTTCATATGAGAAGGTCTTTTTGTGATAGATAAAATGATTGTTAGTATACGTTTATTTTACTATTGTTTTAATGTTATATTTTTTCCTACTTTAGGAAAGTTAAAAATATGTCACTTATAAGACATTTAACATGGATTTAGCTATATTTATAAATACGTCTAATGAAACTAATACAGCAAGATTCTAATTATATGTTTTGAAAGTTTTTGTTTTATTTATATCAGTCCTTCTTTCAATTTAGCTCTATAAAATCACAACCAACCATCAACATAAGAAGTCATACCAATCTCCCTTACTCTGGATGCATTAGTAAAACATGTGTACCACATGTTACAATTTAACAGCATTTACACTCTTTTAGATATACATAAACATATCTTTCCATATACATTTTTAGATACATTTCAAATGAACATGAACAAAGATGTGTAAAAAAGATAAATAGCCAAGTTGTGCATTTCATGCTGAACTGACATGCATCAGTTGCCCCAGATCACAATCTCTTACATACGACTTCATCATTTGTTCAGTATTTATAGATAGAAAATTATTATAATTTGATTTATGTATGTTTGATACTTGTAAATCAAATATTTTGCTTTAATATCTATAGAACAAATCATGGTGGTATATTAAGAGATTATGACCTGAACCAACTGATGAGAGCTTTTTCTACATGAAATGCATCTTGGAGTCATTTATCTTTTCTGAATTTGTTCATATGAATCAAGATTGTTTGGTAGAATTGATATTGTAATTACATCCCATAAGGTTATTACACATTAAAAAAATAATGGATTGGATCATGTATTTATGTTCAGTTAAGAACCAAATACATTAATCTTTAAATGATATTTAACATTTATATCAGGGCTAAAGGTAATCCCTAGTTTAATAAAGGACTAATTTAATATCAAAATTATCTGTGCCAATAGTTTAATATTTGTAAACCGAAGTGTATAGTACAACTGCAGTATATATCATATTCCTAAACTCAAAATAACTTACTTATAGGATCGTTTTTTTGTATCAAACAAAGAGATAAGTACCTTGGCTTTAAAATACCACAGTATTAAATCAATTACTTTAAATAATTAAAGGTGTGCAAAGCAAAATTTAAAACTGAAATTACTGACAGCTGAATCCAATATGGATGCTGGTAAAAATTCTAATGCTAATGGAGATAAACAGAATATGAGCTTAAGAGGCAAGAAGATAGGAATTAAGAAGATTAATAGTCCTTCAAAGTTACCTAAGTTTACAAAAAATGCAAATGAAAAAAATGTATTATCTCAAAAAAACTTTCAGAGTAAAAAATAAAAAAGTTTCATTGATAAATCTTTAGATAATAATCAACATCAGCCTAATGTCATGATAGAGTTGCAAAGGAATATGAAAACTAGGAATCAAAAAGTTATTTCAATGCACAAACAAAATGATATTTCAATAATAAATAGTGATTTGGAATTATCAAAAATTCAGGAAAATTCATCAAAATTTGAACCAATTATAAGCGAAAATAGATCGCTAGTGGTTACAACACAAAAAAAAAAAAAAATTGATGATATAGAAGGTGCTAAACCGAAAGTGCCCGAATATGATGAGTTTAAGCTTGTTTTTTTTTTAAGTGTCATAGCATCGGCCGGGACGCAAACCCGCAAACCGGGCAACTGCCTGCAAGTGCAAGGCAGTCATGCTGACCTCTCAACCACGGGAATTATCCTAAAAACATGCTTTCAAGGACAAATTTAGATGCAAAAGACTTAAATAAAGCTTCCTATGTAAAGGGAATATCTTCAAAATTATTTCAAGGAAGTGGCATTGCAAAAAATACACCAGCGAAAAATTAAAAAATTTTAAAAAATTCATATTGTGATGATGTTTTAAAAAATCAAAGTCAAATTATTAATAATAATAATTTAAAAACTGAAATTCATTTCCCCAGTCTTAATCAAACCACCAATATTACAAACAAAGGAAAACTAAATAGGAATGCAATAGAACATAATGTTTCTTATGCTCAAAAGCTAAAAACCAATAGTAATAATAAAAATCAAAATGATTTAAATGCACAAAGTCAAAGAGAAAATAGAAGAAGAAATGTTGATGCTGATCAGATCACAGAAGATAACATGAGTGGGTTGGAACTAGTTGATAAAGAGGTTGATGAAATAATAAATTGTTCGGCAAAAATGTAGAAGGTATTAGCACCAATGTGAACTAAGAACTTTATGAGAAAGTTAGCAACGAGTTCAATGACAGGATACCTCCCTTGCTATTCAATTCCTTCAGAAATTATGACATCAATTCTACATTGATATTGACAACAACAAATGAACATCGCAATCTCTTTCAATTTCCCACTAATGAATTTTCTTTACTAATCAAAAGTCAAAATCTAGGTGACTCAATCAAAAAAATCTTCCACCATCTCAATTGGAGGTACTTCATCGTAGAATTCATGAATATTTTGCAGAATTAAATATTCAGATGAAATCAAAATGTGTTGCACAATAGGTTCCTCATAAAAATACAAATGTCAAGGCCCAAAGTTGCACATGGAGTTATCAGAAATTGTTATAGAAATTTTAATGGTACTGATCTTCAAAAACTATTACAAGACTATGGTGTTATCACAGCATTTAAGTATCTTTCCAAAAAAAGGTTTGGGCTGAAACTCCCATCAAATACAGCAACCTTCTCTCTAAAACTAAGAGAAGTATCATTCAACAATCTTCCATCAGTATTAGAGGAAATAAATTGCCCCTTGTTCCTGTCCATACATGGTGTTCAACCACAAAGCTTCATCTGTGGGGACAGAACACATCTCACAGGGTTGTGCCCAACTAAAAAATGTCAAAGTTGTGGTATTAGGAACATCAGATTTCACAGATGCGGGAAAAATTCCAAAAATACCAAACTAACTCAAGATTCTGCTAAGGTGAATAAAGAAATCGTAGATCAACAACAAATAACCTCTGCAAGTGTGCAAGACATGCTAGAAAATCATGAAGAAGTAAGCTTAATTGAAATGGAGGTTGAAATTGTGACAGCACATACTATTGAGATGTTAAATGAAAAAGCAAAATCTAATGCACGTAAGGTGAGTGACAAGCTGCCTATAACTGGGGAACTGATTTAGAAGATTCTTATTTTGTCACTGAGAGTAAACATTGATCCTAACAGCAAACAAGAGGAAATTACAAAACTCTTCAAATTCACAACCAGAGGCTGACTCAACTTCGACTTCTGAAACTCGTTCTGATGATGACTGTGATAGCAATAAAACAATGAGGCCCAAAAGTCCAAGATTAAAACCAACCAAGAGAATATCAAAGAAGACAAAAATAAAGAAAACAGAAGAAAATAGTGAGGCAACCATAAAGCAATCTTATTAAGATTCAGAAGGTACAGATACTAGCTCTGAAAATGTCAAGGAGCAGATGTGTAAAAATACAGGAAGGGTAAGTGTTGAACAAATCAACAGCAGCAGACAATTGAAAGAAACATTCCTCTGGATAATGTGTCTGGGGATGAGTCTAACATTACTCTGTTGGATTTGGGAAAGCTATAAGATGGTCAGGTTAAATATAACATGGAAGCACCACAACTTCATCTCCCAATATAGCAACATCAGTTAATAGCTCATCAAAATCGGGGGAAGTAAATGTTAGAGGGCTAAACTCCATGCAAAGTGTTTATGCTCTCAAAAGATGGATAGACAACAGTGATCTGGACATAGTCTGCCTGAGTGAAACAAAACTTCACTGGCAGTCCAATGCAAGAATTGGCCAAACTCTTAGCCAATCTGAGGTCCTAATATATCATCCATCCAATGCAGCCTCAAGAACTTTAAATTAGACAGATGCAGAACTTTATATCTTAGTCAAGTTCTATTAATAATTAAAATTACAATTACAAATGTATTAGTGACTCTTATATATACATACCTTCAAAAGGGCCCCAGATTGGTTGAATACACAATTAATAGGATTAACTCAGTCTTGGTCTCATCAGTGTTGCCAATAATATTATTTGGGGACTTTAACATTAGCTATCATCAATTTAATTGAAGATATCTGCATATTATTAATAGGGTGCTGTTGTGTGGTCAAGGATGCTTACCACAAATTGTTTTTTTCCTTCTACACATGGCTGCACAGAACTCTAATTAATTTACTCTATTACAGTGGTGAAATTTATCATGATTTACAAGCTGAACTACAATTAGTATCTTATTCTGATCATTTAGCCATGTTAATTTTTCTAAATGTAGACCTTCTATCATGGACTCCCATGTTCAACATGGAAACAATCAGAATGTTAAATAAAGAAAATACACCTGAATGGATATTCTCTGAGGCATATATCCTCTTCCACAAGATCCAGCTCATTTCCTTGGATCCTTTGCTGTCATGGTCACCATTTGTGAGAATCTTAAGTTCTTCGATCAACACCTTCAGTAGGAGAACCAAGGGGCCCACAAGACTGTTAAAGGAGCTGGATAACATAGCAGAAAGAGTCAGTGAGCTAACAACAATGGAGTCCAGGGTGGAAAAGATCCTTAGCCTCAAAAAGCAATACAAAGACAAACAGAAGGTGCTTGCAAATTATATTGCAGTAAAAAGAGCCAAGATCTATTTACCCACAAAGAACAACTGGCTGTAAAGCTACCTGAGGTGGGCCATTGGTCGTTGGAGAAGACCCACACCTCAATGCTGTCCATAGATAATTGTAACTACATAGGAAACACTATGTTGAAAAAAATAGATGATCACTTCAGGAAGAAATTGCAAAATTCCAGTTATGAAATTGGAAATGTTTGGCAAGGTGACCCAGTGTCACAAGATCATGCCATTACTGAGCAGCAAATTCTCCATCAGCTGAGGTCTTATCCAGAACATGTACATCTGGGACTTCACAGGATACCATGATTTGTCCTGTTACACCTGAGTAATTTCACAGTTAAAATAATCCATCAAGTCATTGGTGTTCTGGCTGGGGAATTTTAGATCATTCCCAACCTGTATCCTATTGCACTTGTACCTTTTCTCAAAAAGGCATTGAACCCATCTCCATTAACTAATGTAAAATACTGATAACTCCATTATTAAAAAAAAATCAACGAATCATTTGTTAAGGATAAGATCCAACAGCAGCTGCTCAGTAAAATTTCCTTACACCAATTTGCCTGCAAGGGATCATCCACCATTGAGGCAGTAAGGAAATTTGCATTATTGTTGGAGTATATAATAACTAAAAAGGCATAAGGAACTATTGTGGTGCAGGTGAACTTTGCACCAGCATTTGACTCTGTGGTGCCTGCAAAATTATTCTTAATTTTGGAGTGCTATGAGGTACCCAAAGTTTACATCAGAATCATAGCAAATCTGCTGCTAAATAGATCAATATGTGATGGCTCTTTGGCCCCAGGGTTTAAACCACATCTATCAATACCCCAGGGAGTCACCCCTTAGTACCTTGTGTTTCATAACCTACGTAAACTCTCAACAGCTATTGAGAAACATCTTCCTGTGGTAAACAATGAGGATTGCCAATTCCTCTACATGCTTTATGATAAATGCTTAGCCAGAGCCAGCACTTAAAATATCTCTGTCAGGAACCCCTCCCCAAACCCCTGACCATGGTTTCATGCTTTAGCACTCCTCAAAAAGGTGTCAGGGTAGGTTCAGACACTAGATCAAAAAATACCAACCCAAAGCCAAGCACTTAACTAAAAGTTATCTATTGAGTGGAAAATCTGAAATTTTCAGACATCTACATGTCTTCAAACCCAGCTATCCAACTCAAATAGCTGTATGGGACTGATAGATCTTCAGCCATATCATATATTAGTAGTCTTAGCAATATAAAATTGCATAAAACTTATGGCAGAGACTATAAATAGTCAAAACAAGAGTCATACATCATATGACCCTATCTCCTAAGCTTGTAAGTTATAAACAATGAGGATTGCCAATTCCTCTACAAGCTTTATGATAAATGCTTAGCTAGAGCCAGCACTTAAAATATCTCTGTCAGGAACCCCTCCCCAAACCCTTGACCTGGTGAGGGATTTCTGACAGAGATATTTTAAGTGCTGGCTCTGGCTAAGCATTTATCATAAAGCTTGTAGAGGAATTGGCAATCCTCATTGTTTATAACTTACAAGCTTAAGATATAGGGCCATGTGATGTATGACTCTTCTTTTGACCATTTATAGTCTCTGCCATTAGTTTTATGCAATTTTATATTGCTAAGACTACTAATATATGGTATGGCTGAAGATTTATCAGCCCATATCGCTATTTGATCTGGATAGCTGGGTTTGAAGACATGTAGATGTCTGAAAATTTCAGATTTTCCACTCAATAGATAACTTTTAGTTAAGTGCTTAGCTTTGAATTGGTATTTTTAGATCTAGTGTCTGAAATTACCCTGACACCTCTCTGAGGAGTGCCAAAGCATGAAACCATTGTCAGGGGTTTGGAGAGGGTTTCCTGACAGAGATATTTTAAGTGCTGGCTCTGGCTAAGTATTTATCATAAAGCTTGTAGAGGAATTGTCAATACTCATTGTTTATAACTTACAAGCTTAAGAGATAGGGTCATGTGATGTATGACTCTTGTTTTGGTCTTCCTGGGGTATTTGCACCAGTGCTAGGGGAGGAAGTTCATCACATATCATATGTTGATGACATTATAGTCTTCCTCCCCTCACATAAATACTTGCCCAAACTATATAAACTGCTGGATGAATACACTGAGAGATATGGGCTAAGAATAAACTCTGAAAAATCTGCTACCTGGAAGATCCATTGGGTGACAACAATTTCTTAAAGATTCTTCAGGAAACCTCAAAACTTTCTTGGATTTTCTATGGTGCTGTCCAGATCAGTTATGAAAAAAAGTACTGCAAACAGCATTCTAGAAAAAAACCAAAAAGGTTGCAAGTGCTCTCTCAGGAATCTACTTATCACTCCTGGGTAAGGCAGCACTGATTAACATGTTGATGCTTCTATGAATTAATTACTTCATGCCACTTCTTAAACCAACCAGGCCCTTTTGGAATGCAATAATCTCAGTCTACACTGGCATCTTGTGGCAGAGGAAAACAGTAACCATCTGTTTAGCCAAGATGCAGACACCGAAAGACCTGAATGGGCTCAGGTTGCAAGATCTCAACATCTTTTTCATTCAGAAATTCCTATCAATGCTTAAGGCAATAATCCAAGATTTCTAGTGGACTCAGTACAGGATGAGATTGAACTTTCTGACATGCTGCCACCCATACAAAGTAAGTGGGCCATGGAGCTGCTAGCATATGCCAATAAATTTTTCAAAGTTACGGCATCAATTATTGACAACACTAACACTTACTAGCAAGTTTACAAATACATGCATGCAACATTACTGAATTAACTATTGAGCTTGATTTATCTAACAAATTACTAATCAGGAAACTAAAATTTTGCTACTTGGAAGCCAAACATATTGACTTTATCATAAAATTAAATTTGAAAGCCTTGCCAATCAATCAATTTTTGGTAAATCATAGAAATTTCTCACAAATAGAACCACTATGTAGCTTATGTAAAGTGGCAGATGAAACTATTAAACATATTTTTACTGCTTGCCCATTTTTGTGTTCTGCTAGACAAAATATCATAAGCAGAGTACTGCCATATAACATGAAAATTCTAAGAATCAGGGATGCTATAAAGAGTGGTGTCTTTGCTGCAATTAGAAATGGGAATGTTCCTGCTTCGTGCCATGTGGTTAATGAGGATAAAGAACCATGGGAAGTGTGTAAAAAATTTATTCAAAGGACTGTGTTTAGGGATCACTTATTAACATTGGAAAAGCTCTTCACAGACACTTGAGGGCAACTTAGGCCACTGGATGAAGAGCCAATACTCAGGCATGCTAATTAAAAATTAATTCAAGATTTAAAAAGTTGTTCAGTTAGATGGAGAATGACGATTGATCACTATCAATCAAAATATGGACTGCACAATGATCACTAGCTAAGTCACTAAATGAAGAGCCAGTTGTTCTGATATAAAACTAGTACACAACAATTATAGACTAAGTTTGAACGATGAGCTTTTTGCTCTGATCATGAAATTAATTTGTCCTAGTAATAACTAATGTTTCAAATGGGTATATTTTCTAATTTGAAAAATTATTTATTAATGATTGTTATAATATGTGTAACAAATCCAAACAAATGTATACCAACAAGATTTATATTGTAATTATACATATATTTTCCTTAATAATAAAAAAAAAAGAAGTGTAATAATATATATATGTGTGTGTAAAATTTTAAAAATTAATATTCACATATTGTGTAATCATTTTCAAATATATATATAGTTGCATTAATAAACTACTTTATCAGTTAAGTTGTTCAAATTAATCACATGAATATATAAAAAAAAATTATACAATATAATCAGCCATTCACATAAACAAAAGCTACCTATCTTAAGCTTTGTTTAACTTTTTTTTTAGCCAACTCATTTTCATTCTTATGGCGTACACTTCATTCTACTAAGTCAGTTAGATAAGAAGTTAAACCTTCAACTTTACACCAAAATCATGTCTCACTATCGATACCTTTGATTAAAAATAAGATTAAAGAAAATGGTAGATGTTTAATGGAAAGCTCTCTTTATTGATTAAAGAAGTTTAAAAGAGAAAAAAATCTATGTATTAAAGAAAAAGAAAGCTGAAAAAGAAAGTTACTGCAGGATTAAGTTAAAGATAAAATTGTATAATGAAACAAATAAATGATAATGAAATTTTAAAATGTGTATGTACGTATATAGTGACTAATATTAGGTTCTCTTTACAAATGTAAATGAAGAAATCATTACTCACTAGAGCATGATAACAAGACAGTAACTTGATTGTCATCGATGATAAGTTATTGCTATGTTCTACTCTTACCATAAGATATGATAGCAAACATATGATAAACTCTAATGAAGTATTGTTTCGTTTATTTTGCATACAAAATGAAAGTAAAACCGTAAAAGGAAAAACCGATCAGTCACTTTAGACATAACCCTGTATGGTGGGAGTAATAGACTCTGGAGTTATGAGTTCATATCTATTTCTGTTATTTTCCAGCACTCGAACTGATTATGAACTCTTGAATATAAAACAATTTGCTTTTTTATTTACTTTATGTAATTAAATTTTGCAAGTATGTATAAATCGACCTTTTTCACTAATTTGCTGATATTAGACATTTGGAATTATATACTCTTATTTTTCTATTTTACTTTCTTTGCATTTCTTCATATATTCATATATTGCTTATAATAACTTCTCCCATATACACTTTAACCCTTTTCCCGCGCCCGACGAGGCTCCTCGTCGACATCTGAAATCACTCTAATTCAGTTCGTTTTCATACGAAAAAATTCGTTAAATACGTATTGAATTCGTTTTTAAAAGTTCTGTACGATGGTGACATCTTCCGATTTATTTTAGAAGTAAAAAATAGAGAAAAAACGCATTTAAACCTAAACAAAGAAGGAACATTATTTGTGATTGGTTCTTAGCATGCTCTCAGCCGAAAAAGACATTCTGATTGGCTGGAAAGAACAAAGAAACTGCCTGATCAAAGAAAATAAAGAAAAACGCTGAGATTTTCATTTCAATACGATTTAAATTATTATTAAATAATATTTATGGAAATTAAACATAATTTTCAGAGAGAATAATAAAAAAACAAAATTATTTTCGAAAAATATTGAAGATTTTAGTACAAATATTGAAGTTGTAATAAAAAGAAATATTTACTTTTCTATAACGTAAAAGTCGATCTTTTTGTTTACATTATAACTTTTATGTTGCCGATATTGATTATCTTAGAATAAATAAATAGCAATTTATTTTTGAAAGAACTTTCGTTGTCTTCACAACCTTAAAAATTAATTATATACTTTTTATAAATGTATCTGAGTTGAATTTAATATTATAGGCGAATATGTTTTAACAATAGGCTTTGTCTTCAGTTTGTGAGTTGGCCAATTAAAAGATTTGATTTTTATCTGATACAACCAATGATAAAATTAGCGGTTTAAGGGGCAATTTTTTTTTTAATAAAACTTAATTTTCCTGACAGTTTTGACTGTCCAGCAGTCTTCATCAGAGCGTTCTGAAACTGTCAGGAAAATAAAGAAGTTTTATTTAAAACTATTTTTTGCATTAAAGTGTATATGAGAGAAGTTAATATAAGCAATATATATGAACATTTGGAAATACATGTGTATTTGCATCACACTCATCTACATTAGAAGCCTTTCTTCAGAAAAATGCTGGCTAACTCCTGGATCTGTAAACAGTTAATTCAAGAATTATTTTAATTATCTGAAAATTGTTACACTAAATCATGTAGACAATTATTCAAAAATTCTGTCTTTCTTAAAGAAAAATTATAGGTGTAAATTTCAGTTCATGTTCATAAAATTAAGAGATATAAAACACTTCCATAACTTGCAATAGATCTGTGTAGAGATTTAAATTAACTTTCGAAAAGTAATCTATTTAATGGATCCATTTTGAATGAACTGAACATTTTATTTTGCAATCACAAACACATACCCATATTATTAAATAGCCTTTATTTATAACTTACTACGCCATAGTCTATAAGAGGCTATTGTCAAAACCCTTTTCCTGAAGTATATTATTTTAAAATGTTGTCCTACTTTAAATACATGTCTATGCAATTAACCATTTCAGTTTATTCCCAATATATCAATATATTTAAGCATCAGTCATCTTCAAGTGTTTTTTTTTAGCACTCTATATATTCTTGTCATTGCAGTTGTTATTATATGATTATTCATATAATAAATGAACATGGATGGGTTTCTGGCCAACATACATCAGCTACCATAGTGAGTTAACTCTCTTTTTTGCATTTGAGTTTAAGCCTTAAAAAAACTACCATCTTTCTTCCAATTGTGATAATTCTTAATTTAGGCATCAATTCAATTTTTTGAAGATTAGATGAATATGTATATAATAATTTTAGTGATATTTAAATCGTGACAGATAAAACTAAATATTGTCCTTTATTTCTAGGAGAAAATGGAATCAAAAGTCAAGGCAGAAGGTGATGACCAAAAATAGAAGGTTCTAAGAATCTTCTGATTATGGTTGCAGGCTGCCATTTAAAAATCACTTTTCATTTAATTGTTTATATTCATAGATAACTTCTGCAAAAAGGATTGAATAAAAAGAATTATCTAGAGATGTTGTTGGACTTTGTAAAGTTGGGAAAAAGATGAGATAATTAATTTTAAAAATGTACATACATATTTTCTCTAAAGATATAATTATTGGAAGCTCAAGTAGAATAATAATAATTATGAATAACAGTTAAAGAACCACATTTTGGAGATAATTATTTAATTTAATGAAAAATATCATATGCAGGGGGTCAACAAGTTTTCATTGTGATGAAAATACAGAGAATATTTATATATATGTACGAAATATTTTTGATAAAATGAAACAAAAGTTTAAAGTTGTCATGAGAAATTGTAATGTCAGAATTGAAAAACAACAAATTTACAGGAGTCACAGAAAAGAGAGCAAATACAGACTTGTGGAATTGGCAGAAAAAGTAAAAATATATATTATGTATTGTTTTTTTTTTTTTTTAAAAAAATCCAAAATAGAAGTGGACTCAAAAGCATCCAAATGAAAGTACAACTGAATTTGACTGTTTTAAATATCAAAATGCATTTCAAGATTATAATGAGTTAATAGATTCAATGCAAGAAATTCAAATTGAATAATAAAATAAAAGATACTTGCTAATGTAAAATTAAAGAGACAAAAACACGGATTAAAAAATAAGATTGCTAGCATTCAGAAACACTCCATTAAATTTCAGTTATAATTTGGAAATTGTTTTAAAGTTTTAACAGACTTTGAATATGATTGATACCTGATTGAAACCAATAAAAAGATACCTGAGTATTGCAATAAGGAATAGCTGAGATAAAAAATAGCAATCCATTAGTGAATTTTCAACTGAGAGAAAACAATCCATGAAGAAAATAAAGAATATGAAAATAATTAAAAACAATCCATTAAGAAAATTGAATATCTTACAATTTTGAAAAAAATAAAGAAAGAAAAAATCAGTTCCCAAGAACACAAGAAACAATAAATTGTGAATTTTAAAGAAAGCTATAAAAGAGAGTGAAAATATAAAACATTTAGTATGAGAAAAAAAAATTTCTGTATAAAAAGCAAAGATGATGTTATTGATAATAAAGGACAACATCATGAAATGTAATAAAAAACAAGAAAGCAAAGAAGTCATTACAATTATTACATCTTCTGAATTTCTAAGTATTTTAATTGAATAAAATAGACATGCATTAAATATATGACAAAGAGAAAAATGGCTATGAGAAATGATGGATTTATTATTGATATCCTTAAAAAAGCAGGTGAAGGAATAAAAAAATTGGTGATAAAAGTGCAAATTAAATGTCTAAATCCTAAAAAAAAGTACCAGGTATTCAAAAGAATATAATAGTAATGTTGATATTTAATAAAAGTCACAAAAAAGATATTAGAAATTACAGACCTACAAGTCATCTATCAGATTTATCCAAAATTTTAAGCAAGGTAATTACAATTTACCTTCCATAAACTTCTAATCAAACAAAAGAATGTGATGAATTTATAAGTAATATGGGCATTGCATTACATCTAAGTACTGAGTGAAGTTATATAAAAAGTAATGAATAAGAGATACAATTATGCCTTGGATTAGTAGATTATGAAATGCCACTTGATTCTATAAGCATTCCTACAGTAATTAAAACTTTGGATTATCAAAATATGGATTCAGGATATTGCTCCATTCTGAAGAATGATCACCAAATTTCAAAAGCAATGATTTATGTTGGCACTAAGATGAATTAATATAGATAAGTGTCTACAACCAAGTGATTTCATATATCCAAAATTTTTATAGCAGTTGAACAATATTTTGTGGATTAAAATGATAAGCTAAGAAAATAAAATTAAATGAACATTATTTAAGCCATTGGAAATTTGCAGCTAAAAATAGTTTTCTTCGCAAATAATACTTGAGAGCTTCAGGAAATGTTGCAAGATTAATCAGATGAAATAAAAAATTAGGATTAAAGCTAAAAGATTAAAGTAATGTTCAAAGGATTTTCACAAAATAAAAAATAAAGCTGATATAATCGTGAATTAGAAGAAGAAAATAAATATTGTAGGAAAATTACTAAAAAAGATGGGGAATATAAGGAACAAATTAATCATAGAACTGAACTCTTCTGATGTGCTTTTCATTTCTAACATATAAAAAAATATTCTTTTGTATTTGGGGAAAAAAAATTACTAACTATTTTGACAATTCGTACACATGTATCTAAAACTTAAACATTAAAGTGCAGAACAATATAGAATCTTTGGACCCCTCAATAAAATATGGAGGAATGCAAGTTGGTTGTAACAAGAAGAGAAAGGAAGTGAAGCATGCAAATGAGGAAACAGACAGAAATTATTGATATTATTGAAATAATTAAAAAACCAAAATGAAGTTGATCTGGACATGTTTTTAAAAGGGATGATAATATATAGACAAATAAAGTTTTTAAAAATATCTTAAGTGATTGTAAAGGTCCTATAAAGAATTCACATGTAAAATGGATAGTAAAATAATAAGTTGCTAAGGTGATGTGGAAAAAGTGAAACTACCATACATTGGAAAAACTATTAAATTTGCAAAGATTTTTCATTCTCCAGTAAGAAACTAAAAGTGATGATAATTTTAGAGAACTGAAAGTAATATATATATATATATATATTTAATATTTTCATGATAATGTAAATAAAACCATTTTTGTGTTAAACCATGTATTATTTTGTTTATTAAATTCCTGACATGTCAATAAAATATCAATCATTATTGTTAAAGTTAAGGTCTTAATGACAATCTGTTAGGTCTTAAGTAATAACCTCTGAAATTTAATAAACAAAATAATACATGGTATACACCCAAAAAAAATATTTACATATATATATAATCTTGAAATACATATATTTGATATGTTTGTTGCTTATTCTGTATCCTAAATAATTAAAAATATTTTATGACATGATTTTTTATTCTTATATATATTAAATTTAATATTTTATGGATTTATTATGATGTAAACAACAGAAATAGAGAAATTATATTTTTGTTTATATATGTAAATAATTAGAGATAAGTTTAACTTTGATGTGTCTAGGAAACAATAAATTATTAATTGACATTCCAGAAGCAATTGAGTTTTTTTCCCTTTTCTCTTCCATTTAAACTCAGGACAAAAGAGTTATATATTATTAGAGAAAGACTTAGGTCTGTCAATTAATTATTAATGGTTTTTAAGCAATACAAAATATAAAGTTATCTCTGATTGTTTACATGGATATATCCTTCAATTTCCATTATTCAAAATAAATGAAATTATAATTAAAAATTAATCCATATTTGTTGTTTCTCTCTATGTTTTTATATAATTAATGGTTTCTGAGAAACATTAATGGTAAAGTTATCTCTGTTTACAGGGATATAATCCTTCAATTTCCATCATTTAAAATAATGAAATTACTATAAAAATGAATCCATATGTGTTTGTTTGTCCAAGTTCTTGCATGAATGATAACTATAAAAGTTAATAAAAATTTCAGCATAAATATTTTTGCTGTTTCATTATAATTATATTTATATGTAAACAATAAGAGATAACTTTAACTTTGATGTTTTTAGGAAACAATAAATTATTAACCAACATTCCTAAAAAGGCAAGTTTTCTCTATTTTTTATTTAAACTCAGGACAAAAAGGCTATGCATTATTAGAGAAAAGCTTATGATAGTCACTTAATAATTAATGGTTTTCACACAACATAAACTATAAAGTTATCTCTATTTACATGGATATTTTCTCTCAATTCCTGTTATTCAAAATAAATGGGATTACAACTAAAAATTAATCTATATTTGTTTAATCATCCAAGTTCTTACAAAAAGCATAAAAATAATTTCAAAAATATTTTTGCAATTTCATTTGAAATAGCTTATATTTAAACTATAAGATTAGATTAATTATAACTCATTTTAATAGACTCTGAGCAAACCATTCAATATTATATTATGTTATAATAATATTTTCCAATACTAAAAACTAGGCAACACTTGGAGCAATGGTCAATTACTGCATCAGCACAAGAAACACAAACACAAAGGTTTCAAATGTCAGTGGTCACTAAGATTTAGAAAATCAGAAAACCTTAAACACAGTTAACATCTTTATATAGACCATTTACTATCCATCAAATAACAAATGAAATAGTAAAAGTTTTACTACTTGATAATTGACCAATACAATTTCCTTTCTGGCTATAACAAAATATCTTAAGTAATAAATAATATTTAAAAAAATTTGTGTGGTTATGTACCTAATATCCAATCAAATGAGCATGGTTGATCTTCTCTAGCAAAATAGAAACTTCAAATAAATATAACAGTTTTTAAATGCTTGGATTAGGGTTGGTATTTATTTTAGCATCACTGTTTTTGTGAAGAAAATTGTGTCTATTTATGTTCTATGTTACTGTTTGTGTTACATACAGTAATCACTGTATACTGTGATCACTGGTTATTAGAATCAAGAGACAATATTCATACAAGCAGAAAAATCTACTGCATTTTAGTTGAAGTATATAACTGGATATTAAAATCAATTTAAAGGTAAAATCAATTAAATTTATTTTCGTATTATTATTATTATTATCTTAATTTACTTAACATTTTTTTATTTTCTTTAGCTATAAAGAAAAGGTTTTAAGCTGAAGTTGAAAATTACAAATAATTAAAACATGTGGGAATATATTAACAAAGAAATTCATTAGCACATTTTTAAAGTAAACATTTAATTTTTAAACAATCATATAAAGGGTAAAAGTTGTAATTAGCATATTTGATTTAAGGAAATGATTTCTTAATCAGTATTTTATATTAATTAATAAATTTATTTGATAACATTATAAAATATTTGGAAAAAAGAGACCTCAAAACTATTTTGTGCCCAGGACTCTTCAAGTACTTGACCTGCCACTGTCATGAAACAGGAAATCTACAAATTTTATGTACATAAATGCATCATTCTATAACATTAAAGTTAATTTATTTTCCCAAGCTGTTATATTGATTATAGATTAGAACAGTGATAACTATAAATGTAAATTTAAAATCAGCTATGATGTTATTATTCTAACAACAAATTCATGTACACTTCAATCCACAAATTAGAGTTTATTTCTGTTCATTCTACAAAATATTACAAATAAACACACTCAATATACTCATAAATATGGCCATTCAATCCTCCACCTCAAAAAAAAAAATGAAAAGACAGAAAAAAATTCTAGAAATGAGTTTTAAAATGATGGCTATACAAAACAACTTTATGAATCAAATTATGTCAACATATATGCATCACAGTTGTTTTGTTTTTTTTGTTTATTTGATATTTTGTGATGTTGATGTTGCCTTTTAATTTCTTTAGCAGACACTATTTAGTTTTAAAGTATTTCAAAACTATGTGTATTTGAAGCTCTTCAGTGTATTATATTTGTTTCATATTTACCAAATGAAACAACTGACATTGCGCTTCTTTAAATGGTCTTTAAGATAATCATTATGGCACAGAGAAGTTCTATCACTCCCATGCAAACTATGCTTAAATTCACCAATAAATCACTCTTTGAGAAACTCTTTTAATGCTCATTTATTTCACATGTGCAATTTAACAAAGTTGTGATTTTATAGTAATGAACTATTATAATACCACATTCATTAAGTCGAAAAAAATACAGATTGATTTTATTATTTTGTCACTGTATTTCCAAAATTTTACAGAACATCTTTAAATGAATATTTCCCAATCCATTTTTAATGCATCATAGGGTATCCAAGTTTCTCTTTCTTACAGTAAATTAGGCAAAAATAACAGCTTTGTGCACAGCTAACTTAATTGCCAACATTATTACCCTGTGATAAAATATTCTTCTCTTTTAATTTATTAACTTTCAACTTATAAAACTACCAAGGTACTTAAACTTCTTAATTCTCAAATTAATAATCATCCAACTTAAAAGTTGCTTAAGATTTTTCTTCCATCACTAGTTGTAAAGATATTTCAGCTGATTTAATGTTCACTTTGTAATTGTTCTAATCTATGATTCATGTGAGAGCTTAGACATACAAGTGAAAGTAAATTCATTTTTCTTTTGTAATTTGATTTATTTTGATCTTAGAGTACTGCATATAATGGTTCTATTATATATATATATATATATATATATATATATATATATGTGTGTGTGTGTGTGTATACAAATCAAATGCCCATTAATTAATAAATATAATGACAATTAACTACTATATTCACTCTTTTAATCTGCAGAAGTACTTTTAGTTAATTCCTTAACCATCCTCAATTGTCATTAAATACAAAAAAAACATAATGGAAGTTTGATCTTGAATATGTTAACATTATTTATGAAGAGAGAATCCATAACAAAAGAAAAATTAAGGAGGCAATTTTAATAAATAGAAATAAAATGAATATACTCAATAGACAAGCTGCTAGTGTTAACATTCAGGATTCATGGGATTTGAGTTGATGATGTTTACTTCCATTACATTTTTTGAATTTAACAGCAGTTGAAGATGGTTAAGGAATTAACTGAAAGTACCACTGTGAATTGAACAACTGTATATAATAGTTAATGATGATCATTATATTAATATTTTATTGTTATATATAAACATGGTTATGTAGTGATGTGGTGTTGCCAATGGTAATGATGATATATCCAAAATTATAATAACAATATTAATAAACTATTTGCTTATTTCAATAACAATATCAATTAATATAATCACAATCAATGAGATTAATGATATAGCTATACAGTTTGAATCCTAAGACTGAATGGCATATATATAAATAAACTAAAATGAATATAATAAACAAAAAAACTCTGGAATAAACACTTAAATATTCAATATACAAATATAAAAAAATAAATAATAGTTATAACCAGCTTATGATGATGCATGCCATAGCTGAAATAAAATTTAAAAGTCTCATTAAAGTCATTCAAACATAACATTCTTACATGAATGACAAAATTTTTACAACAAAATATTTTATTATTTTTGTTATTTTAACAGTCCAATGTTACTCAATGTGGGAACATTGTCATAAGCTAACTATAGCAATTATTTATTTTTTTATATTGGTATAGTAAATATTGTAGACTTTATTCCAAAGTTTTTTCTTTATATATATAGAAACAGGAAGAAATATGTAAGATAACTAAAGAAAATATATTAACACAATTTTATATCAAATAGTTAGATTGATTATTAGATTATCTATCAATTAATAACTTTTAAAAAAATGCTATGTTTGCTTGTTTTAAGTTACAAGTACAATTACTATAATAAAAATAAAAGGTTATTGTATTATAAATTTGTATGCATTCTTATCTCATTTTATTTAAATATTACTAACAAATTATTTCATTATTTACCTTATACATAATAAAACCAGAGACTTTATTTACTTTATTACTATCTATAGGTGAGGATGAGAAATTATTATCAGGCAATACTGCATTTAAATCTTCTTCTCTAGATAAATGTCTGATTTTTATCAATGAGGCTTAGGATTCAAACCTGAACGTAATGCTCTTATTTATCTTCTATTATGTAATATTATTATCATTCCTAGCCAGAGCATATAGCTGACTACAATTTAACAAAATGCGGATACTAAAATATTTATTGATTTGAAGATGCATCTATATGACTGTCAAGCATGAAGGCTTGAATTCAAAACCTTACTGCGTTTTGAATTTATAGAATTTTAGATCGAAAAGTAAAATATAGTTAAACGTGACTGCTACTTCCAGATTCGAATAATAGGTTTTACTGATAAAGGCAAAATCCAGAAATCAATCTGTGGTGAAGATTTCTCAACTTGGTAATTACTAATAACACAACCTTACAATAGATGGCGCTAGAATGGAGATCTGCTGTAGTTAATTATTTATATATTTTTTCTACTTTCCAATTATAAAAAAAACGGCTGATTTAAATTAAAAAAAACTAATAATTAATGAGAAAACATTGACAAATATGTCATTTTTGCATTTTTAAAAAAATTAACTGCTAGAAGAATTTGTGACATAAAAATTATCCTGCTGTCAAAGAAAGACTTCTCTGATAGAGGTTTTGCCAATACACTGAATTAAAGGCTTGAAAATTTTAAGCATTAAAAAAAAAAAAGAAATAATTTGAGTGAAGGAAGACAAACAAAATTCCAAATAAGGATTAAGACATTTTAGATCATTTGGTGGAAATGACATTTTTTTTTATTTTACAAAAGAGAAATATGAAAAAATGTTGGCAGATAAGTTAAATAATGAGCTATAAATCAACTCTTAAAAAAAAAAAAACGAAAGCACAAAACGAACTAAAGCAATTTAAAATAATGAATTGACATCAATTGCTAATTAAAATCCTATAAATAAATAATCAAATGGGTTTATTGCTCAAGTCATTATAAAATGTTGAACGCCAATAATACCTGCACTGGAATCGATTCATGGATTCTATACTCCAGATACTAATGTTTTATTACTGCATTGAACCATGGTGAGCATGAAAATGTTGTCATAGCAACATATAAGAACAAACTCATGTGCAAATTATATGTAATAAATCATAGCATGAATTTCTCAACTCATACAGCAGCAGCAGCAATAATCTACCATTCTCTTACTTTACTCATAATCTTAGGTAGTCAATAATGTTTGGAAGTAAAGCCAACTAAAGTGTCAACCTAATTTTTAGCTAATGAATAATATCAGTAGATACAAATACTTAAGAACTGACACCGTTTTAAAAGAAATGTGTTTTTATAGTTAGTAGATTAAAAATCTCTGATCTATACAATGTATCCTAATGAAAAGGTGCCTGTCTCTTTCTCCAAGCTGGCTTCAACATTATCTCTGAATTAATGCACATGTTATGTAGTGGCTTATTTAGCTATTCACCAATAATATTTTAAAACAATAGCATCTCAGTATTACAAGTTACAACATAAAATGTGACAACTTATTGGCTCAACTTAATGTTCCTTCTGTCATCATAAAATTTTTAAAAAATCCAAAGAAAATATTTCTGTGATTCATGGTTTCACTGTCATTTGCAGTTTGAATCATTTCAAACATTTTAGCTGCAGTTTGTCCCAATTTAAAATAAAATTTAATGTTGTTCCTTTGACCATTGTGGTTTAAAATATGAAGCATGTTATAATATTTCCAGCTGAAACTTATGATTCATATTTACTAGTATATTAACATTTTTGTGGTCAATAGATAAATTATAACAGCACATAACACATGCATTGATTCAAAGATGATGCTTCAATAAGCTTAGAAAGAGAACTAGTCATCAGGCAAACTCACTGGTATATGCAGTTTGGATTGCTTCCATCTCAGCTCATTAAATAGAATGGTTTAAAAAAGCAAAGATGTCTGAATGGTATGAGTGTGCAAATATAATGCTGCTCATTGAAGAATGTCAGTAAAAGTTAATTGGCCTGGGATCTTTCTAGTATTACTATCTTATAACAACTGATTACTGAAGCTTGCAATAAGTCACTCTAGAGTGAAGTAATAATATGTTTGATTGCTATGTAAATAATAAATATAATTGTAAGACTGAAATAAACCAGATGTCTAAACATATGAGGGGCACTCAAAAGTAACCAGAATTGTTTCTCTGGTTTATGTTCCTGCTTTAATAAATGATTCTGTTCCTACATACATCTTGTAGTAATAATAATTAGCCATTAAGCTAATGCACATGCACTTTGTGGATTTTTTAACTATAAATGAATACTCTCACTTCCAAACACAAGATAAAGTCTTTGTGAAAAGATAGAATGGATCCATATATCCTTTCAATCCAAAGCACATGTACATTAGCATAATGGCTGATTATTACTACTAAGTTTATAAAAACATAGCACTATATAAAATAAATATCTCACATACATCTTGTAGGAATCCTTCTGCAACAGTCTTCCAAATGACATCATCATTTGTAATTGTGATATCATGTGACACATTATTTTGTAAAGTGCATTTTGTGCATTTGGTAATTTTTATAATGACTGATAAGCTCAAACAATGTAAAATTATGTCCTCATTTATAGAAAATGGTAGGGAAAACTGTTGTAATGCTTGAAACAGATTACAAGCAAGCTGATTTTGAAAAAATGGAAATTTATGAATGGAGTAATTTAAATGTTAAATTTACTGCATCCCTAAAATGCATGGTGGGTGAAGTCCAATGTCAAAGCAATGCTATTTTTATGCAAACAGCATTTTATCTCACATTTAGTTCCTAATGATCAGGATTTTTATGTGAAAGTTCTGAAACATTTATGTGATTCAGTAAAACACAGATATCTTGTTTTGTGGCAAAGACAGAAGTGCAAACTTCACCCCAATAAAGTGCCATCTCAAAGTCTTGAATGTGAAACACTTTTTAATTAAATTTAGCATGATCCAGTTTATCTATCACCCATATTTTTCTGGCCTTGTTTCATGTAATTTTTTTTAATATCTTGACTAAAAAAAGGGTTTATTTTTTTGAGGACTTAGAAGTAGTGAAAAAAACCCACAGGCATCAAAAGCATCACATTGCAAAGGTTTTCAGACTACTTTGAAAAATGAAGAACATTTTTAGACCAGTGTACTGCATCAAATGGCTAGTAATTTGAGAAAGATTAAATTTATAACACTTAAAAATAAATAAACAATTTTTATTAGAAAATTCTGGTTACTTTTGGATTCCTCATACATCTTTTGAGACTTTTCAGGTAATTTTTAACAGCAAGTAATATCAAAATATACTTTCACACTTTCTTTCTAAAGGATGTAGAATTTTATAATTTTGCCTTTTTTTATGCTTTTTCCAAGAAGTCAATTTTAATGTATTTAAAATTGGGTTGCACACTAACATGCAATATAGCAAAGTTGTAATGCATATACCCATAATCTAATGATTTATGCTAGCAATAACATTAAGTGGTCTGTCATACTTTTATTCATATCCTACCATGAATAGGTATTTTTACTCCACTCTAAAGTTATCTATTGTAATCTTGATTAACCAATGAATACCAATAAATCTGAAGTTGAGGGATTGTATAGTACCATACATTTTGGTGTACTCTCTTACTTAAGATTATAATGTATAACTTTAAATTAGGGTGAAAATATTTGCTTATTGAGCTTGTAAGAGATCATGTAATGTTATTGTTGGTATTAACCTTTCTAACAAAAGAGTATAAGTTATCTATCTACAGTCATTATAAAACTGAAGAGCAAAATATGTAAAACGTGCTTTGGTATCTGATTCATATAGCTATGCAAGTTAGCATAGGTGTGAAACTTTTTGTTAAATTTGGATTATTAACTTGAAATGTATAAAGGAGTAAAAGGTATCTTCTAGATGTGTATGACATGTACAAGAACTTTAGCTCCAACTTTAAATCCTAGTCTTCTCTACTAAAGGCAAGAGTTCAAAAAAGCCTTCAGGACAAAAAATTTATATTTTATGGTATTATATTATCAGCTGTTCACTGATTACTTAAACTTACAGTAGATGGCTCTAGAATAGAGCAAATAAATGTTCTATCTATCATTTATGGGACTCAAGCATGATATGATATTTCTAACTAAATATTCAACTATTTTTGGGGTTTATACAAGAGTGATTCTAAATATTGAGATACATCTGGGTGGTTGTATTGGTTGGTTGAGGCCAATTGTCAAGAAAAATTCTGGGCTAACTAGAAATTCTCAGACAACTAAAATAGTTTGAATCTGCATTACATGAACCTAAAGTCAAGAAACAGTTGATATGGTCAAACTGTTGAGATTTCTATGTCTCATCAAGCCCAGACATACATATTTGTCAATTCATATAGAGGTGATCAACTTCTTGATATAGTAAAGTTCTCATAGGTGTACAATTTGGGCCATTAATATTAAATCTATTTACTTCATATATAGGAATCCATGTCTTTAAAAGTCTTTCCTTACTAAGAACTACTATTTCTCCCATTCAAACAACAGCCCTTAAAATTTATTGAAAAGCAGAAAATACTTTCAACTTGGCACCAATCATTATCTTCAAAATATTCAAATAGTGATCCAAAAGAAAAGAACTTACACAAAGCAATACCAGAAATATGCCCCAGGGTAATCCATAACATTCAAAAATATGATCATAAAAAATATATTCAAAATTTCCTATAAAAAATATAAATAAAAAAATCAGAAAAGTAACAGCTAAGCTTATTTGAAAAGTAAGAAAACAGAAACATAGCATGAGTTGTGTAAAGAAATGTATAAGGTCCATGTAAGAAATATAGTACATGTTCAAATATCTGCATGTATGCATAGAAGAGAAATCAATTTTATATACAGATAGTAAATCCTGTAAAACATTCAATACTGTGAATTTATAAAATTTTAAATGTAACAAAATATTTAATCACGTTAAAATAAATAATTTTCTTATCTCTATTTTTATGTATGTATTTCAGAAAACAAACACAAATTTGGAACTATGTATTATATATTATGGTCTAAGTATCTATAATGTTATAATCCTTTTCCCATATTAATGGAGTATACTACGTGATAATAAAATATTTTTTCTTTATTAGATTTAACACACTGACAAACGCACACTATTTTAGTCCATGATAATGCTCTATAAATGGCTCAACCTGGAAGTGTTTTCCTTATATGTGAACTTTTTAATTTATGCTTAACTTTTTTTTTGAAACAAACATTGTTTCTCCATCATATTTAAAATTCAAATTTCTATCCATTTTACAGCTTTATATTTTAGAAATATTCTTTTTCTTTTTTTTTTTTACTATGGTATTAACCTGTGCTTTAAATCCATTTCTCTGGCTTGTGATTAAAACTGGTGCTTGAATTTGCATAAGAAGTTTAAATATAAAATTGGAAAGATGAATACATTGCAGAAGAGTAACTACATAGTACTAATCTCAAAAATATCTTAAAGATATCTGATGCTTTTCTCAAAGCTTAAGATGCTCTGAAAAGTATACCCACATGGTTGTTATATCATATAGTAGTGTGTATTACTACCATATTAGCTAACAGTATTAATCTATCTAGTAATTTCATGATTAGCACTTAGATTTCTGCATTATTTTATCTCAAGATTACTTCAAAATTGGTTTTTGATGACAATATTAATTAGTTTTCAAATTCTGTATTTATGGTTCATGGGTAAAAGGGAGATAGTTTTTAAAAATGTATAAAAAATTGTTTCACTACTAGAGACAAAAAGTCAATTAATTGATAACTAAGCCTTAGATAACAAAGGTATCTGCTGGGCTAATGTTTGCTACAAATTATTATCATCAATATTTTCAAGCATATTCGATATATTTCAGTATGAAAGCTTTCAATTCATCTTCTCTGATCTCTAGCCTGTCTTCTCCATACTATTCCAGCACATTTCTTTATTTCATCCATCCATCTCAAATGCAGTTACTTTCTAGGCCTCTTACAATCTCTTGGAATCCAATTTAACATTTCAACTGCCTAGTTATTATCATCTCTTCTAGAAATATATACAGCCCATCTCTATGCCAGTAACATCTATTTATGCTGTCAACCATGTGTTTTGTTTTTGATATCTTCTTGTTACTCCTAACATGCATCTCTCAATGCCTTGTTTGGTGATATGAAGTCTCGGTATTGCACTTTTGTTAAGTATCCAAGTCTCAGATCCATAAGTAGGAACTGGTAAAACACATTTATTAAAAACCATTCTTTTCAAACACATAAGCATACTTCTTTTAATTCTATGATTAATTTTGTTCATTATGTTTCCATCTGTAGTAATAATCTGACAATAACAATTGTAGTTGCAAATTCCATCTAATTCATCATTATAGATCTTTTTTTTTTCATTTTTTTTTTTTTTTTGAGAAAATTCTTTGAACATTACTTTAGTATTTTTTAACATTTACATCTTGATATCACTTTTTACTTTCATCTGATAACTCTTGCAACATTTCCTGCAGCTCTAAAGCATTATTTAAAAAAAACAATTACATCATCTGAAAAATCTAAATGACTTAAAAAATCTCCATTTATATTTACCTCCTCAATCTCCCACTTTAATACAAAAAATCCTTCTTGCAAAACCGATATAATAGGTTTTGGAGATATGAATCCTGTTTTACACCCTTCTCAATGTTACTCTTCTTAGGGTCATTATATAATCTAATATTTTTCAGAATATAAGAATATCCTGGATCTATAACTTGGTGACTCAATTCTTTAATCACTGAAGAAATGCTCATAGAAACTTGATTCAACCATTTAATCATTGAAGAAATGCTTATAGAATCAAATGCCTTTTCATAATCTACACATTGAAAGCATAATGGACATTTTTATTCATTGGTGCCTTCTATAATTTCTCTCAAAACATGTATTCTTTCTATAATTTCTCTCAAACATGTATAGAATCCATTGTACTAAAGTATCTTTTAAATCCAGCTTGTTCTTTTGGTTGGTTGAAATCCAAAGTTCAATGTAAATGAACTGTAATTATTTTGATAAAAATTTTTGTATAGAAATGATAAAAAACTGGTAGTCTTAATTTTTAATATCTTCTTTGTCTTTTTTTTTTAATATTAATTTTATTACTGCATTCTTCCAATAATTTGGTGCATTTTATCATTTACACATTTGGTTTATAACATTGCCAATCAACATCACATTATCACGATTTCTTATGCTTGCTTATAACTGTTATTAAAACAGGCAAAACTATCCATATAGTATTGCCACTCAGTGCAAGCCAAAGTAATCAATAGATACCAGAAGGCTTGTGCATAAAATCCCAATCTAGTGCCTACTCATCCAATATCCCCAGACTAGTTGGCTTGTGACCTTCATCAGTGAGGAACCTTTGATATTGGAATCTGGTGATTTTGGATGAGTAGACACTAGATGGGGATTTTATGCACAAGCCTTATGGCATCCATTGATTACTCTGGCTTGCACTGTGTGACAATTCTATATGAAGAGTTTTACCTGTATATAACATTGACAATTTTTTTCTATTTCTTCACTTGATTCTTTTAAGATATTGATTATGATTCCATCATTACCTGGAGTTCTTTCCTTCTTCTAGATTTAATTGCATATCTCACTTTTTCATTTAAATCCTGAGCAATTCTGAAGATGCAGTTCTTGTAGGAAGTGCTTTTTCTTGTTCTTAATATCTATTTAATTCTAAATAGAATTATTCTACACATTTCATGATGACATCATTTTTAAGTAAGAGTTTCATCTTTTTTCATTGCAGAAATAAGTTTTATACTAATAACAAAATGTGCTTTTACATTCTAGAAACTTTTATTGTCTTCAATAGTTTTCCTTGCAAAATTCACGATTATACTTTATTATATCATTATTTCATCCTTTTCACACCATTTTACAAAATTCTAGATATTCAATCATTCTTGATGCATCATTTTATAAATTTTCATATTTCTTCTTTTCTTCATAAATTGTCATCTCGATAAAATTTTTATTGGTCAATTGCTGCTTTTTTCTACCAGCTATCTTTGTTGCAGTTTTTAAAAATGTATCAGTTATCTTTCTACTGATTTCATTCAAATCTGAATCATGTTCAAAATCTGCTAATATTTTAAAACAATTTGCAAATTCTAATTCAAATTCATTGGAATGTTTCTGAAGATTCTAATATTTCTGTCTCCCTAGTTTTGTATTATTATGTATCTTACATTTCACTAATTGATGATCATTTCCTGTGTTGAATTTATTGAAAACATTGTATTTATTAAGAACAGCATGGTCTTGGAATACATATTTTCTAGGTTTTTTTTAATTTTAGCTATTATTTTTATCACACTTTATACATGAAGAATAATTTTCATTATCTGACAGAGATTTTGTATTATTTATATTTTCTATAGTTAAAATATAATCCAATTCTTCTATATCTTCATGTGAATCCTTCTATGTTCATTTCAGTTTAGCATTTTTCTAAAAATAAAAAAATCATAATATAGTTGTTTTTTTCTCCAAACTCCATACATCTAGTATTTCTCTCTTACTTCTATCACTAAAATAAAATTTATTCACAGCACTTTTATCTTTTAATCATTTACTACCTATAGCATTAAAGTCTCCCATGACAATCTTAAAATGTTGTTCTGAATGATCAACAGTCTTTGGTATATCCATATAAAAATCTTTCTACTTCTTCATCCCAATAAGAACATGTAAGGCAGAAACCTAAATTAAATGCATTTTGTATCTACCATTAAGTTGAATAACTAATCTTGCTATTCTTACTGACATACCATCAATCTCTACAATGTTATTCTTTTTTTTTTATTTATAATGAATTCTACTCCACTTGTATTTTCAATATTTGTGTCTTAGTCATACAGCACATGTCCACTTTTTTAAATCAATTGTCTCTTTACCTTTTCTTCTCATGCCATAAAGTCCACTAATGTCTTATTCAATATTATACAGTTCTTACAAGTCTTGCAATCTTCTTTCACATGAAAGTGATCTGCAGTTCTTAGTAGCATCAAATGGCAGCCTGGGCCCACAAACAAGAGTCTTAGTATCTTCCACCTTTGGTGTCAATCCCTGCCATGTCTGGCAACTTTACAGCCTCATGGAAATAAGAGCCATGATTTAGTTTTGTCTTCACACATTCATTCTGCCTTAAAAAAAACTCAATTGATATTTCACTTAAGAACTATTTGGCAAATTGAGCAGACAGTCCATGTTGTTTGTTGATATTAAAACCAGAGATAAACAGCTAATATACTCATCATGCTGGTAATGCCTGTTTGTGAGCAACCCTGCCATGCTTGTATAAAATATAAATAATCACATACTATTAACAGCTGCAATTTTCTCGTTACTTTAATGCCTCTAAAAGGAATCAATGTGTCTCTTTTTAATTAACAGCTGACTCTTTTCTGCTATAAGTATTGCAGTGTTTATATAAATCTTGGTGAGAAAAACATATAATATTTATTCACTCTATAAGCCATTTTTAAACCAAAATCTCATATATTTATTCATTATTGTGCAGGGTAATGTGTGGTAGAATGATGGATTATGGAGCTTGAAAACTGTTGATCTTGTTCAACACTGTCACTTCCAGTACACAAACTGTTTATGCTCTTCTGAGCAATAAAGCTACTCAGTTATTTAGTTTTTACAGTGAGTTTTAACTTTTAATCTAAGTCTTATGTTATAAATTTTCAAAAAAGTCATGAATCCCTAAATTCTGAAACTGACAGATTTGGATTATGATACAGAGGTCTTTAACTCCCCAGTCTTTTACTCTGTCATTGCACTAAATCATGCAGGAAGTATAAAGATAATCACAAAATAGTAACCACTAAATAACTTATTCTTGGACTGGATATTCCAATGCAGTATTTAAATTTTATCCCATTTACTTAAAAACTGTAAATATAGGGAATTTGAACTCAGACGTTCAAGCAATTTTTAATTATCCACACTATCTCATACTATTGATACACATGACCACATACATGTAGAAACATAAATAATTACCAATATACATATTTCATGCTGAACCAGCACTCATCAGTTTGTCCAGATTATCATCTCTGGCACAAAATAATGTATGGAAGATGATTATCTGGACCAACTGATGATTGCTGGTTCAGCATGAAATACATATATTGGTGATTATTTATCTTTTCTTCATGTGTGTGGTCATGTGTATCAGCAGTATAAGATAGTGTGGATAGTTGAAGGTTGCCTGAAAGTTTGAGTTCAAACCTCCTATATTTACAATTAAGTTCCAGGTATAAGAATGCCTGTATTTCAAATCTTAAAAATTGTACTACTTTTAGTGAAGGTTACGTGAAGGTTATGTTAAATCATTTTTGAATTTCACTATTAATCTTTTTTGCATCACATAAAATAAATTTTAAATTTTCAATATAAATAAATTTTCATATTTCTCTTATTATGCACACATGAGTGCAAATTTAACATCAATGAGTATAAACATGTCTTCAAGATTTTGATTCTTAAATGATATCAATAATTTGGAAATGTTATTTACCTTGAAGCTACTGTGTGGAATGTTTAATACTGCAACTATTTTTATATTCTTTATCTAAATTCTGATAATTCATTAGTATTGCTATACATTACAATTTACGTTTGTATATTCATTTTTTGGTTTATATATTTAAATTCTGTTTATGTTATAGATATTTAATATTCTTGGAAATGTTTTAATTTTGTAAATTGTGATTTATTAAAATTTTTGCTTAAGAAAAATAAAAAGCGAATTCTAAGTTTAACATATTTAGATATATGATATTTTTCTGCCTTCATATTCGTGCACTTTTTTTTCCTTATCATTAACTAATTATTTCTTTTCTAGCAAATATTGCATGGTGGTTCCTAACCCGTAGGCTGGATTGATTATGGGCTAGTTACTGAAAAGAAAACATTTTCATTTGGTCAAAAACTTCATCCATATAAAAAATAGACTCTTCCACTTTATTCCAAATTTGAATCAAACTTTATGGAGCAAAATTGTAATTATGGTTCCATGAGCTAATCCATACACAGTGTGCAATATGAAATTTTTGAGGCTAAAAAAATATAAAATAGCTATTAATGTGCACACCGGTTTAAAACATCAGTCTAAATTTGAACAGTAACCGAATTAGTAGATGAATTAATCAGAAATATTACTAAGAAACGGTATATGAATAGCGTTTTGTAATGTTTAATCTATTAATTTATACCGACATTTACAGTTAAAATTTCAATTTGTATTTATTATGTTTATTTTTAATGTTTAAAATAATAAAAAAATGTAAAATATTTAATATAACTTTTAAATGTATAACTAAAAGTAGATTGTTTTTTTTTTAAAAAAAAATAATAATAATAATGCTTTTAAAATGTAATATAAGATCTGGTATGTGAAGGGTTATTAGACACAATAAGGAAGAGACCTATGGTCTCTTTAGGTTGAATACCAAATTCTCATGCAGGCAAACTATTAAAAAGAAAATTTTCTGGGAGGAAATGAAAAGATAAAATTTGGGGTTAACCCAGTCAAGTCCAATAACAGGCACAAACTGTTAGAATCTTCACGTAGAGAATTGATTTATTTGCTGCTATAACTCAATTGTAATACTTTGGTGATGGACTTGATTTGGGTAATAATCTTAAAAGTATTATTTCGTTTAAATGACTTGGCAAATGAAAAACTGTCCTTTTATAGTAAATCTGACAGCGTTGAGAAAGAAAGAGTCAGACTGCGCCAGCACATCCTGAAGAATAAAAGCAAATCGAGTTCGCCTGACAACCTCATTTGTATACTTAGTAAGACCATCTGGTGGATCAACCAATAGTGCACATCTTAATGATCGCGGCAGAGCAATTTTCTTGATAATCTTCTATAAGAATAAAACACACTGCCATCTTGTCAGAAAGTTTTTAGACTGGATGTGTACAGTGATAATGTATAATAATATAATTGTATAACTTCGCGTGTATGCTCTGTGTGTGTAAGCAATTATAGACGCAACAATTTAAATAAACTATAGTTTGTGCTTAAAGTATATGTTGTGTACAAATAACGTATGTTCATATCATCATTACCAGTAGCTAATCGCAAATGAATATGGCCAGTATTAAGTACAATATCATCATCAACATCACCATAATAATAATAATTTATTTTAATTTAAATTATTGCATTTTCCATACAGTTTAAAATATACAAACTATTTACAGGCAGAGATAATCTAAATATAATATATATGCAGTAAAGCTAAAATGACAGACAGTGTAATATAATAATTAATAATAACAGATGAACTTTGTGCTGATCAAACAAACCAGTCCATGAAACACAAATACGTATATATATGGAATACACTGGTCTATTATTCTGTTTATTTGATATTATTCCTAAGCTGTCTTTTAACTCCTTCTACAACAAACTTTTATTTCCTAAGGTCTTCATAACTGTGATTACTTGTAGTTGTCTTATGTATTCTATTCTCCATCTAATAAAAAAATATTGCACTTATTTTGAATGTTTTTGAGATACTCTTTATAAGATGAAAATCTACTATTATAAAGCGCTGAAAATCTTGAAATTGTTGGCTGGGAAGTCGAACTCCGATAATGCGCTATTACTTTAAATATTATAAATCTCTGCGTGCACTCACATATCAGTAAGACTTTAAAAAACTTAAATGAATCACTTAAGTTTAGAGTGCATTTCTATAAATACACCAACTTTCACTGACCATGCTAAATCAGGGCTTGAGTCTATTGTGTGCCTAATGTTATAATCAAATTTTGAATTCTACAAATATATTTAACCTATCGCAGTAGAAAGACAGTGTCTCATTTTTAACCACCCACAATCAGACAAACACAACTTATAAATGTAAATCCATTATTATAAAGCACTGAAAATCTTGAAATTGTTAGATCTGACATTTATAAGTTGTATTTGTCTGATTGTGGGTGGTTAAAAATTAGACACTGTATTTCTCTTGTGATAGGTTAAATCGATTTGTACAATTCAAATCTGATTATAATATCAGGCACACAATAGTCTCAGGCACACAATAGTCTCAAGCCCTGATTTAACATGGTTAGTGAACGTTAGTATATTAATAGAAATGCACTCTGAACGTAAGTGATTCACTTAACGTTTTTAAACTCTTACTGAAAAGTGTGTGTGCACAGATTCATAATATTTAAAGTAATAGTGTATTATTGGAATTTGACTTCTGATCTAACAATTTTTCTATAAGATGAATAAGATATGCCTTTTTGACAAAAATCTTTATAATATGAATAAGTTTTGCCACTCCAACAAAAGCATGTTCAAGTACACCATAAAATACTCTTTCAATAAGACTTTTATTAATCATGTGTCCAATTTAGAATAGTATGATTTTACAATAGTAGATTTCACACTATCAGATTCATGAAGTTGAAGAAAATATTGATTTTTTTAATGATCATTGCTATTGCATTTTTAAAATTTTATGAAGCATCTTAAATAAAAAAAAAAAGTTTCCAATATCTTCATATTACATCACCTCAATACAAATACAATAAATTAGGTCAAAAATTACACATTTAATTTTTTCCTCTGTACAGGCTTAATATAAAGTTCTCTACCCAAAGTCAGTCTCACTAACAAGGCTGTAAGTAATACAACCAAGAAATGCATTTCATTAACATCAAAAATAGTTGCCATTGGTTTGGATTTGAGAGCTAGAACAAAATGTTAAAAGCCTTGCATCACTTAAATTTTATTTGCTGATGTTTATTATGCTACTACTACTTTCTAATTTTTCTACTTAGGCAAATTATTTTGGCATCTACATCTTAAGAATGTTCAACAATTTAGTGCAATGGTTAAGAAACAACATTGGAAGCTAAAGATTTCTAACATCTAAGTAACATGTATTCCTAAAAACCAGTGAATATTGAATGTTTTTTTTTACTCTGCACATTTGATGTATGGATAGGTTGATAAACTTGAAAGATATAAATTCCTGTATAAAAGCTCAATCCATCTATTATATTGTTTGAAAACCACATAAATTTTTAAACAACTATCCATCCAATTTTTAATTTCATCATTATTATCTATTAAATTTGAGAATGGATGAGAACACACGTATTGATTCTGAGTTAATATCCTCTCTGATTTTCTATATGTTTCTGATATTATTAATATTGTTGATGTTTCTCATCCATGACAGTTTTGATTATTTTCTGCTCCTTGATTCATTCATAAGTTTATCAAGATATTTGTATGCTATACCCAAACTTATTACTTCCAATTGTTGCCTCTATGCATCTTCTTTCAGAAAAAAGTATTCATTAGTTTTTTTAACCTCCAAGCTTTTTCAAGCATCCTTTCATAATATATCAATAAAAAACAATCATTGTGTTCTCTTGTTTCTTCAATATCTGTAACTTACATCCATACATTGTAATGAACTGCATCAAGGTTTTCAATAATCTACACTCTGTCCACATACTTATGCCTCTGTTTTTCCCCACATTACCAATTTTGTAAAGCCTTCAGTGCCAATAGTAACTGGGTATTTATCTCATTATGACATTCTTCATCTTGATTTAGAACAAAGTGCAGAAATGCCTTTCAATATTAGCTTTAATATTCCTTCAATTAAATGCATTACATTTGTCTTGCACACATTTTTCTGTAATCTGAATTTTGCTCTTGTTCTTACCAATTTATCTAACAGATACTGTACTTCTTTCTCTGCTATTACCATAAAAAATATATAAATTTTAATGTACTCTTTTATTAATAATAATTATTATTATTATTCAATATATTTACAAAATGTATATAAAGAAACGCTTAGTTTAGTACTTTAACAGCAAAGTGGAAGAATATAAAGCTGGTGCAAAGGCTGTCTTCAGTTAATGTTTAGTCTTTTAATAATGTAATGAGTATATGGCATTTATTTGCAATAATAGAATAGATTAGAATTTGATTTACAAGAGTTAAACTTTCAGAAGTTATAATTTTACTACCATCCTTTTCAGATAAATATGTTAATAAGCATTAAAAAAATTTTTTATCTTACAGATTATTGTATCATTATTAGCCAAAATATAACTGAAATTTAAAGTTTTAAAGATTAAGTAATCCAACTTTGCCTTTCTTTTTCATGAGCAAATTGTTTTTTTAATATGCCTAAAACTCCACTCTGCCACATATTATTCCAATATATGAATAAAGACAACTACAAACGTAAATAATTCCCAAAGATGTATTTTTTGCTGAATCAATACATCACAATATTTGTTTTTGCAATCTTCACTTGTTCAATGTTTATAAATATTAAACTTGTGCCAAATTTTCTACATACACAATTTTAGCTCTGTCCACTCTGGCATAAATATATCAAATTTTTTTATTAATCATTTATTAGATTACAGATTATTGTATCATTCTCAATCCAGATATCAATGTTAACCCCAGTCAAAGATTCATATACCCTCTTTTTACTCATAAACTTAAATAAATAGAATATTCAAATGTATTGAGAATGTAACTCAAATGGACATTTGAAATCTACGTCAAACAAAAAAAGGTAATATTTAGTTTTCATGATCATCATCATTATCAACCATTATCAACCCACTGCAGGATGAAGGTCTCTCCAAGTTAAACCCATCTATTCTGATCTTTAGCTTCTCTTCTCCACATCACCCCTGTATGCTTTCTTACTTCATTCATCCATCTCACATGTGGTCTCTTTCTGGGTCTTTTAAAATCTCTTGGAATCCAGTTTAGAATTTCAATTGTTTATCTATTATCATCTCTTTTAGGAATATGTCCAGCCCAACTCAATTTCAGTCTTTTAATTTTTTCAATGAGGTCAGTAACACCTGTTTGTTTTCTTACTCATATATTGCATTTTCTACCTCCTTCATTCCCAACATGCATCTGTCCATACTTTTTTGAGTGGTCTAAAGTCTCTGTATTGCTCTTTTATTAAGTGTTCAAGTCTCAGATCCATAAGTAAGAACTGATAAAACACATTTATTAAAACCCTTCCTTTTCAAACACATAGGCATTATCAAGTTATTTCATAACAATAAATATTCCATCATTCTTTTTAAAAATATATAGTCAATTCATATAATTCTTTAATCAATAAATCTTCACCATAATCTTTTTAAAAACTTTTATTTTCATCATATATATTTAAATCCTTCCACAATCTCCATATTCCAACGTTTCGATTGTTTTTTAAATTACAATCATTTTCAAGGCAAAACTACAAAATACACAGAAACAATTGAATAAATAAAAATACATCTTATTACTTTACATAAATACAATAACTGTATAATAACAATTCAAAAAACATAATCATACATATTATACCATTAAATAATACATTTACTTTCTATTTACTTATCCATTTTTTATTATTAACACCTATTATAAATCAATTTCTTTAAATTATTATAAGACAACAAATAAATAAAATAAAACAATCTTAAATATTACCTATACACTTCTATTTCATTTATATCACATTATATTTTTATATTTTACCAATACCATTTTACTAATTCCATTCCAACTAAATACCTTAAATCATTTAAACATACCTCTATTTAAATACTTTCATAGACTTTTTTAAAACCCATTGTTTAATACATTCCTTTTAACACCTCTATACACCATTTATTTTATTTAACACTGGATTTAATTTTTTAATATAATTACATTCTTTAATTATTCTTTCTTTATAATTCCTAACCTTTTCTATCATTTTAATACTAAAATTCCTATGTTTATATTTTTCTCTATGAATAAAAACACTAGAATTCTTATCTTTTAAATGTTGTTTAAATCTAGTTCTTAATGTATTCTTAGTTGTTCCCACATATGATACATTATTTCCTTCTTTTTTACAATCTTCACAGATAATAATATATATCCCATTCATTTTATCTTGTTCACAATTTATACCAATATTATTATTTATTAAATTTCCTAAACTACATTTTTTCTTATATACAGGTTTAACTAATAAATCAATCTTATATTTATATTTTAAATTAATATTTTTCATAATTTTTTTAATTTCTTTAAAAACCTCTTTTGATACTTTATAACTATTATAAATTACTTTATTATCTATATTATGACTACAATTTTTATTTTTTCCTTTTTTATAATTATAATTACAATTTTTCTTTATTATTTTACTAATATTTTTCTTATTAAATAAATTATTAATAATTTTTTCCGGATATTCATTCTTTAAAAATTCTATTTTAATTTTATTTAATTCTTTATTCAAACCTACATTATTGGAACACAAATTAACTGCTCTATTAATTCTATTATTTACAATATTAATCTTATGTTCATATTCAAAATCTGAATACCAATTACTAAGCAACCCATGAAAAGTATTTTTTCTAAAAACTACTGTGTCAATTTTTATAAATCCATTATCATAATATTTTTTTATATTTACATCCATATAATTAATCATATTATTATCTTCTTTTTGTATAGTAAATTTAATATTATCTTCAATTGAATTAATATATCTACAAAAATTCACTCCTTTATTATTATTTCCATTAAAAATAAGAAAATAATCATCTATATATCTTACCCACCAAATTGCTTTAAATTTAGTCTCCTCAAAATATAAACTTTCAAAATTGCTCATATATATATTAGCCATTAAACCACTAAGACTATTCCCCATGCTTAAACCACTATTTTGTTTATAAAAACTATCTTTATATTTAAAAACAATGTCTTTACAACATGCATCAAAAATTTTTATTAATAAACTATATTCAATGTTAAAACTTTTTTCTCTATCTTCACTATACATTTTTAATATTATATCTAAAGCTTTTTCTAGGTCAATATTGGTATACATACTTTCAATATCTAATTTAATAAAATATATATTCTTATATTTATTACTTGTATTTAAAAACTCATTTAATTTAATCAACATAAGATTAATATTGTAAATAATAGAATTAATAGAGCAGTTAATTTGTGTTCCAATAATGTAGGTTTGAATAAAGAATTAAATAAAATTAAAATAGAATTTTTAAAGAATGAATATCCGGAAAAAATTATTAATAATTTATTTAATAAGAAAAATATTAGTAAAATAATAAAGAAAAATTGTAATTATAATTATAAAAAAGGAAAAAATAAAAATTGTAGTCATAATATAGATAATAAAGTAATTTATAATAGTTATAAAGTATCAAAAGAGGTTTTTAAAGAAATTAAAAAAATTATGAAAAATATTAATTTAAAATATAAATATAAGATTGATTTATTAGTTAAACCTGTATATAAGAAAAAATGTAGTTTAGGAAATTTAATAAATAATAATATTGGTATAAATTGTGAACAAGATAAAATGAATGGGATATATATTATTATTTGTGAAGATTGTAAAAAAGAAGGAAATAATGTATCATATGTGGGAACAACTAAGAATACATTAAGAACTAGATTTAAACAACATTTAAAAGATAAGAATTCTAGTGTTTTTATTCATAGAGAAAAATATAAACATAGGAATTTTAGTATTAAAATGATAGAAAAGGTTAGGAATTATAAAGAAAGAATAATTAAAGAATGTAATTATATTAAAAAATTAAATCCAGTGTTAAATAAAATAAATGGTGTATAGAGGTGTTAAAAGGAATGTATTAAACAATGGGTTTTAAAAAAGCTCTATGAAGGTATTTAAATAGAGGTATGTTTAAATGATTTAAGGTATTTAGTTGTTATGGAATTAGTAAAATGGTATTGGTAAAATATAAAAATATAATGTGATATAAATGAAATAGAAGTGTATAGGTAATATTTAAGATTGTTTTATTTTATTTATTTGTTGTCTTATAATAATTTAAAGAAATTGATTTATAATAGGTGTTAATAATAAAAAATGGATAAGTAAATAGAAAGTAAATGTATTATTTAATGGTATAATATGTATGATTATGTTTTTTGAATTGTTATTATACAGTTATTGTATTTATGTAAAGTAATAAGATGTATTTTTATTTATTCAATTGTTTCTGTGTATTTTGTAGTTTTGCCTTGAAAATGATTGTAATTTAAAAAACAATCGAAACGTTGGAATATGGAGATTGTGGAAGGATTTAAATATATATGATGAAAATAAAAGTTTTTAAAAAGATTATGGTGAAGATTTATTGATTAAAGAATTATATCAAGTTATTTCTATCAAAAACACTCCAACCATTTTATGATACTCATTAAAACATGATCACAATAAATGAAAGAATAAGAAAAAAACATTAAAGTTTGGTTATAATAAAGAAAATATCAAAATGCAATACCCATAAAATAATTACTTTAGCTGCAGTATGTATTATTTCAAACAATTTTAAAATTGTTCTCACAGTAATTACAATTATTAAAGCTTTTGCATAGTATTAACCTCTTTGAAAGAAGATGGCAGCAAATAATAACTATTTTAGTGCACATTGTATATAAACAAAATTAGAAAAATCTTCAACAAATAGCAAGCGTTCATCATTATTGTATGACTATTTATTTTCATGAATTATATCTCAAATAATTATAGCATTATTTTCTGCCAATAATATAGGGGCAGATTATTTTCATTGTCTTCCTATAATAATACCAATTAACAATTAAGTAAACACTTATAAGTCAGATCTTTATTTAAAAAATTTTGATATGTCTTTCTTTTCTCATCTAATAATTTGAGAGCTGCATTATAATTTTTTATCCATTCTCCTATCATTAATATTGGATTGGTGAGTCATAAGGCTGGATCAAAGACTACCCTCAGTGTCAAAAAAAAATAATTGTGGGAAATATATAAATTTTATTTGCAATAATTAACAAAATATTTTATTGTTTGCAGAGGGCTCATTAAAAATATAATGGCTTCTTAGGTGAAGGGACGTTTAGTCTATTCTGTTGTATTCTTAATACAATTTATTCTAGAATCTCAATATTTTAAATTATGTCTATATGTTAAGAATCATTTATACCATTAAGATGTATTCAGGTTAAGACAAGAGCAGATTTTTACTCTAGTGGTGACTAAAATACCTATCCTTTATCTTTAAATACCCCTCATAAGACCAATTTCGTGCTTTTGCTTTTTCCAGTGAGCATTAGCATTCAAAGTTGGAAGCCTCATTGACAAAAGTAAAAGCAAAAAACTATTCTGAGAATATAGATTTAAACATTAAGAGTTGGGACTTTATATGCAACTGGTAGACAGTGTTTGCTGTCCTGGATTGTTTAATGTAGAGGGCCTTAGATTGATTTCAGTGCTGGCACTAATAGCATCTGAGTATTTTATAGACTCTTAACAATAAAACCAATCTATTATTTTTTAATACATGTGATTTAGTGCAGTGGTATAATGTTAGACTTTGGAGTGTAAAATCATCACATCAATTCCAGTTTCACACTTCTAATATTCACAATTCTTATAAATACATGAACAATAAAGCCTTTTGATTATTTAATTTAATTATTGGTTACTCAAGATTATACTAGATGGCACTAAAAAAATTATGAATGAAGTAAAGAAAGGAATTGATAAAGAAATTAACAGGATTTCAAATAATAAATATGATGTAGTTAGAATTATATGGAAAGGAGTTGCAGTAGCAGGGTTAACATATGGTAATGATGCATTATATGTTAGTAAAGGAATATTAAATTATTTAGAAAAAGTTCAAAGGGAAGTAAGAAGACATGCATTGGATGCAGATGTATGGACAGCAAGGGAGGTAATTCAAGGAGAAATGGGATGGTTAAGTTTTCATATGAGAGATGCAAAAAGTAAAATGAAAATGTTTGGTAGATTGCAGTTTATGGATAATAAAAGAATAGCCAAAATAGTATTTAATTGGGTTATGAGTAAAGGGCAGGTAACACAATGGGTGAGAAAGGTAATGCAGTATGCAAAAGATTTGGATAAAGAATTTATATCAGTATATTTGTATAAAAGATGGGATGATTGTGTTAAGAGGATTGTTGAGTGTTATAGTAGTAAGGAATGGGATAAAAGAATAGATTTATTAATAAAAATAGGGAGTTAGAGAGATGAAGAAATAGTATGGAGAGTAAAAAGAGTTATATATATATATATATATATATATATATATATATATATATATATATATATATATATATATATAAAAAAAAAAGAGAGAGAGAGAGAGAGAGAGAGAGAAATAAAAAGAATATTAGGTGTGAGTTAATATATGATAATAATAAGGAAAGTAGTTTATTGTTTAAGGCTCAAATGGAATCTTTAGCTACAAGAGAATATACATGTAAATGGAAAAATGTGGGTGATTTATTTTGTAAATTATATAAGACAGGAATAGAAAATATTAGGCATTTGTTAATTGAATGTAAATGCTTGAAAACAGAAAGGGTACATGTAATGAAGTTATAGAAGAATAAATATGAAAAAAGTGATTGTACAGAAAGTGAATCATTAGTTTTTATGCTGGGTTTGGGAAAAGATAAGGGGGATTTAGATATAAAGGCTACATAGTTAACAAAGATTATGTTGTGGAAATGAGATAGAGCAGAATATGGAAAAATTTAGAGTGGGGAATGGAAAATAAAGTGGCTAACAGGTTTATCTGGACATAATTGCTGAGATATTCTTGACTTCGTTTAAGGAGAAACCACAATACATCACATCACATTTTTCACATCGTTTGGTCCAAGGTCCTGATTATTGTGTGTTCACTGCTATTTTGAATTCTATAGAAAAACCACTGCTGACACTTCCAAGAAATAAATGACATCAAATAATCCACATGGGGTCACTTGCATGTTTCGGTGGTGGATTTTGGGTAGTCCTTAGAATTCAAAATAATGGTGAGTGCACTGTAAATACTAAATAATTATAATTTCTAAAATATGAATGTTATTAAATAATGATGTCACAAAGCACCAGAGTATGCAGGGAGGGGAAAGGAAGGCTTGGCCAATATAAATTATTGTCCAAAATATGCAGAAGTTTGATCAAACCAAGCTTATAATTTTTAAATACTAAAATATTATAAATTCTAAAATATAAATGTTATTAAATAATGATAGTGCAAAGTGCCAATTAAAAACCACATGTTCAATAACCATAAAATTGATCAAACTACAGGTTGAAATAATGTAAGTGTTGAAGAATATTATTACTTCTATAATTAATAATAAATCACATTTTATCTTAACATTAGTCAAAAGAATAATTGTCGAAAGTAAAGAGTATTAATTTTACAATTAAAAAATAATAAATCAGATTTTAATTTTACTAAAGTGAATGAAGTTTTGTGCTTTATTTCTCACATGTCATTATTAGCTGGCAGATGGATAAAAAAAATTAAATGAGAAAGATTTGTTCATTAAATTTCTCAAAGATGATAATGTTATCTACTGACTGTGAAAAGGTTAGTGTTTGTAATATCTGTTTTACATTTGAAATAATCAACAAATTAATTTTAATACAAATTTGTTAATTATTTTAAGTGTAAAACAAGTATTGGATTTTAAATAAGATAAACACTAGTAGAAATATCATCTTTAAGAAATTTAATGAATAAATCTCTTTCATTTACATTCTTTTTATCCACCTGCCAAATTAATCACAAAACCTTACTTGCTTTGGTAAAAAAAAAATCTGATTTATTAATTATAAAATTAATATTCTTTACTTTAGACAATTATTCTTTTCACTAATGTGAAGATAAAATGTGATTTATTATTAACTGTAGAATTAATATGTATCGGCAATAGTTTCTACGTTTATTCACTATTTACGTTATTTCAACATGTGGTTATTTGTTACTCCCATTTTTTATATTTTGTATTTTTTAGTCATGGAATTTGATCAAGTATAATTTTACAAAATTTGCACTTTAATTTTTTAATTATTGAAGTTAATTATGGTTTTATAATGAATGGTCATATCATGACCATGTATGGATTATTCAATGTCATTTATCAGTTGGCTGTGTCAATGATAGTTTTGACTGGTTTTCAGATTTCAAAATAACTATGAGTGCAAACTAAATATTGATATGGAAGCTGTGCTATATGGTGATCAAAATTAGTGAAGAAAAATCAAAAATAATGATGGTAAATGCTGGAGAAAGAAAAAAGAAAAAATTTTTCTTGGGGTATATAAAGTTAAAGTGGTGATTAGGTACAACTATTTGGGAATTGTCATAAGTAATAAAAAAAATTGCTTGGATAAATATGAGAAAAAATAATAAATGAAGCAAAGAAAATAGACTGATAAAAATAATAATAGTATTTTCATATAATAAATATGATGTAGCAATAATTGTATGGAAGGGAAGTGTTAATACTGGGGTTAACCTATGGTAATGATGCATTGTGTTAGTAAAGAGGTGTTAGATTACTTAGAAAAAAACCACAATGAGGTGTAGGAAGATGTTCATTATATGCAGAGGTGTGGGCAGCAAAAGAGGCAATTCAGGTTGAAATGAGGTGGCCAAATTTTTATATGAGAGATGTAAAAAGCAAATAAAAATCTTTGGTAGATTGCAATTTATGGATAGTAAGAGAACAGCCAAAATAGTATTTCATTGGGTTATGAGTAAAAGGCAAGCAATAAGAGGGATAAGAAAGGTGGTATGGTATGCAGAAGATTTGGATAAAACTTTGTGTCAATATACTTGTACAAAGGATGGGATGATTGTGTTAGGAGGATTGTTGAATATTGTAGTGGCAAAAACCAGGATAGAAGAATAGTTGAATTAATAAAAAAATCAGAAGCTGGAGAGTAGGAGAATGAGTATGGAGAGTAAAAAGAGCTTAAATATATATATAGAAGTAAAACAAAATAGTAGATCAGAGTTAATTTATGATAAAAGCATAAAAAGTAGTTTACTATTTAAGACTCAAAAAGTATCTTTAGCAACAAGAAAATATATAATTAAATGGAGAAATGTGGAAAATTTAGTATACAGGTTATATAAGGAAGGCATGGAAAATATTAGACATTTGCTAATGGAATGTAAATGCTTACAAGCAGAAAGGTTCCAAATAATTAAGTTGTGGGAGAATAAATATAGATCAAATAATTATAAATACAAATAATAAATATAATAAATATAGATCAAATAATTATAGATACAAAGGCCATGGGGTGGACAAAGTTGATGTTGTGGAAATAGGATAGAGCACAATAGAGAAGAATATGGAGAAAACTTACAGTAGAGAGTCAAAAGGGAAGGTAGGGTGGCTAACAGGTTTTTCTTCAGCATATTGATGGAGAGATTCCTGATTTCAAGACAGGAGTAGCCATGCCACATCTCATATCATTTTAACATACATACTTTTGATTATAATTGATATGCTTTATCTAAAACAGTATGAAAAATCATTGAGGTCTCTAGAGGGTAAAACTCATATAAAAAGTCCACAAAAGATATAATGATTTATATACACTATAAGCAATGACCAATCTTTTATTTTAAAATGGTGAAAATATTATAATACTGCAAAAAGTACACATTTTAAAAAAATTTGTTAATTCATAAATAAAGGGGGTGGGATATAAATGGTTGTGTCACCTGCTGGAATATCGGGTTCTGGATTATATTTGGTACTGGTACTTCTGACCCTCAAAGTTTTTATGAATTCCCAAGTAATAAAGCTATTTGAAAATTATTATTAATGGAAAACCCATTTCCATTTATTATTTATTAAACTATTTGTTTTATATAATCATTATAAATTAGTAATATCCAATGGCTGATACAATGTTAAATAGAACAGCTGCTCCTTAGATTAATTAACAAATGTTTGTGATTGGTCATAGACTCACTAATCCTATTAAACGAATTAAAATATTCTTTTTCTATAAAATATTTTTATATTATTACAGATTCAATTGTTTCTCTCCCTTCTGTTACTCTTCCAAATTGTAAATGTATATAACATTAATAATATCTATTAAAAACATTGAAATAAATATTTATTTATATTTTAACATTATATATTTGTCCTTTTCACTAAGAAGTAATTCAACTAACCATAATTATAAACAAACCATATTTCAAAAGTACTAGTAAAATTTAACTCCTTAGAAATTGTGTACAGTAAAAACTATGAAAAAAATTGCACAATTATATACTATATATGCGTGAAAATGGTATAAATTAAATACGATGGCAATCAATCTATCTGTTTAGTGTATAAACTTTTTTAATAAGTCCAATCACTAGCAAAACATCATAAAGGAACTGGTATATATTTCAACAAGGATATAAATTCACATTTTGACTAGTGATGTTATTAAGTATCCCCCTTTTTTGACATTGCAACCATAATTTGACAGTCATTAACTAAATGGCTTATGTTTTTTTTTTTGTTTGTCCACATTTACATAAAAGCGTGGCTGCAAAATTCTACCTATGATACATGAATATAATGACCATGGGTTATCCTGAATTCATTAATGACATTTCAGTAGTATATACAGCAATTGATTGCAAGAAGAAATATATGTTCCTATATTATTTAATTGTTTCTTTTTTTAGAATAGTGAATCTTATATTATGTATAAATGTCTGTGTACAGCGAATTATACTCAGTTTTATTCTGCTGAATTTTACATATAAACGTTTACTCTGCATTAACACAGACATGTCTACATATAACTTCCTTAAGCTGAATATTATTTTAAGACTTTATCCTAAGGTTCTCACATTACATCTTCCTATCTGAACTATAGCCAGACATATGCTGACCCTCTCTGATTAACCTTAATATTAGATCCTTTCAACAAATTGCATGCCAAGCAGGAATAACATTGCCAATGATAGCATCTCTCAGTTTGATTCATACCCACATGCTCACTATTAATAGTTCTCGATAATAAAAATCCCACCTCCTCTTGGTCAACTAGCCTTGACGGAAGTGATTCTTTTAACACTCAAAACTGTACGACATCAGACCACCCAATTATCTGATAATCACAATATACATGTGACCCTAGAATGCATTTCTATCATAGTTCCTTTGAACCAAACATATGACGACCTTAAAGACTAATGTTACGAACAAAAAAGTAAATGCTAGATAATAAATCTTTATTATATATGACTGTGCATGTTTAGATATGTATTCGCTTATATGCTTGCAAACAATCTATATACGCACAAGCGATATGAATGGGAAGCAAAACAAAATAATGTTTTGTTTTTAAATAAAAAGCTTAATTTAAATATATTTTATACGAATTGGCCGGTCTATATTAATATTTTATTATCATTTTAACAACGTACATAGATGTTTATTTTCAGTTTTCGAAAATAATAATTCCTATAGAATATATATTGTAACTAGAATAATCTACTAGCTAACCAATTATTTAAAAAATTAAAGTTTAATGATGTTATATCTTTTAAACATCTAAATTGTATTTTTAACGTTGATGGTATTAACAATAACAAAATATCTTGCGGAGGAAAAAAAAAGAACAACTACATTATCTTCAGCTCTCCCTTATTGCCAAAACAATCTATATTTGCAATTTAGATTTGAAGTTCGGTCAGGTAAAATTGAAATTTGTTTTAGGTTCTGGTCAATTTTTGATTTTTTATTCGTTCAGGTAACAAACTCTAACCCAGCAAAATATCCAATATTATTTGGGAAAATGGATATCTACATCTTTTTAACAAATGGCCACCTAGAAACTGGCAATTCTAGTGGGTATTATTCTCCTTTGCTATTTATTTCTCTATGGCTAGCTGTTGAAATGACCTTTATCTTGCAGTAGGTTACATAAGGATTGTTTTACTTTTTACTGTTGGAAAGAGAAAAAAATGTCTTCAACACAATTTAATAAATTATTTAAAATATACGTATTAACTATGAGCATAATATATATAAAATGTACTAATGTTTCAAAATAACTCCGATACAATGCAATAAAAAAAACAATCATTTTGAAAAGAGGTACTTCTTCCAATAAAGCTTTATTAGGAGGTCGACTTTTAAAAAAAAAAAAAAACGATATTATCCAAATATAATCTTAGAAAAATCTATTCGCTTTTTATTCTATTCCGTTTTATTATATTTTATTAACTGAAACACACAGGCTTATTATATACCTGGGTTTATATATGTAATATATAGGGTAAATGAGCACAGACTTTTCACACAACCCACCACTCTCCACACTATCTGATAACACTGATACACTTGAACACATATATGTTGAAAAGATAAATAATCACCAATATACGTATTTCATGCTAAACCAGATGGTAATCTGAACCAACTGATGATTGCTGGTTTAGCATCAAATACGAATATTGGTGATTATTTATCTTTTCAACATATATGTGTTCAAGTGTATCAGTGTTATGAGATAGTGTGGAGAGTGGAGGGTTGTGTGAAAAATCTGTGCTCATATACCATATATATTATATTTTATTGTGGAATTTAATGTACATACATGAAAACAGGTAAAGAATGGATAATTTTTAAAAAATAAAGGCGTATTATCTTCTCCAATAAAATAAACCATCAATGTTCATTATTTACAACTATAAATCATAAAGCGTAAATAATGTCTAACGTGCTTAAAACAAAAGCATATTACCTTTACCAATAAAATAAGCTCTCAATGTCTGTTATTTACAAGCATAAATCAAAAGAAGTAAAGCATAAGGCACAAAAGATTTTTAAAACAAAAGCTATTATTTGTATCAATAAAATGAACTCACAATATCCGTTATTTACAACCATACACCAAACAGGTAAAAATATAAAGCATAAAAGATTTTTAAAATCAAAATATATTACTTTCACTAATAAAATAAACTCACAACATTTTAATTCATCTACTTATTTCCTTTCTTTTTTATCTTCTTCAACAATGTCTGTGAGCACTATATATCTTTTAAGCATTATTTTTACTTTGTAAAATATTTTTAAATCTCTCTTCAATCTAACAAAATATTCTTACAAATTTTTCGCATATTTTTTTTTTTTTGCAAATATAAAATAAATTATACTTCTATCAATAATTTCATAAAACTTTAATAGTGTTTTTGTTTTTAAAAAAATAATTTAATATAATTTCTTTTCAATTATTATGTATTTTAAAGTATTAATAACAAAATATACATGCAGCCGAGCATGATTTGATGCAGTAGCTGAGCGGTGGATTTTTAAAACTCAAGACCCATGATGGATGATAAATCATAATTCAGTTTGTCATTTCCATTGTTCAAACTTTTTATGATCTCTGAGCAATAAAACTAATTGATTATTTTAATGTGCATTCAAAATCAAAAGTGCTACCCAAAGAAATTAATGTATATACATATAAAAAATAAAACTGGATCTTATATTAATTTTTGCTCGAAAAGATACTGTGGGGCTTATTTTCAGGGAATGTCTTTTTTTATGTATAAAGATATATCTTTATTCAGTTGCTTCTTGTCTTTACAAAATGCTATAAGATTCTTACCTTGGGAGCCCTCCCCCCCCCCGACAATTTTTTTCTTATATATGCTTGAGTACCTCTTACTTTTTGCACTCATTAGATCTGGCAATTAGAATATGATTCCATTTAGATTTACCATTAAATTAAGTGTTAAATGAACAGTTGAAAAACAGGAGTATTATTAAAATGATTAAAGTTAAAAATGATTTGTCCACACAAAAGCACAAAAAACTACAAGCATAATAATTAGAAAATGTTTTTATATTTAAAACATCCATATTAAGTACATTCATCACAACATATTTATGTATTGAATTACAATGATTAAAAAAGGCCAACTATGTCCATCTGTTATTAAGGGTGCACATTATAAACACTTCCCAAATTACTTGCAATAGCCCTACTTGGGTATTTCTTTTTACAAACATTTCTTTAGGAGAAATATTGATGATTTAATATCAGATAAACTTTGATTATTAAAATCACTTCCATTATTTTAATCAAGTCTTTTAAGGGGAAAAAAAATGTTTAAAAAATCAAATTATTTTTTCTTTTATGTTGAACATTTAAAAGCTGCCATATTAAAATTTGAAAACTAAACCATGCATTCTAAATCTAAATATTAAATAAAATAAGTACCTAAATATATATAAATAAAATTTTAGCTTGTGTGATATACTGACTTGGTAGATAAATTGTTTCCCTATACAGATAGAATTACGTTTGTCAAAAATTGTCAATGAGAAAATACAAAAGAACCATATAATTTATATTACCATTTATTTAAACCATTAACACCAGTAATATTGTTTATTTGAATATTGACTGACAATCTTAACAAGGGCTTATATTACAAGCATACTTGAAAATCATGCTATGGCTTCTTTTCTTGTTACATCTTATTTTAAGAGAAACATAGTAGTTAAATCCTTTAAAATTCTGATAGTTTTTATTGCTCCATCTAGTGTCAATTTTTGGAAATGCTCAACTTCTCACTTCTGTATAAAATCTTTATTTTTTAATAAAATTTAATAAATAAGACTTTATCTTTTTTTCCAAAACTAATTTTATCAACAAATAATATTTAAAAAATCATATTTTATTTTTTAAGTATTTAAAAACTGTTTTGTAAATAAGGACAAAGTACGTAAATATCATCAACGATAATGGTATAACCACTCAAAAACTGAAAAATTCATTTTCATTTTAAGTTTTTTTAAAAAATATAAATGAAGAAATGTAAATTTGTAAAAAATCTATCAAATTCTGCTTTAAAATCTGACATAAAAAAATCTATCAAGTTATGCTTTAAAATCTGATATTTGCTTTGTAACTATTAAAATATTTGAAAAAAAATTCTAACACTGTGTCAATTTTGACAAACGATTACATTAGCATTGAATTTCTCCTGAAGCATCATCAAGCAGAAAAGAAGTTTCTTAATTAAAAAAACAATAAAAGCAGTAGGCCCTAATTTATAATATTATTTTTTTTTTACGCTCGCACCAATTATGATAATGGTAAAACAACAATCTAAAGTCATGGAACTATCATACTTTTGCTGAGAAAAACATTTAATGATTCTCAAAAAATATGATAGTGAGAGAATAAGAATACATTTATTAATGTATAAAAAATCATTTGAATGGTTAATTGCTTGTAAGATTAGATAACATTCGGTAACTGGAGTAACAAGTTGGGCTGCAATTGAGAAATGATTACTTCTTACATTTGTCATTATACAATTATACCAAATCTTAATTGGGGTTTCTATTTTACTTGACCTATTGACATTATCAGAATATTTATTATGTTCAAATACAATATTTAATTCAGTCCTTTCCCAAATGTATTTTAAATAACCGCATAAAATATATTAAAAAATTATTCTCATCATACTTAGTGTGTCCCAATGAAATTGTGATTAGTGAATCATTCTCTTTCCAAGATGATTACCAGATCATCTCTAAATAAACATATAGAGTACATACGGATATAATTTATTTACATACTACAAAAAATTGAAGTAGTTAGGATGTCTGAATCATGCATTGTGACATGAAATGTAATAATGCGTTTTGTATCTTAACCATGGTGAAGCATAATGATACCATTAAGTTTTATTTTAAATTAAGCAATACTGCTACTGCAACATTTGAAATGATTCAAACTGGTATGTCATTGAAGCCAATGTTTTCATGTGATTTACATGGTTTTGTGATAACAGGAAGAGCCTTGAAAATTATCCCTAAAGATACAAAACACACCGTAATTTATGATGCACCACTTTAAAAAGTTTTTAAGGAATAGCTAAACTATGTCACTACATAGATAGCACTGAAAGGAGCTTAGAAGAAGAACGAGTCACCTTTTCAATGGGGCATATTATATACATATGAAATAAGTTCATAATCATTTCAATACAAATAGGTTTAAATGACAAAGCAAAAATATTTGAAATGTATATGAGTCTAAGAATGCAACAATTACTTTTGTATCACTGCAACTATTATTAATAGTAATTTAATTTAATTATTTATTAATTCAATACCAAATATTTGTTCTCTTTTCTGAGTAATCATAATATTCACATAAATGTTTTGGATATTTGTACAGAAAAAGTAGTTTATAAATTTTAAACATATAATCATGTTGCATATCAAAAACATGTTAAGCATGAATAAAAGTTAAATTTTAAATATATAAACTACCTTTTCAGTTTAAATAGTCAAAACATTTATGTGAATATTATTTACTAATTAGAATAAACTCCAAATGAAAAAAAAGATGTTTGAAGTTAAAAAATAATAAATACTTCCACATATACAAATCTTATATAAAAAAAACACTGCTAGGAGAACAAGCAGGTGCTACTAACATCATTGAAAGAATTGTGGAGTTGGGCTGGGATGGTCATATTGTTAAAAGTGATGATAATAGGTAGGCAGTCAAAAGGGCAGTTGAAATCTTAAAGTGGATTTGTAAAGACCTAGAAAGAGACCACATGTGAGATGGATAGATAGATGGAATAAAAAATATGCTGATGTGATGTGAAGAAGAGAGGCTAAAAATTGGATAAGATGGATTGAACTTGGAGAGATCTTTACCTTGCAGTGGATTGATAATGATTAAAAATGATAATCATAATATAAACCTTATATTTGAAAATAATAGTAATTGAAATAATTAATATGTAATTTTAAATTTATCCATATTATTATTTAATGTTAACAACAAAATTTAATCTTTTTTTTAATTTGAAAGCTAATCACAAGATAACATTACATCAAAATACTTTGGATCAATTTGATTTATTTATTTTACATTTTGAAAACCAGTGGTTTAAAGACTTGTCTGCAGAAAACTTTACTTTTTGAATGGCTTCCAATGTTTTGACTATGGTTTCTTTTCACCACTGTATTATAACCTGTCATATAAACAATCAATATTTCACTAATTTAGATTGTCTTTCAAATACCTTTTATAATTTAAATATCATCTGACTCGCCCATAAAAAGCATGCTCTTGTTTACTCTAAAATACTTTTAAAGAATGTGTTACCATTACATTTATTTCATATGCCCAATCCAATGAGGATATGTACTTAGGATTGTTGACTCAGTAACATTACACCCAGCAAGCTGAAAAAACATAATTATGAATCATATGAACTTGCCATTATACTTTAGAATTTTATGGAGTGTCTTTAAATAAAAATTTTCTTAGGATTTTAGTAAATCCAGGTGTAATTACCACACAGTAAATTTGGACAAACAACTGCTTTTTATACAACTACTTTAGTTGCAAGAATTATAACCTTATAATAAAATACTCTATTCTTTTTATGTTGTTAAACATAGTAGCACCAGAAATATATGAAGCTGTATTATCCTAAAAAAATTCCAATAGTTTTAAAGTTAAAATGACTTTACAATTATTTATAACTATTTCAAGTATCGCATCAGGACCTACAGCCTTTCCGTTTTTAAGATTTATAAGAAATTATTTTAACTTTATCAAGTTGAATAAATTGAAACAAATCTAATTAAAAGTGATTGTCTTAATTCTTGTATTATTCAAATGAGGATGAAAATGGTCCACTCACGAATTTAAAATAAGAGAGTGATATTGATATAATGAAATTTTGATTGTACACTTCAGGTTCATACCCTGTTTACTGTGCATAACAAATAATAAATTCCTGTCAACTGTGCCAAATCTGTGGTGTTTATTTATATATTTTCAGAATATACACATACCCATCCAAGTATGATTGAAAATTTATTAAGCTTATATATATATATATATATTTACAATATATTTTACATAAAATATCTGCTACATCATTTACCTGATATATTGGTTACACAGAGCATCCAGTTGCAATGCAACTATTGAAACAAGGGACTTAAGGTATCCTTCTAGTTGTATCTAACATGTTCAGCTGCATCATGGAAGCTTGTCCTGTGTGGAGAGATGGTGATATTTTCATATATACTATAAAAGATTGCTTTTTCAGGTTTAATAACTACTATCTTCTAGTTCAACATAAACTTATCTCACTATGGTAACAATATTGAGATTAATGTGCACATTACCATTCAGTCTTGACAATTATTTGTTGTTATCTGGATTTATCTCCAAATGGATTACCTACTTATAGCCACATCCTCTTCCATAATGAGAGTAATTGGATTCTCTGAGCAACAATGATTATCTATTTATATATTCATAGGCCTGTAATGATGAATATTTTTAAAATAAGATTGATAATTTGAGCCATAACAGATGGCATTTACTTTCTAGTTTTAATCCACCGATCATTTTTATGGGGTTTTTTGTCAATTGTACAACTTCTGCCTTTAAATTCTAAGTATTTATGTTTAAAAATATTACCAAAATCACACTTTTCTTTATTTTTCTGTAATATTCTATATAAATACAATTTATCCAAACCATTTTGAACACTTTTTTAAAGAAATTAAAGTAAATTGGCTCTGAAGAAGGCTGGATGACAGTCAAAACATAGGTGTATATATATGTACAAATAAAGAGTTTTGCTAAAAAGTGTTTGAAGTGGTTTAAATAAATTGTATTTATTTATATTTAATTGGAACAAGATGTATTATTCTTTAATTGAAGTTTAAATTATGTAATTGGGCTAGAAATAATATAATTTCAAGACTAACCATCATTATAAGCAACTGACAAATAAGTATGGTCATTCCAATCCTCCCAAAAAATAAAAAAATAGTCTAGAAATGAGTGTTGTGATAATACAAAACAATCCATGAACCTTAAATGCATTCAAATAAGCATTTATTTTATATAGTGTATGTAAACAATTTTATTACAGTCAAATATCAGCCTTTCATGCTAATTGTGCATATGCTTTGTGAGTGTTAATAATAATAAATGAATACTTTCTCACCAATACACGATATAGTATTTATGTAGGAATAAAAGGAATCCTCTTATTCCTACAAGTCAAACGCTTATATATGAGCAAATCTGAAGTACTGGCAAAGAAAGAAAGCATGATGATGGAACAGTCACTTTAAATTACTATATATAATGTCTGAATGAATGACATCGGTGAAATTATCTAGAATTTACTAAACGTCATTCCAACTGACTTTAAATTACTATATATAATGTCTGAATGAATGACATTGGTGAAAATATCTAGAATTTACTAAACATCATTCCAACTGAAACTTAATATTAAATTTCAGTTGGAATGATGTTTAGTAAATTCTAGATAATTTCACCGATGTCATTCATTCAGACATTATATATAGTAATTTAAAGTGACTGTTCCATCATTATGCTTTTTTTGCCAGTACTTCAGATTTGCTCATATATAAGCATTTGAGTTGTAGGAATAAGTGATTCCTTTTATTCCTGCATAAATACTATATCTTGTATTAGTGAGAAAGTATTCATTTATTATTATTAACACTCGCAAAGCATATGCACAATTAGCGTGAAAGGCTGATATTTGACTGTAATGCTGTTTTTATTAAATGTTTATTATTAAATGCTTTTATTTAAGTTACAATCCCTGTTGGTTGGTTTGATTGTTTGTTTGTTTGAAATCACTTATAAACTCTTTTATTTAAGTCTTATTGCACACAACAAACCATAACCAAATGTGATTTACTATACATTGGCTATAATAGCTTGCACAAGTCTAACTTTTACACTTCAATATTTCTTATATACACATATAACTAAAGAGATTTTGAACATTTTATGAAAGTAAATTTAATAGAAAAATATTAGTCTATGAATTTCTCAATTTATTTTATTTAAAAAGTTTTGTTTTCTTTAGACTGCTGCCATTACTAATATCAACAAATTATAAAAGTGATTTTATCTAAAAGAAATAGAAGTTTAAACATTAAAAGAATATTTTGTTCTTCAATGGTATGAATTTTTAAATTTAACTTATGGTCAAATAATTACTTACATAGACATCTATTCTACTAATAACACAAAAACATTCATGAAGAATAAGTAAAATGCATAAAATAAAGAAAAAATACATTTAAATCTAATGTTACAATTAGTACAAAATAATGTACATATACAAAAGGAAAACATTTACAACATCTCTAGCTTATTATGGTATATAAAAGTTTATATTACCTCTAAGTCCATCAAGATTGTTACTTTAGCTTCCCTGCAATTGATTGAAGAAGTGGCTACTTTTGTCCATTTGATACTTGTACTTTTTCAGGTAGTCAGTTGAAGTCTTTTTTGTAGGCCAGTAAAAAAATTTGGTTGATTCTTGTTTAAAAACTGCTGTCTGCTTGCCCAAATTATTGGCAGGTATCTATGAGTTTGCTGCAAGAGCTGGAAAAAAGTGTGGCTTGCTGCCAGAATGAATAGTTCCAGAGTCTGGATTATGATTTTGACTAGAAGAATGGATCAATGAATGTCCAAATGAATCTCTAATGAGTAGAATCTAGTAGAATCTGCTGGCAGAATCCATAACAAGAGAAATTAGGGAACTTTATACTCATTCAGTCTATTTTCCTAGAATTTTTTAGATTAACATCTCCAAATATCCAGGCTATTAATCAATAGATAGCTATAATCATTTCAAAAATAAGCCAGGATTTCAATTAATTATTTTTACATTCCATACTAATTACTTTCATTACATGTCTTATCTGAACAATACTCAACTTTTTATTACAACAGATTAAAATTTTATTTGAAGATTAAGCATTATTATACAATTTTTTAAAAATAGCCTTATATATAAGATAAGAGATTTATTTACAAAGTTTATTTTTTGGTGAGAAAGAAAAAAATTGACATTACTTTTAATAAATAACCAAAATTATTTTACCAATTCGTGTGTTTGTGTGTATATACATTAACCATACTTTTGTCACACGTTGAATATAAAATTAATTTAGCAAAACTTTTAAATTAATTTGAATGAAAATTTTTAACTGAAATCCCTATTCTTCTACATATATCGATTTGAGACATAACAAAGCATCTGTCTCAATAATATATATATATATATATATATATATATATATATATATATATATATATAATTATTATTATATATATATATATATATATAATAAATTAAATTAAATTTGATGTCTGTATTCTTTTCAAAATGTATGTAATATCCAAATTTATATCTATATTAAATATAAGGAATGTAGTCAAAGTACTTGTAATAAAAGAAATTAAATTTATATGACTATTCCTGTATTTAATATATATAAATTTAGATATTACATATATATAAACAGAATAAAAATGAATCATGAAAGAATGTTTCTGGCTTAATAACACACCATGAATTGTAGCAGCATTTGTAAAAGAATAAAACTATAGCCCATCTGTTGATCACCATTTGTAAGAGATTGGAAATAAATACAATAATACCAGAACAATACAGTCTTTTAAATAATAATATGCCTTTGTTGAATAAGCTATTTGTCACAGAATAAGAATTATAACAAAGAATGAGGAAGATAAATTTTAGTATTCCTCAAGAATTGACACTCTTTATTATAATATAAACCTATTCTAACATTAAACAATATTTATAACTGAATAGACTGATTAATTAATGGATAAAACTAATGATCTTAATATACTTTACAAATTTGGAAGCTATTTGTAATGAAATGAATATCATAAAAATAAGAAATGAAATTTTTAGTATAATCTGCAAACATAAAACATGAATTGTTATTAAGTAAAGTATAATTCAATAGTTGATCTCTAATTATAACTAAATAAAATAAAAATAATGCTAATAAAATGAAAATAAAGTCAATACTAACAAAGCAATAATATCTCAAAACAGTAACATGCCCTTATTAGATATATCATTTGTAATAGAATGAAAAACTTAATGATGATAAAAAGCTTTGTTAATCTATAGATTTATATATATTAATCTATTTTTAATCAAAGATATATAATTTTCTTTTTTGAAACCTTATTTTATAACATCAAATCATAATAAAAAAATAAAATATCTCAACACTACAATAAAATACAATGCCCAGAATCAATCAAACCTAGCATATCTTGCCTCCTTTGCCAATTTATAATAATATAGAATAAAGGATATCTTACCTTCTTTACCAATTTGTAGTAATATAGAATAAAGGCAATCTTTTAAGTAACCTTAAAGTTTACAATATCCAATCATGGCAATATAAACTAAATGAAAGATTTTTATTTAGCACTTATATGAATACTATTAACAAATTATGTTGGATTAGCCTTCAACCCAATATAGCTATGTTATTTGACTTTAAAGTATAATTATTATAATATGGCTAATATTACTAGTAATCTATTACATCAAATGTCTATATCAAAGTTTACTATTTAAATTAAATGTATGATCTATATCAATGAGCTTTAAATTTAATCAAAGCAAATTATTCTATTTAATGGAATTCAAATGTCAATTTCAATATATGTTATAACCAGTTTTATAATATAATAACATTACCATCTTTATAATTAAATTTTGAATTGCTATAATATTCAACCAATAAATAATAGTTAAAAAATATGCAGACATTCAATTATAATCACTTTTATTTGTTCTATTTGTGCTTTATGTCAGATATAAATTTCTATCTTAAAATAACTTTTGCATATAATTAATAATATAATTATGATAATCTCCTAATTACTTATTAAATACCTAGCATTACCAAACCCATCTATTTGTTACTACTTAAAAGGTATATCTGGTTATAAAGATAATATATTGGATTTACCATAATAAGTAATTGTACAAATAGTTACGAATCCATTCACTTAATTTCTAGACTGTCTTATGAGTATTAATTATAAACTATATGGTGTAAGTCAATACATGACTATTATCTGTCAAAATATTATTAGCCAATAGGTTTGCATTATAAACTGAATGTCAACTAAAGCAAGTTTATTTGTTTTAAATGAATTTAAAATTTATTAACAATAAATATAAAAAAATAAATGACAAATAGACATTTGAAACATATACTATAATTAAATATTATGAAATATATTCTCCATTGAAATTAATATTAATAAAATAGGTGTTTATACATTAAATTTCACCTATATAATGTTTATAATATATTTATATATGTGTAATGAAAAAATGTTGTTATACATATGGACTCTTTGAAATACAAGAAAGTTAATGACACTTTTTTAATCTTTGTAATAAAATTATTAATTGAAATGAAATATAATAATCATAAGTTTATTTGTTTATTCAATTTAATTTTCAAATAGAATACCAATGAATAATTACCATGATATAGTTTTTTTTAATTTTCAATACTTATAAAATGGGTATTCAATAATAATTTACAGTTAACAAATAAGAGAATAATATTTTAAGTCAAAATTTTACTTGCTAAAATTTAAGATATAAATTTAAATTTGAAATAAATTTTAATTTCCTTTTACTTCAAATATATAAAAATATCAAGTTTTCTGACTTAAGATATAGTAATCAGTTGTATTTATAAGTATTACACAATTAAATACATATAAATATATTAACATATGACTTGATTTTACTCATCATTCTTCTGGATAGTATTTAAAAGTAACACAGTAGTTCCAATGTCTATTCTATGAGCTATAATTTAATAATCTTTATTAATCTAACTCAAGTAAAAGTATCAACAACAGTTGCCCCAATAATGCATATTTTGTTAATTCTAATATTTTCGATGGATTATATTTTATCCCTCATTTTTCATTTATTCAATAATGTAATGGCATTATGAATAAACAGATGCCAATTTCCATATCTGACAGTACATCATATGAATAACATGACTTAAATCCTGAGTTCAAACACTTAACCAATGTTATAAAAGTATATCTGCAGATAAAAACAATTCTCATATACAATATTATATTATTAGCTTTTATATTTCATTATTGAAACACTTTGCTCACATGCGATATCCATTTTAGTAGGGAATTATTTAGATCCATTTGAATGCTATTAATTACTTTCTCATTCTATTAACAAATTTTTGAAAATCTTGTTCAGCTTCTTTGAACAAATGGAAGAGCTTAGGCTTACATCTATGAAGATCAGAATGTCAGAGAGTGAATTTGAATTGTTCAGTCCCTTTTATAACCTTGTATAATTATCACCATCAAAACTAAACTAAAGCTATTTAGTCACTCTTATATCAAAATTACCCTGTGTTCCATGTTTAAAATCTTTTTTATAATAATAACAATAAAATAGAAATATTTTACAATTATTACACTTACAAATAATATTTACATTATAAAATACAAAGAATATTATTTTAATTTAATACCAACTAAAACAATTTATACCATATTCTCACCAATACTGCACTGGTAATATTATACACCTGGGTCTCTTTTTATGCGGACTTATTTAACATGATTTTGAAGTTATGCGATTCGTGTTTCACCGGAAATCGAACTCTGATATTGCGCTATTACTTTAAATAATAAATTTCATGCACTTACGTCATATTGAAAGTAATAGCACATTATTATAATTCAACTATTAACTTAGTAATTTCAATATTTTCAGTGCTTTATAATAGTAAGATTTTATGCAATAATGAAATTAAAATCATGATTTCCACATTTTATGTATACACACATTAAATTTTACAAGATTATAATGTAAATTTGTTCAAACATTGTGCGTGTTAATTTTGCATTTTACATCACATTCTGTTTTTGCTTTTTAAAAAAGAACATAATCAATTATTAATCATTTAGTGTCCACAAGTTTATTTTTAAAAGGTCAGTAATAGCAGTAGGTACAATTAAATTTGACAATTAAAAATTAAAATCTGATTTTTAATTGTAATTAACAATTTAAAAATTACTTATGGCGACTTGAAATAATGTGATGTGAAATTTCATTTTTAAACGGAATTGAAAATTAAAGACAAAAATAAAAATCTAATTTTTAGTTGTTAGTTTTAATTAAATTTTTCCCAGCAGTGATGAATAAATGTCTTTTTATTATCATAAGTCTAAGTTCATAAACAATTAATAAAATCATCGTCTCAAAGATTAATTACTAATTACATTGGCAACAGAAAACCATTAACACAACATGAGAGTGCAAATGAACGTGTGTTTCAGCAAATAGTGATAATAATTAAAATGTGTATAAAAAAATGTAAATTACCATACTGTAAATTATGCATAAAAATATATTATTTTGAATAAAATTAAATATTATAGTTAAAAAAAGTTTGTCTTGAATCAATTTTTTTCAAATTTGAAATTTTTTATTAGTCATATTTTATTTCCTACTTTTTTTGCGTGAATTTTAAAGTAATTTTACGTTGGTGCTTTGCTTTTACGCAAATTTTGAAAAATCACAGACCGCATCCCCCCTTTTTCAATGTAAGTTACATCTATTCTTGCGCGATTTCGTTTGCATGTGTTTTCTGAGGAACGTATCTATCATGTAAAATAAGGCCCAGGTGTATATATATTACAAAGAAATTAAGTCATATATCACATGGCTAATTTTACAAGCTTGTATTACAATTGTTATATAATGAGCTCGCAAATAGCTCTTAACAAGCTTTTCAAAATATCCCCAACCTCAAACCAGTTTATGCTACTGTATTCCTTAGTGAGGTGCTAGGATATTCAAGCATTAGATGTCAAATACCAAGCCAAGATGAGCACTTTATCTAATAATGGATAACTATTAAGTAGAAAATCTGAAATTTTCAGACATCCATTTGTCTTCCAATCCATTTATCTAACTTAAATAGCCATAAGGTAGACATATGAATGTATGAAAATTACAGATTTTTTACTTAATAGTTAGTTATCCATTAGATAAAGTGCAGGGCTTGGCCTGGTGTTTCAAATCTAATGCTTGAATATCCTAGCACCTCACTGAGGAAGTCAGTAGCAGAAATTGCTCTGAAGTTGGGGATATTCTGAAAAGCTTGTTAAGAGCTATTTGCAAGCACATTATATAACAATTATAATATAAGCTTGTTAAAATAGGTCATATGACACATTACTTAATTTCTTTGTAATTTTATTTTTTGCTATTAAGGTTTTGGTGATTTTATATTGCTAAAGCTATTAATATATGGTATATCTGAACTTGGTTCAATCCCATATGGCTATTTAAGTTAGACAGCTGGATTGGATAAAGTATGGATGTCTGAAATTTTCAAAGTTTCTACTTAATAGTTATCCATTAAATAAAGTGTTGTTTTTGGCCTGGTATTTTAAATCTAATGCTTGATTATCCTAGCACCTCACAGAGGAAGCCAGTAGCAGAAATGGGTCTGAGGTTGGGGTTATTCTGAAAAGCTTGTTAAGAGCTATTTGCAAGCTCATTATATAACAATATAATATATCCAATACCATATTATATATATCATATAAATATAACAACCAATACATTTAAGACATTAGGGATTCATGTGTATTATTTATAATCTATTATTCATGAATACAATAACCAAAATACATAAAATAAAAACACGATAATTTTATTAAAAACTATAAATTTTATTATTTATACATATATTTAAACAAACAATATTACTTAATAATTTTATGTTGCAATAATAATAACAACAATAGCAACAACAATTCTAATGATGATGATGATGATAATAATAATAATAATAATTCAATTTATTTACCATACAAAACTACAGCATTAAGCCAATTACAGAATTGCACTATAACAACAATACAATAATATACATAAATAATATACATAAATGAGTAAAAATGACAAATTATTACTATAATTATATACCATACTTTTTATAAGATAAGTAACAAATTTTTTAAAGTTTAAAAAAAAAATATTTTCATTAGTAAAATCACGATTATAGGTATAAGGCAAACGAAACAAAGGTGAAAATTTTAATATGTTAGAGCAACAAACCTTAATATAAAATAATGTAAATGTACGTATTTTATGAAAACAATTATTAAAAGTAATATTTGAAATTTTGGTAGTTAATATAATTTTCTGATTCACAAGGTTATATAAAATTTTAAGATCTCTCATTTTTCTTCTAACAGATAGGGATAGATAATGGTCTTTTAACTTAATGTACTTGGAAAATTTATCATAAAGAAATTGAATTTTAATAATATCTCATTTGGAACTGGGATTCCAAACAACAGATCCATATTCTAAAATAAGCAAAACCAAAGAGAGAAATAATTTATATTTTGTAAAACTACTAAATTGTCTACCATGCCTTAAAATTGCATCCAGAATTTTAAAAGCCTTATTTACTACATTTTCAATATAATGATGAAATGATCCATTGTTTACAAAAATAATACCAAGGAATTTCTGAATATCAACAAATTTTATATAATGATATTCAATATAAGGACAAAAAATAATTTCAGATTTTTTGGAATAAAAAACTGTTGAACACTTATTTATATTAATATCCATTTTATTATCTTTATACCATTTCACAAAATTATTAATATCTTTTTGTAATAATATGCAATGATTAATAGAGTTGATATGTCTAAACATTTTACAATCATCTGCATAACATAAAATATTAAAAATTCCAAACTTTCTCCCAAATCATCAATGTAAATGTTAAACAATAATGGTGCAAGGATGCTGCCTTGAGTTAATATGGATGAGAAAAATTATTCTTAAACTTTACATAAGCTGTTCTCTTCTTAATAAAAGATTCAAACCATGCAACCAAATTATAGGAAAAATCTAATTTATACATTTTGAAAAGCAACCTGGAATGATCCACTTTATCAAATGCCTTGGATAAATCAAAATAAACATCATCATCATCATAATAATAATAATAATAATAATAACAACAACAACAATAATAATAATAATAATAATAATGATGATGATGATGATGATGATGATGATGCATTTCTTGCCTTAATATTTTATTGTCATAATAACCTATTTTAATAATCTTGGGGTAATACATTCTCTATTAAATTCAATCAAAAAAATTATATACTTAACATTTAATCACATACCAAATTTATACCAAATTCCAGTTGGCACAATATATATATATATATTTAATCATTAAAATCAGTCAACACTTAGACAATGCCAATATTAATAACAATCAATGACCTCAACCTATCGTCAAGGCAGTGTCTGTTTTACAATAAAGTTGGAATCTTATTTTTATCAATGGTTCAGTATACTTAATGTAGACACTAAAGATTACAGCTTGATGACAGAGATTGAAATTATTAATACAAAAAAGTTTAATAAACCTCTTTAAACAGGTAAATAAAACATATTTTGAATGCAGACTAATAAATAATCAATTATAACATTACATTATAATATTTAAATTTCACCCACAGTATTAATTAAATAATAATAATGCTCAATGCTAAATGGGTTTATAAGTAATCATTAAAATCAGTCAACACTTAGACATTTAATATAAAAAAAATTATTAAACTTACAATCTCTATATTTATTTGTTTATTTTATAGACATAGTTTAAGTAAGATGTGAGAGGGTGGTAAAATTTTTTTTTGCTTTTAATTGAAAGCTGAAATAAATGTATAATATTTTTAAATCAAGCATATGTTTTAAGTAATGTGCACATTTTTTTTTATTTCAATTGAAAGCTTGCTTTATGTTCAAATAAAATAAAATTAGTTTACAAGTTACTTTAAAGTCAAATCATACATATTAAAAAATGTTGGTTTATAATATAGTTTTGTTAAGCATTTTTTTTTAAATTTACTTAATGCTTGTTCGACACATATATAATTATAGACACATATATAATAGTATATAAATAAAGGATATATATATATATTAACTTATTGCAAAAATATCTAGTGATATAAATACTATTAGTGTTTGACATTATTATTTACTGTGCCAATACTAAAAAAAGTACAAAAAACATTTTGCAATAAATTCTTTTATTCACCATGCACTGAAAAGCAAAAAAAAAATTGTTTCTTTAACCACAATTGGAGTTTTTTTATATTAAACCTGAAATAAAACTGTGTGTGCATGTTGAGTGAGGTCTTGAAATTAAATTAATTCAATGACTATTTTTCATAAGAAAAGATTGTCTTAATTAATTCTGGACTCCCTCCCATTGGCTAAATTAATTCTGGACTCCCTCCCATATTTTTATATCAGGATCAATCTAACAAACCCAATTGTGGTTGAGGAAATATTTTTTTTTTTTTGCTTTTAGTGTATGGAAAATAAAAATATTTACTGAAAAATATTATTTATCTCTATTAATTCATCTTCTTTTAAAGAAAACTTTCTCTTTCTAAAGCATTTTAATATTATGTTCAACTGTAGTGTTCAAATGTATTCTTGATTTTGCCATATCTTCCCAATAAAAATATTCAATGTCTCTCTAGTGTGTCATTGAGATAATACTCAATAATATAAATGAAGTCTACCCCTTCTGTGTAAACTATGTTTAAGTTCACTGTAAAACACCCTTTTAAAAAATCTTGTATTTGTCATTCATTTCAAATGACCAATCCAACAAAGTTGTCATTTTGAAATAATGGATTCTATAGTATCATACCCAGAAAATAAAAATATGATTGATCTTATGGTCTTGCCATTTGTATTTTAAATTTTTACAGAGCAGCATTAAATGAAACTTTAACAAAGCCTTTATATTTTACCAATAGTATCCATGTTTCACATCCATATAATTAATTAATTAAAAATAATATTTTTATACAGCTAATTTAATTGCAGTAATTATTCCCTTACAAAAAATGTTCCATTTATTAACTTAAGCCAATAAATATCACATGATCACCATTTCTTATGCTTGCTCTTAACTGTTATTAAAACAGGCAAAACTCTCTATATGTATTGCCACTCAGTGCAAACCAGAGTAATCAATGGTTGCCATATGGCTTGTGCATAAAAATTCCCATCTAGTTCCTATTCATCCAATATCCCCAGACTAGATTCTGGCTTGTGGCCTTCATCAGTGAAGAGCCTTAGATCTGAGAGCACTGCACCTAGATCTTAGGATCTAATGCCATCCTCCAGAAGCCACCTTTTATCTCTGCTTATCTACAAAACTATGAGACTTAAATTAAAAACACTATAATATTTTTAATACAAGCTCATCAGCTTATATAGTCATATAGGTCTGAACTCAGTTCAGTACCTATACATTTTGGTATCCTGGCCAATAGGATATTGGTGACTATGGTTATTAAAGAACCAAGGATACCAAAATGTATAGGTACTGAAAATATTATAGTGTTTTCAAGTCTCATAGTTTTTTAGTTAAATAGAAATAAAAGGTGGTTGCTGGAGGATTGCATTATCTGCTGGAGTGTTGCATTACATCCTAAGATCTAGGTGCAGTGTTTTCAGATCCAAGGTTCCTCACTGATGAAGGCCTCAAATCAGAACTAGTCTGGGGATATTGGATGAGTAGGCACTAGATGAAGATTTTATGCACAAGCCTTCTACCATCCATTGATTACTCTGGCTTGCATTGAGTGGCAATACATATAGAGAGCATTGCCTGATTTTAATTTTTTAACTTGTTAACTGCAGCAATGATTGTAGTCTTTGCATCCAAATTGCACCTTTCTAATTATAAAACTATCAAGATATTTTAAATTGTTTATATTCTCAAATGAATAATCTTTTAAATTAAAACATTGCTAATATTTTTTTCTCTCACTGGCTGATAAAAAATTTGAACTCTTTAATATTAATTATTACAGCAAAATGATGAAGTTATTTGATTACACAAAGTTATGTTCAAAAGAAAGATATATATATATATATATCTTTAATTACAGTTTACAGTTAACAAATCAGGTTTAATGTTTCTTCTATCTCTTCTAGCCTAATAACTGATTAATCGTAATCATTAATATATTTATGTGAAGTGATTGATGCCATCGTTTTTTAGTGCAGAACGTTTGTACACTTGTAAATCAAGTTATATTAATTTGGTATTGGTAAATAGTAAACTTAAAATATGTGTAGAAGATTACAATCTGGACCCATATGAAGAATCCTTATTTAACATGAAATGCATCGTGGGATCATTTATATTATTCTTTAGTCTTTATTCAAATTTTTAAAATGTATTGCAGTGTAGAAGTTTTAATAAAAATACTATACATGGAAAAAGACAGATAAAGTTAAATTACTCAGACTTTATATTTAAAAACAGATATGTTAGTTTTTAACTGAGGTAAAAAAATTTAGCTTTCCTAGGTATGATATAGTATTATCTAACCTAATAAATAATTAATAATAATCATCGATGTATTTATCTGACGTGAACGATACTAAAGTTATTAGTTCAGAAAATCTGACTCTGGTAACTCGAATTATAATAATCGGATAAAAGATAAGGCAAAGTAAACAGAATAAATACTGTTAAAAATACAAACTCTTCTTACAAAAGATTATTAGAAGTCTTGCGTTGTTAGCCGAGAGGTATCGCAACCGCCATGCAAGCAAGTAGTTGGTTGCAGACGGTTGTGGGTTCGCGTCCCGGCCGATGCTATGACACATGGGGGAAAAAAAGATTATTAGAAAAGAGATAATGAAAGTAAATATAGATTTCATAAGATGAGAGTTATAATTCACAGATGTAAAAAATTATACCAATGGATAATACTGCAAGTTTAAACCCATACTCTTACTTATATGACTGACACAAAGCATATTGATATTACTATAGATGATGACAATATTCGTTATTTTTTATTTATAGTATATGAGTAAATTTGAAAATTAAAATACAAAAATGTTTAAACTGAATTTAATTTATTGTAATAGATTTTTACACTTCCATTTCTTTATTTTATCTTTTATTACTTGTTAGATGATTTCATTTGTGAAACCTATGTTTATTTATTAGGGCGACACTTTAATTTACGTTTTTAAAATAAATTAAAATATTTTTTATGTCAGATTTTGTCTATAGATTAGTCTAATAAAGCTGCTTGCTGTTTGAAAACTTTAATGAAAATTTTATTTAAATTGCCTTACTTGCATAATTAATAATACTCTGATTTTTTTTTAAATTTCTGTTAAGACAATATTCATATTTGCTAATTTTCATAACATCTTTAATCATTTAGCAATAATGTATTCTTTTTTAAAAAAAATTTACCAGTTATTGATTTCGTTTTATATTTAAAAAAGTGGACTATAGCAGATCGATCAACAAACACATATATATTTATGCTTGTAATATAATTAAATGAATTGCTTCTACAATATCTCTTGATAATTGACCTGTAATTTAGTAATAAACCATTTTATCATCATCGATATTTGCTTATTGTATTTAAATCATTCATTTTTATATTTTAAAATATGTGTATATATGTTCCTTTTTATACTTTTTTTTTGATACTTATATATGAGTCAAGCACTGGCATGTTACATACGTATTAATCCAGCAATAGTATTGTACCCTTGCGATCTTGGAAAATAACGTCTATATGCAACTTGCTGACAAACATAATCTATCAATGCTGACCTATAACTTTGTTAGGTGGAAATAAAACCAATGTCTACAAACACACATTTACATTTTCAAATAGACAGGATTTGAACCCAGATTTTCAAGCTCCCCTCAGTAATCCACTCAATTTTTTACAACTGATACACTTGATCAAATACCTGTGAAAAAATTAGATGCTCTACAATATATGTACATTGTGCTGAACCAGCACTCATCAATCGGTCCAGATCATCATATTCCACACACACACACACACATATATATATATATATATAATCAGTGCTTTGTTTATATTAAGATAGTAAATCTTCAAACTTTAATGAACAGGCTTCAATCTTCTCTGCTGTCTACCGCTTTAGCTATCCACATCATTGAAAATCTGATGATTGCATGTTCAAAAAGAGCTTGAAAGTCTGGGTTCAAATCCATACTAATTACATCTAGCTTAAGTAAATATACTAGTATTTAAATTTACATTTGTAGTGAGAAATTATCTTCTACCAACTAAACTTATAAAGATTTATTTTGAAAAATGGCCACTACATTTTTTGTGAGAAATAGTCTTCCAACAAGTTAAATTTTGACCATATATATTTATTATAGAGAGTACCAAACAAAAAAAATACACATAAATATAAACATGCAATTCTGGTGCATTACAAAACATTGTTCCTTAGCATCACTGCAGCTGAATGAAGATTCTTACTTTGAACCACATTCTGTTATGAATGGCTACTTTCTTTTGACAATACTGAAAGAAACAGCAACATTGTTTGTCCAAACTGCAGACTAAAGTGTGAAATTTTAATCATTTAAAATACCATTCTGCATAACATTGCAAAAATTAAAGATGGACAATAAATTCTGTTTATATGTTACTTTCACTAGACGATCGATTACTCATGCCAGCATTCTTTCATCTCATCACAGCATAGTTTAAATCATAAAACGATGAGAAAAACCAACATTTTAACTAATTACTTTCTTCTCACCAGATAATATCACTGGAATATTATTTAGTATTTATGTATAAATTCATTTATTTCCTTTTAATAAGATTGTAAATGTGATTAATTCAGTCCCTATGTACCCATTTGTTTGTGCCTGCAACTTTCATCAGTGCCAGACTAATACATAAGTACCCTTTTTATCTAAATTATGTAGCTATGCATAGTTGTGAGATATGTTAATGAAGGAGTAGTTGCTATTACTTATCATTGGAAATAAACAACATAAGATTATTTACTGCCTTCCATCAATTTTCCTATTAATAAATATTATGAAACATAGATAAAATTATTAATCAAAATTACCCCAAATTCACAACTCAACCAGACTAGCCAAGAAAATAAACTCTAAAACACTACCAATGGTTTCACAGCTACAAGACTTCTCAAGTGTAAAGAACTACAAAATAACAACATATTTATACTAAACTTTTATCCACAATTCCACTTACTTCCCATACACCCTTAATATTAAAAGAACTTTTAATTAAGTTAATTGCTTCAGAATCATAAATTTTTAATAATAAAGATTCTTTAATTCTTTTTTTTTAATTTCATAGACTTTATTAAAAGTTCTTTTAATATTAAAGGTGTATGGGAAGTAAATGGAATTGTGGGTAAAAGTTTAGTTTAAATATGTTATTTTGTAGTTCTTTACACTTGAGCAATCTGTCTGTAGCAGTGAAACCATTGGTAGTGTTTTAGAGTTTATTTCCTTGGCTAATCGGTTAAGTTGTGAATTTGGAGTAATTTTGATTATTTATTGACTAGTTTTGTTTTATGCTTTTAACATTTATAATACTATTAGTACATTTAGCAATTTTATCATTGAGAAAATAATGCAAGGATATATTTTATAATTGTTTAGAATCATAAAGCATGAATGAGTGGTAAACCATAAGATTCTAATACTTAAATCATTGTTTTGTGGATATTGTTAGTGTTGATTTTCTGGCTTATATTTATTTTACAGTAAACTTGAAAATAAAGAAAATATTGATTTATAAACTCAAAAAAGATTATATAAAGATGTCAATAATAGATAGATTAGTACTCAAAGAAAAACTAAAAACAAGGCAGCTAAAGACTAGGGCATTACTGATTAGTGTTTTTTTGACCTTGTGCACATAATAGATCTTGTAAACTCTAATTCCATTGTTGATAGTAATGAAAAAAAATAATTGTCTGATTTCAGTAGTTTATATATATGCAAAATATTTGTATAGTAATTGTTAAAAAAGACACTCATATTTTCTCATATATATATATATATTTTTTTTTGATGTGTGTTGCATTTTTAAAAACACATGTTATGAAATTTGAACAAGGAAACAGCAATCCTTACAATTTTTATTTTATATCAAACATATAGTATTAAATTTTTGTGATAATATAACTATTTCATAAAAGTAAGCTTTGATAGTGCTATTATATTTGACATTTTAGGCAGCACAATAGTGATGCAATCACTACTTTTCTACATTGTTTTAAAGCATTATATATGTTAAATTATGGTGTCATAACAGGCTACAGTGATTCTTTCTAAAAAACTTCCATTTTGAATACATTAATTTTAAAAAAAATTCCAAGAGATGTCATCAGTATATGGATTTTTATGGCTTTTTGTCTGTGATTGACACATTTTATTGTTCTGACAAGCTATGAAGGAGGTTATTATTTGTGATTGGCTTGATGCTTTAGATTCATTTCCCCTGCAACTAAATGGCACAAAAAACATGATTTTCAATAATTGTTAATGCCTGTGAAGCAATATTTTTGTAAAATATTTATTATTAAACCAAAAACTATGTCACTGAGGGACATTTGTCTTTGAAAACATTTTACAAATATATTACAAAAACCGGAAATTACCATAAAAAAGCCATTAGAGGCTAAAAAGAAAATCATTTTTGTAAAAATTGTAAGGAAATATTTTAATAACAATTAATAATTTATTAACTTTTAGCAATTTTTTTTTCATGATAACTAATTCAAAATATATCATTTCCTAATAGCATAAAATTCTAATATCTAATATTTCATTATTTTAACTTTTTAACAGATATAATGAAGCCAATAACAATGTTTGCCTTTGTTATCAGTAAGACTATCAGTTAGATATTTATTTTCACAATTTTAAAATATTAATTTTTCATATTTTAGAATTTTAATTATTAGAAAGCTTAAATATTTATAATATAGACTATAAATACATTGTGTAATATATGTAAAAAGATATAATTGCACACATAAAAAATTCAAGCATGGTAGCATAGTAAATATTTTCACCACTAGAGTCTATTCTAAAATTTGTGGGTAAGGTTGACAATGAAAAAAAATAATAAATATAAATGCAATTTTAAATTTTAGAATATAATTTTATAGCTTTATGATGACTTTACAATTATTCAGTTACGTTTAAAAACAAAATTCATTCAACAGTAATTTAGGTAATTTATATATTGCAGTAGTGTTATGACAATTAGTCAATAAAAAAAAAAGTAATTGTTCTTATTATGTATTTCATTTTGTTATTTTTTTTTATTTGGAAATTTCCAAAATGTTTATTAAGAATGTCTTTTATTATGTAAACAAATCAAGATTAAAATATTGATCCATAATATTGATTAAAGGTGTTAATAATAAAATTAAAATGTTGAACTATTAACTCACATTGCTGCTCGTGATGGCAGAAAAATATTAAAATGTTAGAAGAATTAATAAACTTAAAATATGATTTTAACTTAAGTACAAATCTTATCTATTTAATTACTTTCTTACATAAATAATGATTATTTGATTGAAATTGAGTAGCCTTACAATAATACTAATCATTGTTAGCATCATCTTCACCACCACCACCAACATCAGCATCATTACCATTATCATCATCATTATTATTATTGAAGAAATAATATTTGCTTAAGGTATCCAATAGGGTGATTCCATATCTCAAAAACATTTTACCAAATTCTACACCATATATGTTGTGAATTAAAATGAAAATCTAACAAAATATATGAAGATTATATAAGTCATTAAGATTTAGCAGATGATGTAGTTATTTTTGCAGATACTTTTTCAGAATTTCCAAAAATGTTGCAAAAGTTATCAAATAAAAAAAAGTAGGAACTAAGGATAAATATTAAAAAGAGTAAAGTAATATTCAGTGGATTTTCTCATAACAAATAAATAAGGATTAATAATTATGAATTAGAAGTTATTAACTGTGATATATTTTAAATGAAAATATAATGTATAGAATTAATCTTAAAATTTAAATTTGAAAGGAGTATTGGCATTTAACAGAAGAGCAATATAAAGATATAAAACTATTCAATAAAGTATGAAGAGGTGTTTGTTTGGGAGAAATAAGAAGATATTGAAACAGTCAGTTTCATCCACCTGCCAGTTTTATGTATTTTACCCCCACACCTATCTCTATGCCAGGTTTAAACCCTCTTAGAGTACCCATTTAAACAACCATAACATACTATATATGCGGGATCACACATATATATGCAATCGGTAAGTCTACATATGTATATAGATGCATTCCCGATACGTGTAAATTTTTAAAGATTTCTAGTTTAAGAAATATTTTAGTCTAAATTATTAGTCAATTTTATGGTTACTTTATTAAAATCACATATGTATATAGATGCATTCCCGATGTTGTTATTCTACATATATAGTAATAAAATTAGTTTTATACTAATTATAAAAGCAGCTTTTACTTTACTTGTAAAAAACTTTTAAATTATATCATGCAATAGTCTTAAAATAGCTTAAACTTGATTTTATAAATCCAAAATTTTAATGACTCAGAATTTTATAGTTGTAATAATAAACTACAGGGGGGGTAGAAAAACAATATCTAAATTAGTTTTAGTAATTAAATATATTTTTCTAAAGTAAAGTAATGGGTTTTTCAACTGCAGTCAAGCTTGTAAAAATAATTAGGTGGCCTGAGTTAAGAAAAATATAAATACTTCAAGTTTTGTGGCCAAAAAGAGAGTTATATATAATAAGTGAGTTATTAACTGAACCCACATTCATTTTATTTTTAAAATGGTGGAGTAAAGTAGGCCATAACTCACTACCTCTGGCCCTTTGCTGGAGATGGGAGAACTTTGGTCTGACAAAACACGATGAGCTGTACCTCAAAAATGCAGCCCATGGAAAAATACATTAATGTTAAATCATTGCCAAAAGTGTCAACTTATCATCCCAAGTGCTCAGAACTGCAATAAAAGACAACTGACTGGTAAATTTTCACTCAGAGCTCCGTTCATAAACTGTGACTTTCTATTCTCTATTTAAAGCTAGCTCTTTACTAAACCTGCCTTTACAACCACCTTTTCTAAAATCTGCAAAGAAAGCTATTAAACACTAATGTTTGAATCTTGTGTGATTGTGAAACATGTAATATTTAATTCTCTCCTAAAATGTAAAACTATGATAATCTGTTTTAAACTAAATGTATAACTTTCTGCGGTCTTTTATGCCTATTTCTGATCTATTCAATTCTATAATTTTATCGTAATATTATATATATATTTAATATGTCAAATAACTCAAAACCATGAGTATTTATAAGTATAATTTTAGCTTATCGCTCTGCGAAGATAATTTTAAATCTTCGCTATAATAAATATTAAATAATTGAATTATTACTTTTTCACTCGCTGTTTTGAGATCATGTTATTATTTTTCTGATTAATTTTGGATATTAATATTATAATAATCAGTAGTGCTCTAGTTAAAATTGTAGTTTGCATAACTCTAGTTATAAATTATAACTATCTATATATGTAACTCATACATCATAGGAACTAGCCACAGATATATTCTCAAAACATATTTCTAATGTTTTATCTGTAATTACCCTTCAAATATGCTTTGTCCTATTTAGATTTATATATATTGAGATGCAGGTGATAATCTTAAACTAGGTTACTAATTAATTTAGTCTCTAAATAGTATATATGAAATACTAAATTTGAGAACTGGGATATGCAAATAGATTCTATCTATTTTTAAGGCATGCTAAGATAATTTATGTATTTGCATTATATATATATATATATGTATAAGCTGCAGATGTGTCCTTACTAAGTATGCTATGTACAATCAACTGCTTGCTGCATGATTCTTGATGAGTGGATGGTGGAGGTCACCCTTATCCACTTAGTTCAGGTAAAGCAAACACTTTCAGAACTGGAACATAAGGTCCCAGATTATTCATAATTAATGCTTATCTGACTCCCTGAACCACTAATGTTCATATTCGTGACAAGTTAATTGGTCATAGGGCAACTGAGCATTTGATGCTGAAGCCCATGAATAATGACCCATTCATGCCTTCTAGTTGTAATAATATTTTAATACATGCCATAGAGTATATAGGTAAACCTATAATAAACCAGTTTTCTTTTTCTTTATAGTAAATGCTTATCCAGCATCAGTGTATATCCTAATCTAGGTTAACATGCTAACCTGCATATCTGTGAGTCTGATTATGTGCTTGACTTAATTTGGTATATAGATAGATGCCATAGGAGCACTATTAAGTTAATTATATAACTTTAACTATTATGTTCCATATGTTTTAGCAGACTACACAAGAGCATAAATTTGGTATATTAATATAGGCATAAACTTAAATATCACACTACACTTTATTGAACATTTTATGATGAGATAACATGTAACATTAATCTCATTAGTTTTGTAATGCCTGTGAGAGTGATCTTTCACTTTCCAACTATATAATTTTGTATATTTTAGTTTTACTATATTTTATTTTCTTTATTAAATTAATATTATAGCTTTACGTTAGAAGTGTGAAAGCACGATTTAATACTATTATATTGGACAAATGTAAAGTATAAATATAAAGGTTATTATTTAAAATATACCTCGTTTTCATAGCTTTATTGTCTGTGAATTCATTTTCATCCAACTCTATATTTATTTGTACATACATCATTAGATATATATATATATATATGTGTGTGTGTGTGTGTGTGGGTGTGTGTGTAGGTCACTCTATTACATTTCTTAATTAATCATTAATATATTAACAGTTCACTTAGTCATATGTGTGTATATCTGACCAAATAATTGTTAATTTATGTTATTTTATGAGTCTCTTGTTCTACCCTGGGTGACTGCCGGACCAAGGTTAAATTGATGTCATCCATAGAATATTAGATCATTGAGCAGAGGGGAAAGGATTGAATGTTGGCCAGATTCTGGATTCCAGAATCCAGATTCGATCAACTTTAGTGAATTTTGCCTGTGTTCTAGATTTTGTTACATGGAGGGACAATTCTTACATAGGTTTTTTTTCCTGAGTTCTGGTGCCACAACTTAGAGGCTATGAATAGCATACCCACATTCCCTTTGATTGGTCTATACATATATATATAATAAAATACAAAAGCTTTTTTTCCCCTCAAAATACTTGTATTAGTTTTTTGGGGGGTTAGATAATTATTTTCCACAGCCCTAAACTAAATGCACGTGGGCAGAGGGAAAAGATATATATCTATTTTTTTTTCTTTGAGTTCTGGCATGACAATGTAGGGCTTCGATAGGGTAAACATCCACATACCCTGAATGATGATTTCAGGTTGAGAAACAAGGGGGAAAGTGTTTTTGTTATAAGATATGTAAAGTTGTTTTTCTAAAATATATGTAGTATAATTTTTTTCCATGGGTTCTAGATGCCTAAGCATGAGGTCTGTCAATTTATTCCACACACTGTATATGTGTGAAAAACCATTTGTATATTGACACCATAATAGATGTAGATTTTTTTGACCTGAGTTTGAATACTCAATTGGGGTATACATCAATTTATTTCATACCCTGGATTGGTTAATTTCTTTATACTCTGTGTCAGCAATTATATATATATGAAAATTTTCCCAGATTTTGATAAAATTTTCCATACTTTTGTTGTCTATATATAATACATTAATGGGGGTTAAATCATGTAATAAAATATTTTTTCACTCTTGTCAAAAATGTAAATCCTGTTAGTCATATGTTAAAATTATAAAATAGTATGTGGATATAATTTTTTGTTCCCAGACTATATATATGTATTTTTTTTTTGTTTGGCATATACTGGAAAACTTCAGATGAATTTTTTTTCCTTCACTGGCACAGAGTCAATATATATATACACATAGGGCAATTGAAGTGAAATACTTTATGATTATATTTAGATTGGTCTAGGAAACAATTTAAAATTTTTGAAATATACTTGCTCACTGATGGCTGTGTCTGAGAAGACTAAAGGTCTCTCCTAATAAATGTTGTCATCAGGAATAATATTTTAAAGAGTTGAGTTGGATATTGTCAATGAAATGAGTTTGACATGATCAATGAACAGTATTAGTATATGGGTACTCAAATAAAGCTAAAACTGGCATAGCAATAATAATAAACCCAGTGATGAATCTTTTATAATTTTTTTTAGTAGAAATGATTGCAGTTAATCTAAGAAAGGAACAGGCACTTTGGGATAAGAATTTATTTTACTAAATTTTATTTATAAATTTCTAGTATAAAATTATAATTTATGAACCACATATATAGAACATATTGGGCAGAAAAATTTAACTATTGTAATTTAACCAATTTTTTTTTAAATTTAAGTATGACACTCCATATCATAGAAATGGAGATAGGATAGGTTAGGAGGAAGCTATAGTGGTCTGAGGCTAGTAGAGAAAGGGACCATAGGGTAAGCCATTTTCAGGGGAAAGTGGGTGAAAAGCCATAGTGATAGGATATTTTAAAAACTTTCAATCGTAATAGATAAAGAATTAATAGAGACCATATATTGAAAAAAAGATAGTAGTACAGAGGCAGAAATAGGAGGAGGAGGAAGTGTGATAGAAGATGTGGAAACGGAATGAGAAATAAGCTCTGTTACCTGTAAAGAGTCTGGGAAAATGCTGTGTGAGAAGAGTATAGTTGCAGATAGTAATGTAGTGGGTAGACAGGTGCTGGAATGTCAATCCAGTTGGGACCATGACTCAGAGGGAGAAAGAGAAAAGGAAGTAAAGGAAGAGAGAGATCCAAAGAAAGGATATGTAGAAAGCCCTGTATATTTTAACAACTCCACCATGGAACAACCTGTCATGAGTGCAGACTTCATTACTCTGCTCTCCCAACTTTGAGAGTGTATGTGAGAAAAGACAAGGAGGTCAGAAGAAAGGAATCAAATTCTGAAAGCAAAAATTCAGAGGAGTTCTGAAGAAAACAGATGGAATATAACAAAATGTTAGGAAAAGCTGGAGTCAAGGGAGACCAGAGATAGAGTGATAGAAGAAAGGCTACAAGAAAGTTTAGAGAGGTTGAGGATAGAATGCAGACAGAATTTTCAAAATATAAAGGTAGAGATTACTGAGCTCTTAGAAGTTCACAAGGAAGAAATGGACAAAGCTATCCAGAAATTAGGAAATGAAGTTGAGATAATGAGAAAAATGGCCATGACCCAGAAAGCTTAATTAGAGGTAGTGGTAGAAGAGATTAAAGGTGAATTAGAGATGAAACTAATCAATACCAAAGAAAAGCTGAGGGTGCAGTGAGAGACTATAAAGGAATTACAGAGTATACAGGGGACATTTTGCATATCCTGCATGAAGTAAAAAACCTATCCCATGTTCAGATACCTATAGTACTGAAACTAACTTGCAAAGGGGACCATATTAATCCTCCAATGGGACACATGCATACATCCCTGGGGACCCTGGTAAGTCAAAAGGATAGGGATGACCCTAGTATGTAGATTGAAATATATAGACCTAAAAAGATGAGGGTTATAGAAGCTACTAGGTTGGGAAGACTGGGAATGTAAATGTCTCTTGGGTTTCTCAAGATGCAGTTACAGAGGGGGTCATGGATTATGAGATAAAATATCAGGCACCAGAACCTATTGTTGAAGGAAAGATGATAAAAAGAGAATCAGGGTCCAGCTTCCAGAGTGTAGATAGGCCAGTAGAGGATGTGCCAGTGGAGATACCCCATATATCTGAGGTTAACCCCCCCCCTTATAGGTTGCCAAGTTTATACAAGTTAAGACTTTTAATGTTGAAGTGGGAGAAAGTCTGAAAGCCCATCTAGAGAGCTTGCAGGAATTTTTCAATTTTCAATGGATGAGGGCATCTGACCAGATAACACTGGTTGTGAATTACCTACAAGAATATGCAAAGTCATGGTGATATTCCTTAATGGAAAAATGATCAATATTCAAGAGTTACCAAGCCTCCCTGATTAGAAGTTTTTGGAGTACTGAAAGACAGAATGGCATCTATTATGCAGTCTTATGAGAAAATTATGGGTCTATCCCCAAGGAAACTCATGCACAGTTCTTTATAAAACAGGAGTCTAGGCTGCATTCTCTGTCTGCCTTTACATTTATTGATGCACAAATAATTTGGCCATAAAACAAAATATATCCTTACTGGTACAACAGATGTCAAGCTAAATTTGTCAAGGATATAACAGAATTATTAACAATAATTGATTATACCCACTTTGATAGAGATCCCCTCAGAAAGATCTGCAAAGTTGAGCCACCAAGGTGTCGAACAACAATGGTCGAGGAGGAATTTGGCCAAACAAGGGTGAAAAGACCTTATAAAGGAGGGTGGTTGTTAAATGGGAGGGGATGCCATTAGGTAGTCCCCTTACCAGAGACCCATTGGTGCTAAAGGGAACCCCAAATACGTTATGTCCATGATATTAGAGGCAGAAGAGACTGGGTCAAAGTTTACCTGAATCCTTGTCCAGTGGTTCAAGTTACAATAAAAGCTATAGAAGTAACTGCTTTAGTAGATATGGGCAGTCAGGTATTCATAACCTTGTAAGAATGGGTTAGACAACTAGAAAAAAGTTCTGCAGTGATAAAATTACCAGCCGGATGTAGGTGAATGATCCTGGTTAATGGCCAAAAGACTATGACCAAGAAGTATCAGGTGTGGTTGGATATCAAGTGGGATTGGACAACTTGGCCACTCCTTTCTGGTCCTATCCAGATTGATCCATGACATTGTGTTGGAAAATGATTTTCTTAATAGATATGGTTGCATTATCGATTATGACAAAAGAGGATGTCAAGTTTGGTGGAACACCAACTCCAGATAACCACATCAAAGTTAGTTGTTCAAAGGAGAGCCAACTCCACTAAGGAAAGGTGAGTAAGAAAAGGAGGGGTGTACGCATCTTGTCACAGCCACTACAAAATGGGAAAATGCAAGTAAAAAGCAGAACAAATGTTCTTATACTGTCCCAAGAAAGTGCAAATGGTAAACCCATTATCACAACCTATGAATAGACCATGGGGAGGACTGAAGAGATACTCTGTCATGTGTAGTGACCATTATTTCAATAATGTATATACTATGGATGATGAATATAGGGGAAGTAATGGAGATTCATTTTGAAGGGGGTGCATTTGCCAGCTGTCTTGAGGCATTCAAGGATGGTCCCTCCCTGTTTGAGGTGTTGGATGAGAGTGAATATGATTGGATATCAGAAAAACATAATGATCTCCTAGGGTTTTTTGATTCCATATCACCAGAATCAGATAACAATCAACCCCCTGATCCTACCTAAACAATCATGAGGTACATTGATCAAACCCCTCCCTTTTCCTTTGTAAACTAAACTCAACAACCCTGGGGGGGTTACCAACACCATATGATTTCTTTTATATTTGTTTTTATCACTTTATAAATATAATTTTCTTTTTCTAAATAGTATGTTCTAATTATTTTAGATAGAAGTGTTTTTTTATCTATTTCTATTTTATATAAGTTTTCTTTATGGGATGGAGCATGAGAGTTTAGACAGGAGTAAAATTTAAAACTAGACATTTATATGAATACCAAGAGTGATCATTGTATATAATCCAAAATTAAGTAAAGGCATTTTTATTTGTTTTTTAAGTACATTTGAGGATATGAAACAGTCAGTTTAATCCACTTGCCTGTTTCACATACTTTACCCCCATACCTATCTCTATGCCAGGTTTAAACCTCTTAGACTACCCATTTAAACAACCATAACTTACTATATATGTGGAATCACACATATGTATGCAAATGGTATGTCTGTAATTTAATAAAATATCTATATATTACAGATATGTGTTCATTTTAAAAGATTTCTAGTTTAAAAATATTTTAGTCTTAAATTATTAGTCAATTTTACGGTTACTTTATTGAAATTACATATGTATATAGACACGTTTCCGATATTGTTATTCTACATACATAGTAATAAAATTAGTTTTATACTAATTATAAAAGCAGCTTTTAGTTTTACTTGTAAACAATTTTTAAATTAGGTCACACAATAGTCTTAAAATAGCGTAAACATAATTTTATAAATCCAAAATTTAATGACAATTCTCAGAATTTTATAGAGTTGTAATAACAAACTACAGGGAAGAGGTAGAAAAACAAAATCTTAATTTGTTTTAGTAATTAAATATGTTTTTCTAAAATAATGGGGTTTTTTTTCAACTATGGTCAAGCTTGTAAAAATAATCAGATATCAACAATGAAATACAATGGTAAATGAACAAATGGTTATCATTTACAGGAATGAAAGAATAAGGGACTGAAATGGAGTTGGGCTGAATATATTGCTAAAATGAGGATAATAGATGAATGATCTTAAATAGTATCTCAAAAGATTATAAAAGACATAGAGAGAGACCACATTTGAGGAACATGTATGACATAATAAAGCTTCTTATGATATAGAAAAGTTATATATTGAAGAGTGGATTAATCTTGGCAATACCTTTACCCTAGTGGATTAATAGTGATTGAAAATAATGATAAAAAAATCAGTCTTCTTCATTGAAACATCTTATATTTTACAGATGATATAACATTAATATTGCCAACTACAACTTTTACATTGCTTGAAAAATTGACAATGACTTACATAAAAATTTACAATCATTTTGTAGTAATCTAATGATTGCATGTGCTAAAACCAGATGTGTACTGTAAAAAAAAATTAATATTCAAAATGTCATGGTTAAAGTGGCAAACAAAAAATTAAGAAATGTTGGCTCCAGTATTTATTTAGGCTTAATCCTGAATTCATTTCAGATAAGATAAATATATAATGCATTTACAATAAAGCCTATGGTAATTAAATTTTGCATTTTATTAAATTAGAACTACTTTTCCACAGAAGTATATTATATATTACAATAAACCAATCTTTATCCCTAAATTAACTTATGGGAGTATCTTTTTGCATAGTCACAGCCTCATATTATTTGAGATCTTTAAAGTCCTTACAGAATTTTTATTTGAGAATTAGTGAAAACAAGACATTGGATTATTATGTTGATTGCATTATTTATGTCAACAATACATTGACAATAATTTTAAGTATTGAATAATTATTTATTGTAAATGATATGTGCAGTTATGTAAAAACAACTATAGTTCAAGCTTGATTCACTTAATTGATCAGGTATAACAAAAGTTTTAATAGATAACAAAAGTGTTCAAAAGTGAACATGTGATATATGTAAACCTAATTGTGATGCATAGATTGATTTATATAATCATTGCAAAGTTCAGTTATTTGCCTACTTGTTCTTTCTGGAATTAGAATGGTCATTTTCATGATGATAAAATATATTTTATATAGAAATGTAGTTGTAATTATTTTTCATTAATGTCTGCATCTTTACCTTCATTAACACAACCAGCAGAAGATACTTGCAATTTTTTTTTCCTTTCTAAAATTTAAAGGCATGTGTAATGATAGCTCTCCAATAGTTTTTTTTTTTAAATCTCTGCAATGTTTTTTCTCATGAAAACAATTAGCATTGCACTTCTTTACAATGTCTTCGAGATGATCTTCATAATGCAAATAGGATTTGTTTCTCTCATGAAACAATGCTCATGTCCACTGTAATACATCAATTTACAAAGTCTTGCATTATTCATTTATTTCACATGTCCAGTCCAATGGAAATGTGATTCTACAAGGGTAGACTCTGTAGTATAACATTCATCTAGTTGAAAAACTTATTGATTCATCTTCTGATCCAGCCATTTTTAAAGTAAATTTTGAATGCCTTTATGTTATTTTAATATAGTGACCAAAACTCATAATACAGACACTTTATATACAGAAAATTTATTTGATGTGACTTCATTGTAATGAAACATTATAATTATTAATTTGTTAAAAGTAGCAGTACTTAATTGGACTCTGTGTGATACCTCAACATCTAAGTCATCCTTTGTACTTAAAAAAAGCCACCAAAATATTTAAATTAACATACACCTCAATTCTCTTTCTAATAAACATTGTGTAATAATCGGCCATTTTTCTTCTCTTATTAGCTATTTTGTGAGGTTATCATATGCTATCTAGTTTATTCAAAAATGTGTTGTCAATTTAAATTTTAGATATATTCTTTAAATACTATTTAACAGCAAATTTATGTAGAAATTAAGTAGAACGTAACACTTCTATTATAGACCAATATTGCCTCAGTTTCTTTTATTAATTTGTTATCTTATCTTTGTTAAAAATAGATTCTTAACCTTTTCTTTAATATAAATTTTTGTTCTAGTAAATGAGACAACTGATCTGGAGACCAGTATATATGTGAATTATGTTCTACTGAAACACATGATATCTTGTTCAGTAATTTCATCATCAGATTTTCTTTTAGAAAATGATTAATTTACTTTATCTGCAGATGCAATAGGTCATGCATGCAAATAATATATATATATAACTAAGCAGAATAACCGGAGCTTCCAGTGAGTGACATAGTGTAAATAAACTCTTCAAAAGTTAGATAGTACAACCTGTCTTTTAGCATTTGTTCTTTAATGTGCTTAGTTTATTTACATAATATTAAACAAGGTAATAAAAACTTAATTTTAAACTTTGCATGTTTGGTTAATAAAGGTAGTGAATTTGATTAAATTGATTATATATATTTATAGAAGAAATGAAAATAATCACCATATAAACTAAACGTACATAAGAACAAGTGCTAAAAGACAGGTGATATCATCTATCTCTTGCTGAATTTATTTACATTATATAACTCATTGGTATTTTCAGGTATTTCTCTTCAGCTACATATAATTGGAGTTATTTATTATTTACATATATATTATAAAGTAATAGTTTTAAACATACATTATTGTTGAAATATTTTTAAGAATGTGGAAATATCTGTTTTATTTTGTTTTTAAAAAAATCATACTCACAGGGACCAGTAAAAAAATTATAACATTCAACTCTTTATGGAAGAATCTATTATAAAAAGGAAAATAACAATAGTTGTGAAACCGTTTCTTTAAGCATGTATATGTTTACCATAACACTTTATCTCCAAAAATAACAGATTGCATTTAAAAATTTCCCATTTAGATGCAAAAAGTGTCTATAGTTTTTATTGATCACTATCTATATCACTGACTGTGATTTTTCTAAAGTAAAATAGACAAGATATTTTCACATTCTTTAAAATATTTTAATATATATATACAATAAATAAAAATATATCTTTTATTAAACTCTGCTTTATAAGATTGACATATTAAAAAAAAAAAGTGAAAAATATTGATTCAATTCAAATTATTGTTAGTAATATAATGCTGGAAATAAAATAAAATCTAATGATTATAATAATCAAACATACAGTAAATAAAAAAATAATCAATGCATCACAAACAGTATTAGAGATTATACTAAAGATAGAGGAAATATCATTGTATGAATACTTCAATATTACTTTTTCTTTATTTAAAAGACTTCTAATTTATTTTATTGCAGTTACAGTACGCTACTGAAATATAGTTTTACTTTAAAATATGATAATAAAATCCATAATTTTGTAAGAACACTTAAAATAAAAGTTGGTTCCATATATGTAAAAGAGTGATTCAGGTGTTGTTATCTAATCACTACTAAAGTCAAAAAGGAAATTATTGCAATTTTTTAAAAAACATATGTAATTTATAAAGCAATCCATATTTTTAAAGAATTATTCTAAATTTTCTTTCCACAGATATATTAACTTTATAGGTTTATCTTTTATACAATATCCTGCTCTTTTCTTTGGATCATTTGATTATCCATCATTAACTTTACTCAATAATTACTTATTTCATCATTTTCTATCTCTTTTTCTACTTTATAGTACCTTTTTCTTTAAATTAGTTCAATCAACAAAACTGCCATAATTATTTTTGAACATAATCATATTATCTAATTACACAGTACAACAAAGAAAAATTGGAGATGCCATTATTTTGATTTTCCCACTGCCTAAAAAAGGTTTATTTTTTAATATACTGTCATTTTTTAAAAAAAAAAACAAAGAGGGAGAGAGAGTCTAAAAGAAAATAATATATATAAAATATTTTATTTAAAAAAAAATGGTTTCATTTAAGAACAAATGCACTAAAAATCAAAAAATATTTTTTACTTAGGCCACAACTTACATTGGTATATTTAATTTAAAATAAAAGTGTAGGATATGTATAAATTAATTATTTCAATCACTAGTTTTAAAAATAGTGATTGAATTAATTAATTTATGGGTACCCCCCCCCCAGACTTTTATTTTAAATTAAATATGCCAATCCAAATTATGATCCAAGAAAAAATTATTTTTTGACTTTTAGCACATTAATCCTCGAATAAAATAAGTGGTATTTTTTTATAAAATAATTTTGTATATGTTATGTTTTACTTTTTAATTATGAATTATTATAATAAACATTTTAGTTACTCATATTTAAATTTACAAACTATGGATGTAAACAATGTTATCGCATTTCTAGTTTTTGAAATAAAATTCACACAGGTTCAAAATTGTTTACAAATTTATTTATTTTTTATTAAAGCAACAATTTAAAAAAAACAAGTTTTAATTAGATAATTCGTTCTTTGTTCATTTTCTTTCTAATTTAATTAATTGTAAGTGCTTTTCAATGAATATTCAATGATAGTATATATTATTTTTTTAAAAATTATACTGCCATCTAGGGTGCATCACTGAAAATTTACTGAACCAATATCACACCTTTTGAAATTCTACTTGATACTACTGTTAGACTGAACAACCATGAAATACTTTAGTATCAAAAGGTATTACCATTGAAATGTACCAAATTTATGAGAAATCCATCTGATAAAAAATGTATTAAAATTCAGTTACAAGATTTAATTCAGGCAAACAAACAAACAATTTCTAAGTTTGTAATTTTATTACTAAAATATAAAAAATACCCATAAACATCTTACTTCTAGGAATTTAAAATGTGTCTTTGAGACAAAAGGTATACAAATTAGATCATATTTTGAGAAGTATATCTAAGAGAGATGAGAAAAAGGAATAATAGACATTAAAAAAAAGTAACAATTGTTATATGACTATTTGAAAAAAAAAGATTTAAAAACTATAGTAGTAAAAGAAAAGATGCAAGAAAATTTAGTATAGTATAATGGATACTTATAAGAATATTTCATAAGAATGACTCAAAAATAGAATTTTTTTGTATTTAGTAATTGGAATCATTAGTAAAAACTATGATAAAAATAGACCTAAAAATGGAATCGAATAAAAAAGATTAGAAAGACTAGTAGAAGAAGCCTTAGAAAAAAGAAATAGAAAAGCAAAAGAATGATAATTATGCATTCCAAAATTATATTAATCTGTCAAATATAATTCTATTAATATAACATCTCCTTTATTTTTATTTTATTAGTAAAATTTAAGGTTGATCTTTGTTTCTTCTTTTTGAATGGTACTATAAAAGCAATACATGAAATCAAGTGCAGTGGAAAAGTGATGCACTCTAGAGTTAAAAGTTTCGAGATTAATGTTCAATCTGATGGATTTAACATTCAAGCATCACATGATCTTTCAAGCAATTAATTATTTTATTTTTTAAACTGAGAAGTTATTGTGAAATTAAAAAGTAAAAATATTTTTAAAAAATATTGTAATATACATTATAATAAACGGAGAGCAGTATTAAAATGGAAACTATTCTATTAATCATTCAGGCTGACAGTAGACGATGCTAGAGTAAGAAAAAGTTGTTGATGTTATCAAATGTAAAGGGAAGAAGTAAATAATTTGCTACTATAATATATGTCATAATATTGCTAAGGAGTTCTTTTTATAGGAGGACAGTTGTAAAAAAAAAAGCAGTGGGCATGTAACCATTATTTTTTCATAAAATCGCAATATATTAGACCTCTTTTAGTTTAAATTTTTTAGTGTTTGGGATGCTGCTATTTTAATAGTTAAAGTTAAACCATTAATTTAATAAAATGCTCTCAAAAAATATGTATTATATGATATCACAGACACACACCGTGCGTTTAATTATTTACACAAAATTAAACATATTTTATCAATAGAAAATAAATAAATGAAATGGTGTGTTTATATAACAAAAAAAAGATTATCGATGCGATTACATAGAGGTTACTGAATCCCTCTGACACGCCATTTTATTACTTAATACTCTTTTCACATCATTAATGTTAAGATTTCTGCAATATGAAAAAGAATATGACATTCAAATGCATTTATAAGGTTTCCTCTGTCCACTTTTGATGGATGATTTTCTTTATCAAATATTAGATCAGAGAGTGTGAATTAAGAAATAAATTAAAACCTTTCACTTCAGAGAACATGTTTAAATTTTTTTTAACCAGAATTTAGTGAAAACATACCGAAAAACAAATGTGTCTGCATATACATATACTGTAGGCGTGTACAAATTAAATGCTATTTTTATTTAATTAATTATAAAAATATCCATGGTCCTCATTAGTAAAGGGTTTAGATATAATATTGGATTTCGTGCTTTTATGTATCTAGGCTGATTTTTAATTCTTTTATATTATCAATCCAGTAGTCTAAGAAACGGTACGATTTTGCCTATCACTTATATATTTATATAGATGTGTTAGTAAGCTAATAATGATAGGGTCTCTTGATCTTTATATACACACTACAAGCAGCTGTACTTTAGTGAAACAACACCCCCTCTGCTTATATTTAACAATGTTAAAGGATTTAGAACTTTGAATTTTTTTTTATTTAATTCCCATTTTAGTATGAATACATGTTATGGTTAACAATAGTTTGCTATTGCCTTCATTTTCTTTAATTTGATATTACAATTTTCAAATCTTGAAATAAAAAATAATACAAGGAAAATCTTTACTCATTAAATTGCCTAAACACATGTTTATGGATGTCTACCCACACCTTAATATTTTGATATATTGTAAAAAGCAAAAACTTTTTAGGACCATGAATTGCAGCCCAGATCTGTTACTCCCATGCTCAAACTTCTTATGAACTCCTAAGCAACAAACCATTTTTGGTAAACAAAATTTTATCTTAATAAAAAAAGTATTACAGAAAACTTTCAAGTACTAATTGAAAGATTTACTCCTATTATACTATTTAAGACAAGACAGTGATACTATCCACTGTAAAACTAAGACCTCTCAAGATATCTCTACAAAGAAATAAGGATGAAAAGCAAAGCCAGGTTATTCAAAAACTAAAGATTTTAACACCAAAACAGCACATGGCTTTTTACTTTATTTTCAATAACTACATTTTACTATTATTTACTCATGATCAATGGATAATAGGCAATGATCAAACTTTCAGAATCCTTTTTTTGTATTATCATTTAATTGTCTATTGATTATTCAATCCTATCATATGTGGCTTTGAAGTCAATATAATGGGTTATTGAATATAATGCAGCCAATAAAGAATTTTATACTTTCTTGATTTGTTTTATTTTGTAGTTAATAATAGTAAATATAGGGGATTTGAACTCAAACTAATAATATTGGGATTTGGGCTTTACAGAATCAGATTTTCAATGGTATGGATCTCTGAAAAGTTGGAGGTTGGAGAAGATTGAAGCTTATCCATTAAAGTATAAAGATTTGCTATCTGAATATAAACTGGGCACTGATTATATATATGTGTGGGAGATGATAATCTGGACCAACTGATGAGAGCTGGTTTAACATGAAATACATGTATAGGTGATTATTTATCTTTTCTACATGTGTGTGGTCATGTGTATCAGTTGCATGAGATAGTGTGGATAATTGAAGGATGCTTAAAAGTCTGAGTTCAAATCCCTGTATTTACAACTAAGCTTCAGGTATGTGAAGAGTGTTAGTATTTCAAATATTTAGTTAATAATAGCTAACTTATCCTCTACAATCAATGACTAAATAATTATTATGATGACTATTGGTCAGCGATCTTTAAAAAAAACCTTACAAAGTAAACTATTCAAAATTAAAAAGTAAAACTATGTATCTGAAGGCTAACAGCCAGAAGTTGGTGAGTGATGGCAGGTGATTCTTCTACACGATAAAGAGGGCAGAGTTATTTCACAGGATGAAGTTTCTGTCAAGAATATCAGCATATTGTTCTCTCATACATTCAAAATGGGCTAAAACCTTATATTTTAGCGACCCACAAAAAATCACTGTGACTGTCAGGTCAGTAATAGTAAGGCCATTTTGTAAAATAATCAGATGGCCTCAGCCTTCTGATTTTATTTGTATGCAAAAGTCATATTACCTAAATACATGTATATTACATATAGAATTTCTATCCAGGCTGAAATTGTTAAAATTCGCTGGAATAATATTTTTTTTTAAATGAACTACTTATACGCTGTTTTATATGTAGATAATAAATTGTAAATAATATTATTGAAACATATTTGGTATATATATACACACACGCGTTTATGGTAATGCTCATAGTATTGTGAACGTTTTAAAAATAAAATAAGTTTCCAAAATATTTTGTAAATATTTATCAAACAACAAAGCAAATCAATTCGAATTGTCAGAGTAAATGTTAGATTTAAGCAGGAGCGTAAGCATCATTATTAAAGAATGAAATATAAGTCAGAGAACAATATTAGCGATCTCCGAACAGACATCATCTACTCAGAAAAATTCATTGGTGATGTGTTATCAGCTGGATCCAGACAAGTGACCCAGCCATTCTAGAGCACGGCGGATTCATCATTTTATTTACCTCCTGCATCTTAATGAGGATTTACAATAAATATTTGACTGTTGTAATACTTAAAGATTTTCTGTTGCAGGGATAACAGCCTCCATTACTGATACTAAGACCGGGAACTAGATACTGCCTATGCTTGTAAACAACTTGACCCTTCAAATTTCTCCACAATGAACAGATCCGTTCGATTACTTCTTAATAATGTCGTTTAAGGTCATAAGTTCACAGATAAAAGTTGTAACGAATTTTAGTTTTCTACAACTTCCAAACAACAAGCTTTAAAAAAGTTTAAGTTTTGCAAATAAAAAAAGAAAAGAAAGCCGTACTTATATATTATTTAATTTTTTTTATTATTATTTAAATAATTCATAAATTAACTATAGGATATAACCTGTCTTGAAAAATGAATATATAAGTAGAAGATATATTCTTCTGCGATGCATGGAACCACAATTTATTGTTTTTATACCTATACTGCAACTCTTCTAATAATAATATGCATATATATAAAAATTGATCCAGTTTTAAATAGATCATTAAAAAAACGATCTTCTTTCTAATAGGCATTCTAAAGAAAAAAGAAGACACAAAAAACATGCATATCAATTGTATAAAAAGAATCAGTAATTAAATGCTTTTCCATTCTTGATAGAATCTGAATGATGGAGACCTGTTTACCAATCAATATTGGATAACTATTTAGTTTGCTTATGAACCAACTATTTGAAACAAGCTCTAAGCCTGATTGGATTTTTATCTTTTCAGTTTTATTCGGTCTGTGCATGAAACCTTATACTAGGTTTAACAGGTGTAGATATTTTTCTGTTCTATATATAATGTCAAATCACCCTTCCACTCTAAACGTTGTTTTTTCAGCAACAGTACCTTAGGAATGCGGGGCCCGATCGGATTTTTTTTGTGGGGCCCTCTATATATTAAATATTTAAATAAATTGCAAATTCAATATATATATAAATCAAATATCATGGATCATAAGATAGGTAAACTTCTACATATATTAAAAAATAAAAATGTACAAAATACAAAAACAATTTCATTTTATTGAATATAAATGTACATCATTGAATATGAATATATGAATTTACATATTTCTAAGTTTTTGTTCTGTAAATTCTTTTAAAATAGTTTGAAAATCCAATTTTCTTGCTTCTTCACTTTCAATCGACATAATGGCTAAACTATTTAATCTATCCTGATTCATTATCAATCTCAGATAGTTTTTTATTAGTTTTAGCCTGGAAAATGAGCTCTCTCCAGAAGCAATGCTCACTGGAATTGTTAAATATATTCGGAGAGCAATAAACAAGTTTGGAAATGCCGTTGCTCTATCATTTTCCGATAAAAATTTAAACATTTTAAATGGATTTTCAAAAAATTCTGATGGAATGATAAATTTTAAAGCTTCCATTTCTTCAACTAACATTTTTCCATCTATATCAGCTTCCTTCACTATTAGTGCATCATTTTCTGTGAACTTAGAATCTGTTAGAGAAATTTCTAATTTAGCTGCATGTTTTGAAGTGCTTCTTTTTTCATATTTTGAAATTTTCCCAGAAACCCAAATAAGTCATTATGATTTTTCAATTTCTCAAAACGATTTTTTAGTGATTCTGTAGCTTTATCTGAAACAAAATTAAAAAAAGATATCTTGTATGCATTTATTGGATCTACAATAGGTTCATCATCACCTTCATAATTGAAATGTTTTTTTTTCCTTTTCCAAAGCCTTTTATTTTGAAATTCTCTAGATATTTCCAAATCTTCTGCAAGAGTTTTTGCTTGAACTAAAACTTGTTCAAATCCAGTATTTCTGTAGTCACTTAACCATTTTAAAAGTTTTTCAAATGAAGAAAGTACAATGGATACATCTACAGATTTACCTTTAAGTTCCTTGCTTACATAATTGACTTGGAACAATAAATCGTACCAAAAAATTAGTCTTTCATTGCATTTCCAAGAGATTCTGCCTCGCTTTTAATTTGTGGACCTTTGGAAATTTCTGATATTTCGTAAAGAGCATCATAAAATTCACCTATTTGGTATCTCACTGCTTTTATGCTTTGAATCTGACATTCCCACCTGTATTGCAAAGAGGCTTCACAGTAAGTTCTTTTACATATTTGAGAAGTACTAACCATCTTTTTGAAGATGCCAAAAACAAAACCTATAGGTGTTGGAGAATACCAAAGAAGGTTAAAGCTTCTGAGAAAATTTTTTCTACATCTCCCAATACTAGATTATAATTGTGACAAACACAAGGAGTAGAAAATGCCCTTGGATTTTCTTTTAAGAGTCTAGCTTGAACACTGGAGACATGTTTGAACCATTGTCATATCCTTGCCCTCTTATATTGTTGATGTCAAGCCCTAAACTTTGAATTTCTTTCTTTAACACAAAAAATAGATTTTCTCCTGTGCTGCTCTCTACATGTATAAATTTGATAAATTGTTCATATATAGCGATATTCGAGCCTGGTAATGTTCTATCCGAAACATATCTGATGCTAGGAGACATTTTTTCTTGATGACTGACATCTGAAGTACAATCCAGAATCACAGCAAAATATTTTCCATATTTTATTCTATCAATAATTTTATTTTTTAATATATTGCCTATTAAGTTTATTATCATTTTGTATTGCTTTGCTTAAATAACTTTGGTGTATTTGTTTTGTGGTGATTCTTTGTATATGATCCTGCATTACTGGGTCAAATTTTTCAAGTAATTCAAGTATTCCTAGAAAATTTCCATTTCGTGCATCACCTAGGTTTTCGATGGATCCTCTAAACGCGATATTTCATTCAGCTAAAAACTGAACTACACTTAATAATCTTTCAAATATCTTATACAAACGAACTTTTTCTTGGTTCAACAACTTCTGTTGAACATTATTTATTGTTTGTTCAGCAGATAGTCTTTTTTGAAGCTCTGTACATTTTAACATAGCTACCAAATGATTTTTTGATTTTCCATGTGTGGCTAATCTATTATATATATTTGACCAGTTATTAAATCCTACAGTGGCTAGAGCAATTGAGGCACCCATATTGAATAGCCGACAATAAAAACAAAATATTCTGTCTTCTGATTCAGAATATATTATCCAAGGACGGCTTATTATTTCACCAATCATAAGCTTTCTTTTCAGATGCACTTTTAAAATGGGTGTTCCATCCTCTTGGCGCGGAAACTCATTTAAGATAATTTTTGTAGGACCTTTTTTAATTTTTTGTTGAGTAATAATCTCGGGCCAAGAAGCGGGATCATCAGTTATATTCAGTTTTTCCTTTTTCATTCCAAAATTTGCTTTTTCCAGTTCTGGTCTGTGTAATTGTGTTTCTTGTTTATTTTTTACCTGTTCTTCTTCATCTTTATCATCATTTTCTTCTTCATTTTTGTCAATTTCTTCCTCTTCACCTTTGTCATCATTATCTATTTTTAAAAATTTGTTCAAAGCACATCTGAGTTTTTCACTTTCAATTTTCCTTTTTGCACTTAATTTCCTTTTTAGACTACCACTATTATATTTTCTTCCCACATCTCTTTCTCATTTCAGTGGATTCAACATCTGATGATAAAATTAAATCCATTTTTAATTACAAAATATGCTTAAATTTTTAATTTTAAATATAATTTCTTATTAATAAATATTATGTAATATAATTAGTACTTACCCTTTTTAACAATTAGTAATTATAGTCACAAAATATGACATTAATAATTAAAATGATTAGAAGAGTAGAGAACTGCAAATCCAATAAACAATTGACATTTGATAGTAACCACATCTACTTAATAGCGAGTGCAGCGCAACAATGACTAATGCCAAAAAATGAATGTGAGTGTGCTGAATAAGACGCATATATAATAGAATAATTGAGAAAGAGTACTATCCGATTAATTAAACATTAGTCAAAAAAGACATTTACGGGTATCCGTTTTCTATATTATAATGTATATATATATTATAATAAACACACTAATAAATCTCATTCATCAATGTGAACTTAAAATAAATATATTTTTAATTATTTGAATAATTTATAATTTATCCTTTATCGTCAAAAGCAATTTGCTTTAAATTTCGAAAAATAACTTTTTGTTAATTTTGGTGGTGGTGCAGGGCTCCTTCAAGTGTGGGGCCTGATTGGGCCCAATTGCTCCAATCACCTTAAATCCGGGCCTGGCCAAGAGGAGTGTCTCTTGATCATGATGTTTGAAATTCAGACCTTATCTTTATTTATATGTGTATAAATGCAATGCTATTATTAATCATTCGAACAGTATTCACAGACTACATTTGCATTGACCACCTTTAGACTAATATTAATATAAAAACTCACATATAAATATAGCAATAAAATATATAATATAATAACAAAAATTCAAGCAAAATCAAAAATTGTTTACAAAATGTTTATTATAATCATGGTTTTACTAATTAAACGAATAGTCTTTCTCAAATAAAAACTTTAAAACATAAGGGAAATATAATGTCTTTTAAATTTTATTAAATGTTTGCAAAATACAGAAATTATATAATCCTCTAAAAGGCATTATGTTCCAACTTAAAACATTAATAATTTTCTTGATTTCTCAAATATAAAATCATTGAATATGTCATCAAAAGACATGCTGCATAACATGTCAATTTCTATACTCATAATGCTAAGTGCAGACAATTTTTTTTCTCAGTGATGAGATGTTTATTCATCAAAAAAAAAACCAGATACAATGAAACAAATAAAATTTCAGGAACAAAATGGTAAGAGGGGAAGGATACATGTAAAAAGGGAATGGGAATTGGACAGGGGAAATGGTGTGTAGTTCAGGCTGGTTAGAAAAGCACATCTTAGAAAAAGGTAGGAATACGGAAATTTTATGGTGAGCGAGGATGAGCTGGGATGGGAGAGATATGAGGAGTACAGTTCTTGCTTCTCCTGCCAGAATTGCACAATGATTCATTCTTGATGTTACTTGATGAACCACTGTCCGAGAAAAATTCAGCAAAGGAAGGTGAGAGAGTGCGAAGAGAGGAGGGTGACGAGGCCCGGGTTGAAGCCAGAGAATTTTTCACTGAAAGAATTCTTTTTTTTCCTTGTGTGTTCTGAATGTCTGAGACTTGCCCTTGGTTCAGGAAAAGGATCCATTATGATTTTACCAGGAAGATCAAGGATGGAAATCTGCCTGTCAGAGTTGGTGTCACTATCTGATGGGTTATGGCATGCATGCTTCTGATGTTTCTTGTTAGTGGCGGAAGGGCCAGAGTTGGTAGACTCAGACAGGATGATTTATGAGTTTTGAATGAGGGTTCATATCTATTAAGGAAAGAGGGTCCTGTGAGCAAGCTGTAACTGAGAGTGGTGTGCTGTGAGTGAGACCAAAATTATGTGGCCTAGAGGAAGCTGGAATCTTACTGAAAGGTGAGAGGGTGGCTGAATGCTGAAAAATTGAATTGAAGTGAGGTGGAGGTGAGAGATTAGCTGAAGGAGGATGTTCAAATTTATTGGGGCTGTGCGGAGCACAATGTGGTTTAGGCCTTTTTCTTTCTGGCAAGAGTTGCATTTATTTTTTGAGGGCCGTCCCGATTAAGGTGATTGCAGTCTTTGCAGGTGAAACATTGTGGCCTCATCCCCTTAATTAAAATGACCAAAGGTGCTAGTTTAGCTGCTATTATTGTGGGAATGCTTTCTTCTAGACCTTTTTTAAGGATGAATTGAAATAAGGCTGTGTTGGTGAAGGTAAGACCATTGGTGAGAGGATCCCTAAGGTACTCAAATGAGGTAACTTGTCTGAATGCCTCGAGATATTTCTGTAGGTTCTGCCTCTGCATACCTATGTGGCAGTTTTTGATAAACCCCTTAAGTATGCATGGTCTATTGGTGTCTATTGGAACCATGAACATATTGTTTAAAAATTTGTATCTGTTTTTGAAGGCTTGTCTTTGTATTGTGTTGTGAAACTCTAATGCCATGTATCGGTCATTAGGAAAGGTGAGGATTTTATGTAGATACTCAGCTTGTGGAGTTTGATAAGGTCATAGAGCTGCTGTGTTGGAAATTTATGATGTCCACAATGTAGATCTGTAACCGCTAGAATGACAGAGCTGTCACTCTGGTAGCAAAGAAGTGACTTGAGGAGGGGCAGTGGAATTGTTTGGTTAAATTGTTCCGAGATCAGTGTGATTCTCTGGTGTGAGTTGTTTATTAGGAATGAAGGTATCAGAGGTGGCTGAATCATGATTGTTCGGATTGTCCTCATCAAGGCCCCACAGAGTTTGAAGGAGCTTCACTTGTGGTGTTTGCATTGTGGTTCTATTAGGACTTTTTGGTAAGTTGCTGGATGCAACCCGAGCATAGGAGTTAGCAAAGACTTGCTGTGGTGATGGTTTTTAAATAAAGGATTGCTCTATAGTGTGACTGATAATAGTGGGAGTAGTATTGGCAGACTTGGTTGTACTCATAGATTGAGATGGGGAATTATGAGTAGCATCATCTTTGGTGTAGTTATTGTGTGTTAAATTTTTAGAGAAATCAGAGTTGGCTGAGGTTTCTGTATTAAAATTAGGTGTAGCAGGCTGTTTTTTGCCCTTTATAGTGGAGGAGTTTTTAATGTTCCCAGTTTTGTTTGGAGCAACCTTTTGATTGGTGAGATTACTTTTTTGGAATTGTTTCTTGCCTTTGATGGGGTAAGCCTCACCTTGTAGGGGAGGAAAATCCAGAGGGTCTGGAGATGGAGATCCTGAAATAGATTCTGTGCTGAAAGTTTCTCTGGAGTTTAATTTAGTTAACATTTTTTGGAAGTTTTGAAGATTTTTGTTCTTGTGAAATATGTTTTTGCACATATTTGCTGCTAGGGCCGGTGGCCATCTTTAAACTGTTTGGAAGAGTTACAGATTATATAAAGAAAAAAATTGAAGTGAAATCTAAAGAATTTGATTTTAAAAAAATGAAGTAATTTCACACTGGAGAGATTGCTGATGTTAATTATAGTTGGTTAATACAAAAATTGATTAAAAATTAAGGCAGTTTGCTACCCCAGAAAGGAGGGTGAGAAAAGAAGATCATTTTAATGACATAAATAATTGGAACAATACATAAAAAAAAGTTGGTAAAAAAAGTTTTGACTGGAGAGGAAATGAAGTCAAGGGTCTAGGAGGAAATAAAACCCTCTATGGTACATAGAACAGTGAACCTACCCATCAAACAGGGGGGAAGAATATGATAATCTATTGTAGATAATCAGATAGTAGATGCAGTGAAATAATGATGAAATACACTAAAAACTGATAATTGTGAATGAAAAGGCATACAAACAGCAAATAATGTTCTTTAAAGGGACAAATACACATAGGGAATACCTCTGATAGCAGGAAACCTGACTTTTTAAAGTCTTGACAAGAGATCTGTGAAGCAAGTGATCTTCTTTCTAGAAGAAGCTCCACCTACTGTGTTAAGTGCAGACAATTTTTCTAAGACATAGATGCTTTCAGTTCATTTTTTATTCTCTTTAGCTATGAAAATGATCTTTCTCCTGAACAATTTGTTAGCATTACACACAGTAATAGACATAATATTGTTTCATCATTAGAAAAAACTAACTGAACCTTGTCTTGAAAGATAATTTGATACAGATCTTTGGATTAAATTTGTTCTGTTTCAGAATAATTATGCTTGTTATTATCATAGAAGTGCCTCAGATCACTCATGAGGTTAATATCAACATCATGAGGGTACTCTTTCATTAAAGTACCTACTGCTTTATATAGCTGACTCTGACATTTCTAAATCAACTAAAAATTAAAATTTTGTTTGCAACATAATTATGAAAGCTGTTACTCTTCTTGCCAAATTTGTCTGAAGGCTGTCTATGATATGAATAAAGGATTTCATTTGAAATTTGTCTCTTGGAGAAACTTCTCATCAACATCATGTGTGGCTCCATCATTGGCTTGTTTTTTCTCACACTTTTTCTTTTTTCTGTAGAATTATATTCTACATCAGGCAAACTAGATGTAGATTCTTTTTCAATGTCATCAAAATTTTGTTGATATTTTAAACACCATGAAAAAGTGATGTCCAGATTTGCACATGTAATAAGTGCAATATTTGGATCCTACAGAGTCAAACTGGTATTGTAAAATTCTTCCAGAACATGAGTCTTGTAGCTCCTTTTTCATTCTCATCAGCATAAATGTGTCTTTAGAACATCTATGATTGGCTTATAACTAACATATATGGCAGACATTGTTTTGACATTTGTTTCTCACCTAGTATCAGAAACTGGTAGCTGAGTCTATTTTCAAAGAAGATAACATTACAAACAACCTCTTTATAAAAGATGAAAAGAAAGTGTGCAAGTCTTAAAAAACAGCAAAAAAGATTACTGCATCTAAATAGCAATCTACAGCAACATGGCTGCCAAGATTTAGCAAACATCCAGCACATGAAATATAGATAACATTCTTGTTTATCTCTAAGATATTTGTTGCATTACATAATAATTATCAACCATATTTTCTGCACTATCATAGGTCTGTCCTCAGCATTTAATGAAAAATTATTTGCAGCCCTTACTTGAATAATCCATCACCATACCAGCCATACCTACACCACTGTGAATTTCCAACTCTAGAAAAGTTAATGGGTTCCACAGGTAAATTATCACAAGGTGATATATCTCTTACTGTAACAGTTAGTTAATCCACATGGGAAAGATCTAGCATAGACTCTATAGCCAAACTGAAGTAAAATGCTTTATAGCCATAAGCTGCACATGTTTACCCCCTACTCTTTTTAATAAATATGAAGCGAACTCTGATCTTTTGTTTTCATATTACTTTATGTGGTTGGAAGTAAATGAATCAAACTTAGCAATCAATTCTAACAAATCAAGGTAGATGCCAGTCTTTGGTGATTGAAGGTCTTATTGTCTCCCTAAAAGCCAGCCCCCATTCTTCTAATGTGCATATCACTGCAATAACATAGGCAAGCCCATTCTTCCAGTAAAGTTGTTATTCTTTTGTTTGTTTTGCTAGCCATAAATCTAACATAGAAGCACACTTTTTGTCAAGTATGGAAGCAAAGCTCTTGTATGGTCATCAGAGTTTTTATGACTTTGAATTACTGTGAGATTTTGCCAGTCAGAAAATCAATCAGAAGCTAGTGCTACAGTTGATATTGAAAACAGCTTGCAGACAAAGCAATAAACACAACCAGTTGTTGTATAGTACACAAGCCATTCCCAATCCTATGCTTCACTATTAACTTTTCTGTATTGCTAAAGACCTTTTGAACAATAGCTTACCTGATATTTCAATGAATTATTAGAGTTTTAAATGAACCACTCCAGTGTTTACCCTCTAATGGACTACTTTAAAATCTGGTGTGAGAGTTCATTCTCAGTGAGGACACCCCATGATCAATATCATTGAGTTTCATGAATTTTATTGTTTCATTTATAAATTACAATTTTTCAACAGCAACCACACTCACACTGGGATAAGTTTCAATATTCCTGTCAACTGATATTCCAGACTCTATGATCCCAGTATCAGAGTCAATAGGCTGTTGTTGTTTTGGACTTAACTGATCTTCTTGGGTTTGTGGATAATTTTCTGTTTCCTTGGGTGATATATCTGTCGAGTTTTGGCAATGTTTAGAGCTTCATTTACAAGCTGCTGTTTCCTTTTTTTATTCTTGTATCTGCTTTCAAATGTAATACCAAAAATAAATGGTAGAAAATAAAAGATTATAAACATAAAAAATAATATATATTGTAACGGTAAGAATTGTCCTTCCACGTAACAAAATATAGAACACAGGCAAAATACACTAAAGCTGATAGTATATGGATGCTGGCATCCAGAATCCGGCCAACATTCAATCCTTTCACCTCTGCTCAATGATCTAACACCCTATGGATGACATTTCTCAACTTACACAAACATTCAATTTATCCATGGTCCAGCAGTCACCCAGGGTAGAACAATAAGAATCATAAATTAGTTAATTTAACACTGATTTGGTCAGATATACACACATATGACTAAGTAATTAATTATAGAACTTAATAGAATGATCTACATATAGATAAAATGATGTATGTGCAATTAAATCTAGAGTTGGATAAAAATGAACTCACAGACAATAAAGATATGAAAACGAGTTATAATTGCAAATATTATTAATTTTATAAAACAATAATAAATATTAAATCAAAATATACACCATTATATAATGAGAACATGAGAGATTACACTCACAGGCATTTATGTTATCTCATAAGTGTTCAATAAAATATAGTGTGCTATGGGAGTTTATGCCTAAATTAATATGCCAATTTTATAGTTCTTTTGAAGTCTGCTAAATCATACGGAACTTTATAGCCAAAGTTATATAATTAACTTAATAGCACTCCTGTGGCATCTATCTAATCAAAGTTAAGTTGAGCACATAATTAGGCTCAGAGATACACAGGTTAGTGTGTTAACCTAGATTAGGATATACACTGATGCTAGATATGCATTTAATATAAAGAGAGAGAAAACCTGCTTTATGATAGGTTTACCTATATACTCTATGGCACATATTAAAATATTAATAAAGCTAGAAGGTGCGAATGGATCATTATTCATGGGATTCAGCCTCCAAAGGCTCAGTTGCCCTACAACTACTCAACTTGCTACAAATAGGAACATTAGTAGTTCAGGAAGTCGGATAAGCATTAATTATGAATAATCTAGGTCCTTGTGCCCTAGTTCTAAAAGTGTGTGCTTTACCCAAACTAAGTGGATAAGTGTGACCTCCACCAGCAACTCATCAAGAATCATGCAGTGAGCAGATAATTGTACATTGCATTCTTAGTAAGGACACATCCGTAACTTATACATATATATAATGCAAATACATAAAATTATATTATCATGCCTTAAAAATAGATAGCGTCTATTTGCATATCTATACAACCCATTTCTCTAATTTAGTATTTTAAATATACTATTTAGGGACTAAATTAATTAGTAACCTAGTTTAATATTATCACCTGCATCTCAACATATATAAATCTAAGGAGGACAAAGCATATCTGCAGGGTAATTACAAATAAAACATTAAAATATCCTTTGAGAATATCTCTGTGGCTAGTTCCTATGATGTATGAGTTACATATATAAATAGTTATAATTCATAATTATAATTAAGCAACTACAATTTTAACTAGAGAATGACTGATTATTGTAATATTAATACCCAAAATTTAATCAGTAAAATAATAACATGATCTCGAAACAGCGAGTGATAAAAATACTAATTCAATTATTTAATATTTATTATTGCAAAGGTTTGAAATTTATACTTGTGGTTTTGAGTTATTTCGCATATTAAATACATATTATATCAAAATGATAAAATTTTAGAATAAATTGGATAGATTAGAAATAGGCATAAAAGACTGCAGAAAATTATACATTACATTTAGTTTAAAATATATTATTAGAGTTTTACATTTTAACAGAGAATTCAATATCACAAGTTTTACAATCAGGCAAAATTTAAACATTAGCATTTAACAGTTTTCTTTGCAGATTTTAGGAAACATGTTTGGGAAAGGCAGATTTAATAAATAGCCAGATTTTAAAAAAAAGAATTGAAAGTCACAGTAAATGAACAGAGCTCTGAATAAAAATTTATCAATTTATCATTCTGTTGTCTTCATTGCAGATAGTTCTGGGCACTTGAGATGACAATAAGTTGACACTTTTGGTGATGATTTAAAGTTAATGGAGGTTTTTCCATGGCCAGCTTTGCTGGTGTGTGGCATTATATTTTATCGGACCAAAGTTCTCCATTCACTGCAAGGAGAGATGCGGTGAGTGATTGCCTGCTCTACTCCATCATTTTAAAGGTGAAACAAATGTGGGTTCTGGTTACAATTCACTTATTATATATCTGATCGATCCTTGGTGACAAAACTTTAAGTATTTATATCTTTCTAACTCTGGCCACCTGTTTAATTTTACAAGCTTGTCCGCATTTATTTTAGAAAAATATATGTAATAGCCACAACTAGTAGAAAAACCCATTTATTTATTTTAGAAAAAAATTTTTAATTATGACAACTAATTTAGATTTTGTTTTTCTACTCTTTCCCACCTGCAATTTATTGTGATAATGCTATAAAATTCTGCGAATTGTTATTAACATTTTATATTTACAAAACCAAATTCACTCTATTTAAGAGTTGTTTACAAAAATTAAAAGTTACTTTGGAAAAATTACTTTAATAATTAGTAGAAAACTAATTTTATTACCATACATGCAGAATAACAACGGAAATGGCTTATACACATATGCGATTTCAATAACATAACAATAAAATTGGCTAAATAATTTAAACTAAAATATTTTTTAAACTAGAAATATTTATAAAATGGATACATATCTGTAATATATACATATACTATTAAATTACAGACTTACTGTTTGCATATATATATATATATATATATACGTGATTTTGCATATATAGTAATTTAAGGTTGTTTAAATGGGTACTCTGAGAGGGTTTAAACCTGGCATAGATAGATGTGTGGGGATAAAATATGTGAAACAGGCAAGTGTATAAAACTGACTGTTTCAATATATATATTCAATAAAGCAAGTCATATATATATAATTTTTTATATATTGTAGATAACATAGAATACCATACTGGCTACTCACCACCATTGAATATGTGAAAAAAAAAAAGAAAAAATAATTATTATTTTAATATTTATATTTTACTCTTAACAAGTAATGACAAAGGATATATAATATATATTTACATTACAGCTTACACTGAGAGAGAGACTGAAATGACCCATGTTAATAAAAGATGAAAGTTTATATATATCAAGATGATTATTTTATTTTATTTAAATAGGCTACAATAAGTTAAAATAAATAAAAACCTGGGAAATATATACCCAAAATAATATTTATAATATTAAAAAAATTCTAGATAAAAAAATGTTTAAATATATTAAAAGAAAATTGCATTTATAAAAAAAAAATAGGAATTGTTTGAGGCTCTTGCAAATTGCCAGGCCCTATGGTGTAGCTTGTTTAGTTTACATCTAAATCTGGCATTGAGTGAACTCACTATATCCATTGTTTTGTTCCAAGACTCTTATATATATATATATATATATAAATATATATATATATATATATATATTATATGTATATATATATATATATATATATATATATATATATATATTATGCATTACATATAATAGCTAATAATTTGTTGATAACTTTTAATTATAATAGAATACATATTATTTCTAAACTGCATATTTGTTGTACAATTCACTATATATATATATATATATATAATCATTAAAAACAGTCAACACACATAACATCAATAATAACCAACAAGCTCAACCTGTTGTCAAGGAAACCTCCTTTCAATAATACATCACAGATATTTTTCTATGTACATGATATGAATATATAAACTAAAATTATAATATAAACAAAATTAAAAACTAATTATGCAACTATTAATAAGAAATTGAACACATCTACAAAAATATTTTAGTATAAGTGTGTGCAATCATTTGCATTTGTTAAATAAATTAGCAAGATGTCACAATTTCATCATAATTAAGTACACACTAGATAATACACATTTTAATAACTTTTCCTGCAATGGAAATGAAATGTCAGTTTTGCTATTAGTAGATTCTGATCTCTCTTATTGTTTTGATGTTTTCAGCATAAGGCAAGAAAATGGCATTAATGAACATGAATTTAAGGTAACATTCTAACCAACTAGGCTATTCTGCCAAAGGCAACAGTCATAATTAAATAATGTTTGCATTTTCCAAAAGACATTATACATTCAATAGTGGTTGATAGAGTCATATATATATATATATAAAATCCATACTAAAACACCTTAAGACAAATGATCAGTCAAATACTTATTGCCATAGTTTTTAGCATTGGGAAAAGATATTTCCTTCTTTGACAAAACAGACTAATGAAAAGACTCAGTGACAAGAAAAATAAGATGACACCTTTTTTCAGCAAGAGTTAAAACTGTCACATATTTTTTTCCATTTTTATAATTATATATTGTCACTCTTCTGACTACATTAGATTAATCTGGGAATTTAATCTTTAGATTATGACAACTACTAAACCCATTTCCTGACCAATAACTTCATAGTTAGACTGGTTGGCTAAAGTTTAATTGTTTTATAATTATTGAACTTGTGGTAAGATTATTTTATTATGGATTTAATTTCTAGACACAAGTTGTGTCAGGAATATGTACTCATAATTAAACGATAAATTCGGTTTTTAAATTCTGCTCTAATTAAAATCTGAGAAATAGTTTTTCTACTTAAAAATACAAGAAATTATTATTAACTATATTACTTTTTGGGGAGAACTCAGTAAATATCTTTTATGGCAAAATTATTATCTTATAGAATTGTTCATTTAATTAGCCACTTTATGTTTACATCACATTTTCATATCCACTAAACATTATTATAGAATTATTACAGTTTTGGAGCAGTCATGTACAATTAGATCAACTTCTGTGGCCAGACCTTATAAGAATGATCAGGGCTGGCACTGGGTACTAGGCACCCGCATGCAAATTTGATTTTGGCGCCCCTGTCAATATGTATGTTTACTAAGGTGACCCGACCGTGTCCCATGGCGTTTTAAAAAAGTCATGATTTTTAGAAAGAATGCACGATGTAATGCTATTTTTGATATCAAAAATAGCATAAAATTGATTGTTAAATTATATATTATTTCATACAAACGGTTTGTATGAAATAATATATAATTTAACACGGCAAATTTAGATGTTAGAAAAATTTGCAGAAATTTTAAAAATAATGTGTTTGTTAAAAATAGACAGAGTGATTCAAATATATATATATAATAAATTTAAAAAAAATAATGTTTGAGATTAAAATATTTAAATGTTTAAAATAATTTTCGAAAAACATTTACATATTTTAATCTCAAATATTTTTTTTTTTTAAAATTTCATATTTATTATTTGCGTCACTGTCTGTTTTTAACAAACCCATTATTTTTAAAATTTTTGCTAATTTTTCTAACCTCTAAATTTATGCAAATATTAGCAAATTTAATAATAAATTTACAATTTATAAATGAAATAATTTTAAAAAAAGATAATATTACAAACATACATATTTAATTTATTATTATTAATGTACGCTATATCTATATAAACGCTCCATATAAACCAAATTTTTAATCAGCCGCCCCCCGGTCAATGGTGTCCCGTTTTACCAATGTTAAAATCTGGTCACTTTAATGTATACCACCTACATGTTATAAATATTAGTGTACAAAATCTTTCTAAGGGAAACAAACAAGGCAATGTAAATAAATAATTTTTAATATTAAAAAAAAAGAAAATACAGTTAAAAAAAGTAAATGCATTACAAAACATGTTATAATTATAATAATTTTATACTCCTTGACTTCATATTAATAAACCTTGATATGATTGTATTTATTTCCAGTTCTGCACAAATATCATTTTCAATAGCAATTAATGCCAAATTAACAAGCCGTTTTTGTGACATAGTTGTTCTCAAGTAAGTTTTAATTAATTTTAACTTAGAAAAAGAGCGTTCACCGCTTGCAACACTAACAGGTAATGTTAATAATATTCTTAAAGCTATTGATAAGTTTGGCATAGATAAATTATTAGAAACTATAAAATTAAGTGTTTCGAAAGGGTTTTGAGAATTTAAAAAATCCTTTTGAAAAATATCTCGAAAAGCACATAATTCAGTCGAATAAATCTGTAGCATTAATATCTTTACTGTTATCAAATTTCAAAATATTTTCTAAATCTTTGCATTTTGCTTGTAACTCGCTCTTATTAATTTCTGATATTTTATATAGAAAATTGAAATTATTATAACATGCTTCGAGGAGTTCAAAGCGTTCTGTTAAAGAATTAATCGCTACATCTAAAAGTGTAAAAAACATGTTTATTTTAAATTTTTCTTCAGGTATTTGAGGTGTTTCGTCCTGATGCTCGTAATCAAATTGACGAGTTTTTTTCCGTTGTCGAACTTCTTTGGCAGTTTTAAATTCTTTCTCTCCATCAACCTCTTCGCTAAGTTCATCTGCAATTTTGAGAATGTTTTTGAAATTTGAATCTGATCGATATTCTTGTAAAAATGTATTTAGATTTGCGATCGATTCTAAAGCAAGTGAAGCATTCATATTTACATTTTGGAGCATTTTACTGACAGGATTTATTCTATTTAATATATCATGCCAAATTATTAAAGAACAAATAAATTTGTAATCCTTAAGGTTAGTGCAGAGTGATTGAGCTTCATGTTGAATTTCTCTATTAAAAGATTCGTTGTTCATTATTTCATAGAGTGCATCATAAATTTCACCCAACTGATACCGTAGAGGCCGGATTGCATCAATTCTGCTTTCCCATCGTGTTTCTGATGGTTGTTTTAGAGTTAAAGTTTTAATAAATTTTAAAAGGATTGACCACCGTTTATAAGATGATGAAAAAAAATTGTATATTTTTTGAACAATTGCAAAAAAACCAATTGTATCTACATTGACTTTGGCGGCATCGTTTATGATTAAGTTTAAAGAATGAGCAGCACATGGTACGTAAAATGCACGAGGGTTTTTGGTTAAAATCAAATTTTGAAGTCCAGCCTTTTTGCCTTTCATGTTGGCCCCATTATCATACCCTTGACCACGCATGTCTTCAATGGGAATCTTCCATTTTTCCAGTTGTTCAATTATTGTTGTACATAAACCTCGTCCAGTGGAATCTGTTATATCTATGAAACCTAAAAAGTTTTCTCTAATTTTAACCGTTCCATTATTACAAAAAACAAAGCGAATAATTATGGTCATTTGTTCAGTTTTACTTGCATCTGGTGTACAATCTAAAATAATAGAATAATATTTGGATTTCTTTATCGATAATAAAATTGTTTCCCTAATTGCTGTACTTAAAATTTCCAATAATTCATTTTGGCTATCTTTGCTCAAATAATGTACTCTATTGTTTTGATCTAGGGCCCTCTCAACATGATTTTCCATAACGAGATCAAACTTCACAAATAATTCAATTAATTTTAAAAAAATTCCGTTATTTTTTTCGTATAATTTATCAGATGATCCGCGAAATGCTAAATTTTGACCTCCAAGGAATTTGATAATTTCAATCAGCCGTTCCAAAACACTCCTCCAATGTTTCTTTTCCATTTCATATAAATTTTGAGATTGACCATCAATAGTAATTTTGTTTTTTAATCTTTTCTCAAGTTCATTCCAATTCAATAAACTTTTCATGTGAACCATACTAGTTTCATGTCTGTGTAAAGTTGTACTTAAATTTCTCCAATTATTGTATCCTTCTATGAGGCTAGATTCAGTAGATCCAAAAACTTTGCAACAAAAGCAAAACACAGAGTTCAAAATTTCAGAATAAATAAGCCATTTTCGAAAAACTACTTCTCCGTTTTCCATTTTTCTATTATAATATACATCAGAAAATTTACGGCCATGTACATCGTTCGGATATATAATATCTTTCTTTTGAACAGGCCCCATTTCTACTAAAATAACACGTAGTTTGTCATCGATTTTATTCCATTCAGCTGGATCTTCTAAATTTGTACACATTTGATATGATATTGGCACAATGACTTTGTTGTCACTTAACTGTTTCTTACTAAAATCTTGTTCAATATTTTCAACAGTTCCCTGTGAATGTGATCTAGATGATGTGCACGGTTCTGGTTCTTGTTGAGTATAAGCTATTTCAGAAGCAGTTGATATTTTAAGATATTTATTAAGTGATCCACTTTGTTTTTTAATGTTTGCTATTTTTTCAGCTTGGCGTTTACGATTTTGTGCACTGGATAGTTTTTTCTTAGTTTTTGATTCCATATTACTTTTACTCATGAACGCCACTTTAAAATAATTTTCAAATGTAATAAATAAATAAATACGGACTCTAATTTATATATTTACATCATGTATCTTAATACTTAAGATTATATATCGCTAATTTAGATGTCCAACACAAATTACTTCTTGCACCAAAATACAAAACTCTATACGCGGAGGGGAAGAAGTTGTTTAACTTGTTTACCTAAAAAAGGCAGCTAATAAATTAAAAATATTCAGCCATTGACATTAAAAATGGTCAGGTTTTAAAATAACTCAAGTGTCCAGTTTTTTACGCTTTATTGAACATTTTAGTTTTACCATTGGCAAGATTTTCTTTTGTTATCATATATTTTTCTAATTAACACAGGTGGCCTGCCAGGCCTGATTTGCGATTTCAATAGAAAATTTCCTGGGATTATAATTATTGTTTACAAGTTCTTACTAAGATTTTAAAATTTGCGATAAACATCATAAGCAAACGTATGTAATTAATTTGCAAACCTAATTAGTATGCAGAAAAAATAGACTTTTGACAACGATTAAAATATATAAAATAAAAAGTAAACTGAAAATTATATTAAGTTTACTGGAATTATACCTATAATATATATTACATACACGTTCGAATATTTATATCAAATTATTATTTAAATAAAAAATTAGAAAATGTTTTATTTTGCAATATTATAATCGTTTCTTACGATTTCAAAATTATGTACATGATCTAATATATATATATATATGCATATACATACATAAGTTCTAATTTATAATACTTTTAGTGTGTGTTTATTTATATATTTGCTAGCAGAAAGTTACTTATAGTTTACTATCTTATAAACATTACAATATGAAATTTGTAATATAATAAACTTTATGTTTAGTTTATTGTTCATGATAAATAATAGATTTGATTGTTTTATATTTTTAATATTAAGCAGAGCTTGTGTGCAGGCCTGCTTGTGTGTGTCATTTAATAAGATATAATATGACTTCATATGATTTTCAATAATCTACTCTCAATAATTTTTGTAAATAAACATTTGAGAATAATATTCTTCAAATGTGAGTATTTTTGTTAGTAGAGTTTTAATTTCTCAGGGATGGCGCCTTCTTTTTCAGATGCTAATCTCTCAGTGATGGCGCCTCCTTCTGCCAGTGCCCGCATGCCTAGCATGCATTGCATGCCCACTTCCACCGGCCCTGAGAATGATAAATACCAAAAGAATGCAGTGAAGGTGGATAGTCTGTATTATAATCAACTGCCTAATGTTAGTCAAGCTAGTATATCGTCACATTTTCATAAAATAGTTGGCAAAAAAGTTGATGGAAAAATATCTGTAAGACATCCTTTCTTCCTTCAAAAAATAAAACATATTTTAACATTTTCCACCATCTTTATGATCTTCTATCTTCTACAGAATTAACTTTTAAATATTTTCAATCATAATTTGTCCAAAACATAATATATATATTAAAAATTTTAAAATCATCTTTTCACAATCCTCCAGATGAAATCTTTTTTCCATTGTTTTTTCTAATCCTCCAAACCTACTTTTCAGATATTTAATTTCCCCTTTTCCAACTCTGATCACATCAATGCATATATATAAATCGGAATTATGGAACCACAAACTATAATATGTTATTGTTGGTAGAGTTATTTTTTATTCCTTGTTATACTCAATATAATTTATACAGCCTTTAATATTTATAGGTATATAGTAAATTTTAATAATGTCTTATGTTTAGAATGTTTTGTAAAATAATGAATATTTTTTATGTCAATAAAATATGGGTTCACTTCTCCACTTTTTTAATATTGTAATGTTTTTGTTGATTTTTATAAAAAGTAAAATAATCAAAAGACTTTATTTTCTAGGAGTTCATAAAACGTTTGATTGCCAATTGGATGGATATTATCCTTGAATCTTGAAATCCAGAAGCTGCTGTTTTACCATTATGCCTAACCACATAGGGTTTTATATATTTATAACTTTATATTTGTATTTCTTACTGTTAAAACAGCACTTTTATTTTTTACGTTTTTTGCTGAAAACCATAAAATCTTAGTTATATTTTAATCACAATTCTAACTCTTGACTCAGAACTCACATAAATATAACACATCAGTAGATTATGATGACTGAATCATTATTCAATAATAATGTTGAATTTACAGCCAGTGCTTTAACCCTCATTTGACCACTTTGATTAATCTTAGATTTATTATTTTCTAGCTAAAAATCTGAAATTTGTTTATTGATTCATCATTCATTGTCAACCATTATCAATCCACTACAGGATGGTCTCTCCATGTTCAATCCATCTTCTCTGATCTCCAGCCTCTTTTCTCTACATCACCCCTACACACTTTCTTATTTTATCCATCCTTTTCACATGTGGTCTCTTTCTGGGTCTTTTATTAATAGTGGATAACTAACTCATACCCAAACCCCACTCACAATTTAGAAAAATTCCCAAGGTTCAGCCATTGAAGTCCATATTATGGGTGTGAGAGAAAAATATCAGCTCTTTATAATATGAGGCTCTTAAGCCTGTAATTGACTATTTTCAAAGTCATGTGATACTTGAAAAAACTAAATTACTGCCATTACATTTTAATATGAAAATAATCAATTAATCAGTCTTGAAATATTTTAGATATATTTTTGAAGTATTGTTCAAGTCTTGTGGTATAATAACATGATTTATTTATCCTCAATATGAATCTGGTGGTATTCACTTGAAAACTGTTTCTAAACTGTGAATTGTGAATAATTTTTTATCAACTCATTCAATAAGCACTTAGGCGATCATTTGATTGTTAGTTGGCAAATGGCTATCTATTTATTCTCATGTAGACAACAAACTAAGGAAAGATTATAAAAGTTCTAATCAACTTTCTGTTGCCTAGCCCAATATATTTTTCTCATATCCATTTTTTTTATAATTTGTGAAGGAAATCTGGAAAGATATTTGACTCACCTGATTTTACTTACAGTAACTTATTAAGCGTATAAGTAATCTGTTGGTTTATTGTTGGGAGTTTATAAGGGATTTGAATACTAGAAATGGCATTACACCGTGATGCATGAATCTTAAATTACAAAATCTGATATTTTGCTAAAGACTGGAATATATATATATATATTTATTCTATACTACCTTAGATCGTATTTAAGTATGGATTTATTTGATTCCTTTTGTAATAGATATTATCTATGTTTACAACCAATTTATGTTTTGAATGCCAAACATTAATTTATATGGTATATATATACATATATATTATGTTAAATAACAGCGAGAGACAGAGAGAGACGAGAAAAAATATAAAAAAAAATTGCTTAGTTATTAAAATTGATTCATTTTTCAGACTTCTAAAAAATAATAAAAGAATAATAGAAACAAAGTCATTTAGGTAAAAAACACAGTCTGAATAGAAAGTTCAAGGTAGCAATAATATAAGTGTGACATGTAGATTCATTTAAATTTAAAATATAATGGCAAAAAAAAAACACATTAAAATGATTTTGCTTCTATAATATTTTTTAATGTAAAAAATAAATTGAGTAAGAAATTAAATGAAAATTTCAGAAAAAATTCGTATACACACCCATTTTAAATATGCAGACTGTATACATTAAGTATTAAAAGTCAATTTCATTGCGTCATAGAGTATTTTATCATTATATATATATAAGATTCCATCTTTATTGTTAAAAGAAAGTTACCTTGTCAACAGATTGAGATTGTTGATTGGTATTGATATTGGGATGATCTAAGTGTTAATTAGTTTTAATGATATGTATAGAAATAAAATGGTCATGTAGCATAATAATTAACATATCCGCCTACTAAATATGGATAAAATTTCGTGAAGATTTTTATATCTACTTTTTTTGATAGATTAACTCTAACAAATTTTGGTATTTTTTTGTAAGTGGGTAATTGACATCTGGATTTAGTGGTATGCATACTCCATTAATACGTGAAAGATCCTGGGTCACTTCTGAAAAAGGGATTGGAAAGACCTTGTCCAAAGATAACTGATGTGTAAATCAATCTTTTACTGAAGAATTTGTATATTAAAGAAAATAAATAAATGTTAATATTAACAAAATTATGGCTTCTTTTATTTTCAAAATTAAAAAAAAAATGTAACAATGGAAAAACATTTTTAAAAAAAGCATTATTAGACAATTGATTATCTTCATGTGTGGAATCCTCTCTTTCAGGACTCTTTTGAAAAACAGATGAAGCAGAGGTCATTGCAAAAGGTCCCTTTAATTGTTTTATTATATATGTATATGTAGATAAGTAAATATAGATGATTGTAGATAAATAGACATATAAATTGATAAAAAGATGATAGTAGGTAAATTATTAGATGGCTAAAAAAAATAAAGAAAAAATAAATGCATTTTTATTTTTTTTCGCTCTCCCAAAGAGCAGAGGCAACACTAAGTAAATTTTCCATATGAGAGGGAGGGTTTCCATTTAATGCATTTGCCATGTCTTCATCATAAATGATTGGAATATCAAAAGTGTTTCCATTTCATCAATTCAAGGTGAAAGTGGCCCTCTGAGGCAAAAAGCTTTTCAGAGGTTTTGTTTCCCATTATAATCTGACTCAAAAATAACTAAAAAAAAATACATATTATTAATCAATTCACCCTTCCCCTCTCCATCAATAAGGATAAAATTTTATTGCACAAATTAAGCACACTAAAATAAAATTTGAAAATTAAAAAAAAAAGTGCCACGTTAATTATTTGAAATTAAAAGTGTGTAAGCATATATATATTTGAGTATTATATACGTGATTATTTAAGCTTAATAGTTTGTAGGTTCTTAAACCATTTTTGCGATTAATCTTGTATTATCTTAGTGATTAAGATTATGCCTTCAGCCCCTATAATTTCTAAAAAAAATCTGATTGAAATTTTTGAAGATTTAAAATAACTTTATATTTATATGTAATCATCGTCATATTATTTTCAGTCTTTGTCGATCCACAGCAGGATGAAAGTCTCTCCACGTTTAATTCAATTTCTTCTCTCTAACCTCTCTTCTCCAAATCACATCAGAATATTTCTTTATTTCATTACGGTGTCATTGGATACAGTTTGCGATTTCTATGGTCCATCTATTATCACCTCTTCTAAGAATATAGTCAATCCAGCCCTTCATTAATTTCTTAATGCTATCAATAATATTAGTAAGATTTGCTCGTTTTCTCAACCATGTATTTCCTTTTTAATCCTTTCTTCTTTGTTTCTCTCCATACTTTATTGAGTGGTTTGAAGTCTTCGTATTACTCTTCTATTAAGTGTTCAAGTACAATAGTATATTTAATTATCTCTTTGAAGAAAACTAATAATCAAAATAGTTTTTGCTCAGAAGTTCAAAAGAAGTTTGAGCATCTAAAGCAGAAGTGATAGAGCTGAGGTATGATCCATTAATTTTGAATCTAGTATCTGCACAAAATCACACAGATTAAAATAAAATTCAATAGCTTATAGTTCAATAACTCATAAAAAGTTTAAACACTTGAAGTGGCAGTGCTGATCTGTAATCTATGGACTTTGAGCTCCAGAATAATGTCTTTTTAATAATGTGTCAAACCATACAGGGCATTATAAGTTTGTCAGAAGGATTAAATCTGTTAATAAATATTATTTCATATTTTATACTTTGTTTATACTAATGTTTGCATCAGTGAGGATTTCTCATAATTTTCTGTGATGTGTATTTATGGATTACAAAAGGTAGAATAGTCTTAATTCCTTTTACAGAAATCATGTATTTCAAAGTATTTTTTTCATTCTCATGATCAACAAATATGGGGGCATACCAGTATCATTTATCTTAAGCATTAGGCTAGAAATAATATTGCTGCTACACACTTTTTAGTTTAAATCCTTCCTTAGACAAACAAGCCCAGCTTGAAAAACAATGGCAGAATTTAAGCTAACATTGATACATTATCTATCAAAATATGATAGAATTATTTTTTTTTTAAAAAAGAAGTTAAAAAATATTGCAATGCAGTCACATAAATTTAAGAAACTCATCATATTATACACATTAATATCTTCAACTGCATTTCAACATTATGGGGTTCAAACTTGGTCAAAATTTAGGAATATTTTTTAGAAAAACTGAATTATTAAATAGATGTCTAGGAAGTTTGGCAAATAGCTTGTTCATTAATACAGTTAGATATCTGATTATTGATCAGTAAATGAGTATTTAACTAGTCTTAGTTCAAGAATAAAATCTAAACTAATGTGAAGTAAATAATTAAGTATTAATAAGTTAAGCTTTAAAGAAAAGCAATATTTTTGAGGGTTCATTTTTATAGCAGCAATATAATATTTGACATCAAAGTGGCATTCTAATCATAAATTATCTAAATTTATCAAATTAAATTTGATTTTTTTCTCAGCTGGCAAATAATCCAAAAATCTTTCTCTCTCAAGACTACTATAATTTTTTTAGGAAATGGAAAGATGAAATATATATTCAGCACCTAATTCAACAGTAAGGGGGATGTAGAGCAGTCAAATAAAAAGTTTTTAAGCTAAAATACTTATTCTTTTATGTATCATTACCATGTAACCATAAAGCAGTAGAAGATATTACTTTATCAAATATAGTTCACTGATCATTCAAAATTAACCAGCCATTTCATTATTTGTTTAGTGTGGATGCAGTTGGTAGTGTGAGTTTATTATAAGTCTGGTAATAGATAGCAGTACCTTGATTTAATTAGTTTTTAGAAAACCTTTTATCAGTTTATCATAATAACAAAAACAGCAAAATATAATGGTTTTATATTATTTGCACAGGAAGACATACACAATATGCATTTATGAATTTAATATCAGTAAGCTTTATATCTTTTGTATATTACTGTGATCACTTTTTATTACAAAATGAATGAAGAAATATAGAATTTTTTTTTAGAGTCATTGACTTATGACATATACATATGTTTATACTTAGATTATAGAAATCTTTATGCGTAAGTAAATGCCATCTCTCTTTTTTTTCTTTCTTTTCTCAATTTATTACTCAGGACTATTTTTTCACAAGTGCATTATTATATTTCTATTTATTATTATTCTTATCATAATGTTCATAATTTTGCCAACTTAATTTTATCATATGTACGTATATAAACATATAAAATATCTTTACTGCGTATATGTGTGTATCAAGTTGCAATCTTTAATGTCTATATAAATATATGAGAAAATAATAAAGATGGATTCCACAGGTTGCCTTGACAACAGTTTAAAATCCTAGATTTTTATCTATATCGGGATTGTCTAAGTGGTAACTGGTTTCTAATGGTTATATATATATATGACAAGAACACCACATATCAACAAAACCATCCATTTCAACAATAATATCATTTAGTTGTAATTATTAAGCAATGATCGGAAAAAGATGTTTCATCTTAAACTAGTTATGTTGTAAATATATAAAGGCAACGTTTATATAAAACAACTTCAAGTAAAGGCAAAATTTAAATTAACTGAGTCATTAATAAAACTTCAAATTTAAATGATCTAAATTTAAATTATAAAAAGTACATATTTTTGAATATCTTTGAATACACCCCTATGTAGTCTGGTTTAATACAGCAGTAAAGTATCGGACTCTGGAGCTAAGATTTTTGGATGGATTCTAATTCTGACACTTCTACTGCGCATACTCCTGATAAGCACTCAAGCAACAAAGCCATTTAATTATTTATTTTAATATACATCTGTCTAATAATTCAATACGTATAAAAAATACGGATATATATATATTTAAAAGATATATTATATAACACTCACTACTACTTATTTTAATTAACATCCATGCAATGTTCTTAGAATTAAACGATAAAAATATTACAATTGACTGTATAATCAGGGACAACACTAACATTAGGCAACCTATGCAGCTGCCTGGAGTACAGATGAGAGGTATAATATTGATATTTAAAAATGGCACATTTATACAAGTACATGCTTTTATGAAAGTTTATTAATTTTGTGCTTTTTATTATTTCAACAAAATATTTGTTTTTTAGAATCAAGGATGGCAACGTTTTGGAGGTAGAGGGGATTCAAGTATACAGCCTTTGAACTATGGCACAAAATAATCTGATATTGATTATGTGCATGATGTGTAAATAACCTGTGCAGCCTGATACAATTATAAAGTGTCCGACCTGGGATCCGGAGATCTGGCGCTCGAAATTCTTTGAACTCTCAAGCAATAAAGCCATATGACTTTTATATACATGTATATGTAAAATTTTAAATACAAATATATTTTATATACCTGGAGTCTAGATGTAATAATATAGGGGGATTTCAACACAGACTTTCTAACTCCCTTCAGCAATCCACTCTATCTCACACAACCGATGCACATGACGTCGCAAATCCCCTATATTACATAAATATGTAAACAAAATCAACATCTAACATTGTTTATATTGTACATTTTACTTTTTTTTGCTTTTTAAAGAGGAAGACGGATAACTATAGAAATCGAAACTATCACTATATAATTATAATCATAACTTAAATGTGTGGGAGAAGGGGGGTGTTAAAATATTAAATAACAAATCAAGTTAAACAAAACCTAAAAAAATATCTTTTTTTTAATCACAAAAACAGTTTTTAATGGAAATAAAAATATATAAGATAATTCATTTTTATTAATTTTGTGGTGAATTTGTAGGCAAATTGCTTCCTTTGAACTGCCTGCTCTGGGCTGGCAACATCGCGTACCAGTTGATTTCACTTGGGTGCACTCAGATGGAAAAGAACTACACAAACCTTCCAGAGCTTAGCCAAATAAAAGAACACGTTTCTGCAATTTTTGCAATAACGGGCAAATTAAACCGCACTAGGACACACATTTAAAATCTAATGAAAAGAGGTAACGTAAATCATAATTGGAACCTCATCTTGCACTTTAGATCGTAGTGGAAAAAAAAGTGAAACAAATTTTCCAATTGCAGCTCTTAAAGTTGTAATGAAAGTTCCAAACTCTTTATGAACTCCAAAGTCTTTTATAAGAAACATTTCTCCAATTACAACTTGAAGTGACCTTTCAGGAATAATAATAATAAAAAATCCCATCAATTTTAAAGTTTGCAGAAATTGTTCCCAGAGAAAAAAAATAAAATAAAATGAAGACTATGTATTGAAAAATAGTAACAAACAAAATGTTCAGAGGTGATGTTTGAAGACTTTTCCTCATCAGTAAACAGGGTAATGGAGGCAGAGAGTTCTTCACACAGACATCATTATGTGTACTACTCCTAAAAAAATCTTATCAATTTTTTAATAATCCAAATTTTCTTTTGACAATGAAATTATAAAAAAAAATTATATCCAAGTGCTATCATATAACTGGATAGCACTATCTTTTCACATAACTTTAGTTTGAGGGGAAGGAGCAAAAGCAGCATTATTATAGGAGAAACTGCAAATGATTAATAATATATATATATATAATGAAAAATAAAACAAATTAATATCTTTATTTGTTAGTATATTTTGATAACTCATATAATTTAAATATTATATAAAAAATAAAATAAAATTAATATTTTTAAAGAATAAAATGTATAATATATATTTAATATCAATCCATTGTTTATTATTCAAACGTGTGAATAAAGAGATCTAAAAATAATAATAAATAAGCAGCAATATGTATTTCATTCAGTGTCAGTACTCTTCAGTTATCTCAAGTCGTGATTTTTGACACTTATTGTATTTTTTTTTAGTCTTTAAGAATGTCGAATTGATATAATTTGATCTAAAAGTGCCAAATTTTCTCAACTCATAACTTTGACACCAGCCACTTTTGATAAACACATAAACTATTATTATTAATCATGTATCAGATTAAACAATCTCCTGCGTGGTTTAGTGAAGTGTTAATATATCTGACACTGGAGTGTATGGCTTTCAGGTCATTTTCAGTATTGGAACCTCAGCTATTTTAACTTCTTATAAACTTCCAACCAATAAACAATTCAATTATTTATTTAGGCTAAAGATTTTCGTGGTTTCTAGAAAATTTAAACCAATTAAAGATTATATATTTATTTTTCACTTTAATAGATCATAACTACATCATACATTTAATTCAATTTCTATTCCTTTTTTTTATTTGTATTACAATTTTCATTCTACCAAATACTCTTAAAATATATGAATAATAATATTTGATAAAAATTAATGATCTTTCAAAATTCATTTCATGCAAAGCTAACACTTTTCAGTTAGCCAGTGCCACAATCTCTCTCACATGTGTTTTTATTGTTTGTTTCATATTTATCAATACCAAATCATTACAATTTGGTCTAAAACACCCAAAATTTATCTAAAATAGATGACATCACAATGTGAATACAAAATGTTTGAAATTTATAAATAAAATTGTAATATATTTAATAATGATAAACACTGAATAAATGGTGAAATAAATAAGAAATTATAACCTAGGCAAAGAGAGAATAGTGGTTCATCATAAGATGTATCTTGAAGTTTATTTCTTTTTCAGATATTAAAAAGATATTAAAAAAAGAGAGATAAATTTGGACTAATGACATCATGTGTTTATGTTTATCTAAAAAGCAGATATAATAATCTATGTCTGGAAAAGAGATATACATATTTATTCTAATAAATTATTAGTAGTAATCATTGATATATTTATCTAAATAGAAATAATGTTAAAAGTGGAACTGCAGAATGTTTGATATTTGTAGATCAAATTACTGCACTATATATAAATGCAAGAAAGCAGTCCACACCTGAACAATACCAATTCAGTGACATTGTAAGTGGTTTATGTTTTTCAAAGATGGAAGATATGGTTCCACTCAAAATTGTTTGCCCTGGCTTCTAATGCATTATATGTTAAATGTATGGATGGCATTTTAGTTTGGCAATTGATATACAAATTACAAAAATTCATCAAGAATTAGAACAAATGTCTTCTTTAAGCTTAACTATTATAATTTGGAATTTATCATTAACTATTGAAAAAAAGGAAAAAAGCAGGGTGTCAAATTTCTGGATCTGTATGTTCAGAAGCAACATGACACCTTACAACTATAAAATGGCATTGAAACCATAAACATAGGAGAAGCAATTCATTCTAAGTAACTAGCACTTATGACTCACACATATGCTGGTCTCAAAGGATTTTTATATAGAAATTTAAAATTATGTAAACTTGAAATGGACAGGAAAAACAACACTCAGATATACCCTACATAATTACAAAATTTAAGATATAACAAAGACAAAAATTTTAACACAGTCAACATAGTCTATAAATCTGTATACCTTCAAGCTAGTAGGGATAAAAAATGGATAAGCCTTCCATATATCCCAAAAGTCTCTCAAAAACTAAAAGGAATGTTCTAAAGATACATTTTGTTCTCCCCCTTTATTGAACAATCTACTCAACAATTTTAAAGATAAACTGCTCACAGAAACAACCCAGCAGATAGTCTATAAAATTAATAAGCTTGTATTACAAATGTTATATGATATCCTTGCCAATAGCTTTTAACCAGCTTTTTAGAATATCTCCAATCCCAAACTGGTTTCTGCTTCTGGCTTCCTTAGTGATTCTGAAAGGCTTGTAACCCTCATGTCAATCACATTAGTTTTCACTTTTTTAAAAATATTATTGATAAATTGAATATGCAAATTTTCTATATTTATTAACTTTCATAAAATTAAGATTATTTATTTGAGTAATAATTTTATCTTCACAATCACATTTTAGAAATAAACAAGAAATTCTTGGTTTTAGTAAATATATAATATATTCATCATTTGATTTTGTTAGTAAAATTTATGATGTTATTATTGATGTTAATGATGTAATATGTACCTTAGACATAAGTGAAATGTATGGATCAATCAATCGATGGTTTCTATTGAAATTATTTCTGACACATTAAATTTAAAAAATGTTTATGTGAAAATAATAAAATTTATAGTTAAAACATTGAGCTTTTTTGATAAAAATATTTATGCATTTTTTTAAGAAGGATTTTTAGAAAATGGGTAATGGCTGGCCAATGGGTCTGTCTACAGTTGCTCAAATTTGTAATTTCCACTTATGAAAAAAATATTATGAAAAAGAAATGTTATCAAAAAAATATTATTGTATATTATCGATATGTTGATGATATGTTTGTATGCAGCAAGGCAAATACAATTAAAGATTTGTTTAAAGAATTAAATAATATAAATGGCTTAAAATGGATCAAAATAGATGAAAATTTAATGTGCATTCAGTTTCTTGATAACTAGAAATAGATGTAAACTGGATTACTATATGACTATTAAAGCAATTGCAAAAAGAGGCTATATTCCATATACATCAAGAGTACCAATGTCACACAAAATGGCAGGTTTGAAGTCCTTCTTATTCAGAAATGATAATCTTTGTAAATACACCTGGATCTGTAAGGATTTTTTAAATGCAATTTTGAAGTTATGCAATTGATGTTTCTTCTTAATATATTTTTGTGTGGTCTTCTTTTATGTAATAAAGAAGTTCATATTTCACTTAAAATCAGGATTTGCCCTGTTTTATATACACACATTAAATTTTATATAGTTTAAATGCCTGTTGGAAAAAGGTTTGGCAGTAAATTTAGATACCTTAGAAGATTTAGAAAAAGATAATGAAATAGAAGGGGAACCTGTTCATTTCACAGAAAAAATGATTCGAGAAAGTCTTCAACTTTCTAATCAATTAAAAAATCATTTTTTGTTAATGAAATGAATTATGAATGAGCTCTTAAATTCAAACGAGAGCTGAATAGTTGTATGTCTGTGTTATGTATATGTAGGTTTATATTTTCTTTTATACATATATATATATACATAGAGAAACTTTTAGACAGAAAAAAGTTACAAGTAAAAATATTTAAGAACTTTTAATTTCTACTAAAAAAGAATATATCTTTAAAATGTGTATGTTTATATTTTTGTTTATACACATATATATTATGGAGAAAGTTTTAGACAGAAAAAAGTTACAAGTAAAAATATTCAAGAACTTTTAATTTCTACTTAAAAAGAATGTATCTTTAAAAGTTCTTAAATATTTTTACTTGTAACTTTTTTCTGTCTAAACGTTTCTCCATATATATATGTATAAAAGAAAATTTAATTGTTAGTCATTATTAAAACAATCGTGGAAACATGTTATATATATATAATTGCACTCGTGGAAGTGCATTCCCTAACAGCTAGACATAACAGTCTGGATAACGCGATCTTTATAAACAATTAGTAAAATTATCATCTCAAAGTTTAATTACCGATTACATTGTCAACAAAAAACCATTAACACAGCATGAGATTGAAATTGGCACAACTTTGAATCATTATATTTTACTTATGATCCATAATGCACATAAAGCAAAATCAATTAATATATTTGAAATTAAAAACAATGAGAAAGGCTTATTATATCCCATTTTCACAATTAAATAAAATATTGTTTTTACTTTTTATCAATTTATAATTGAATGTCAGTTCGGTAGATGTTTAAATGTTACTGTGGTATAAAAATTGTGTATTTTTACATGCATTAAAGTAAATCAACATTCTTAATTTCTTAATTAGTTTCAGAATTTTTGAGTTAAAGACATTAAAAATAAAACTTTTAACAAAACAACATTAATATGATATTATTTGAAATGTTTAGTGTGTCAATAAATATAAGTTCTATTGGTTTAGACAGAAATAGTATACACATAATTGTAACTAATTTATTTTGATCTTTTATGAGTTATCTTATAGGCATTAAATGTTCTAAACTATTTGTATTTTAGAAATAAATGGGTTTATTTCAATGTTTCAAAGAAAAAGCAATTAAATATGTAAGTCCTTTAAACTTTGTGACTTTTAATATGGCTTAAAACTATGTAAGGCTCACATACTTTGTAATTCACATTTTGTATTTCATTCAGTTTATGACAAGTTTGATTAATTATCAGACTTCTTCAATTTTAAAACAATTGAGTTTTAATTCTCTTTCATATATATATAAATTTCATATATATATTAAATAAAGTTTTATCTGTTTATGTAAAGAATAATTGTAATACAATATTTTTTTAGACCTGAAGAAGACTATCTGTCAGTCAAAACTGTCATTGACAAAAGTGCATCAAAAGAATTGGGAGTTGTTGTTTTTTTTTTAAATAAAGATTTAATAAAAATAATACAATATGAGTGAAAGAAGAAGTGTTGTACATGGCCATTTTAGAAAAATTGTACTATCAAAACAATTTATATCTTTAAAAAAAATGAGTAGGTGCTACACTCAAGACTTAATTAGTTTCTGTTAGTTTTAATTTTAAGGCATATAAATATTAGTTATATTACTTGAGAAAAGATGAATTCATCAGCCTAAAATATTTATTTTTATGATTCTTGAGCTATATATCAGATATTTAATAGACGTGTTGTTAGTAAATTACTTATAGGTATATTCTGCAATTATAAGCATATATAATGGCTTTTTTTTATTGCATTGCAAAAATCCATATAATATTAATATAATCTGTATTCTTTATTACTTTCTACAATGTCTTTTTACAATCCACTATTGAGAGTTTTGACTGCACCAGTGATCTTCTTCAGAACTATAACAAAAACAATGCAAATACATGACTACAAATATACATGAAAACATAATATATAAAATTATATGTTCATGTATATTTGTATTCATGTATTTGTATTGTGTTTGTTTTAGTTCTAAAGAAGATTGTTGGGTCAGTTGAAACTGTCAATAGTGAATTTGAAAAAAGCATTGTAAAAAGTGGTAAAGAAAATAAATGATATTAATATCATATATAATGCTCTGGATCATTTTATGAAGAGTAGAGTGGCAGATTCTTGATTTCAAAATTCAAAAATTCTCATCCTGCTCCTTTGCTCTTTGCTCGACTTCTACAAACTTCTAATATTAAATAATTCCATTATTAATTTATTTAATAGATGTTCAGTTTGTCTATTTTGGTAAATTTGTTTTCATTTTTCTTCAAATTTGTCAATCTGATATTCGAATCCATCTTCTTTCTTTATATATATTTAGAAGGGTATTGAACTCAGACTTTCAAGCTCACTACATCTATCCAATTTACCTTATACAACTGATATTCATACACATAAAAAGACAAATGATCTCCAATATATATATTTTGTGCTGAACCCACAATCAGCAATTGGTCCAGGTTACCATCTCTCGCACATAGATATTATTGGTTCTCCATTTAAATTAAGACGACAAATCTTCAAACTTTAATGAACAAGCTTCAATCTTTTCCAATCTCCAATTCGTCAGTCATCCATATCATTGAAAATCCGATGATGGAACACTCAAAGCCCTGGTTAATGCCAATATTATTGTCATACCCATGTTGACTTTAAGTCATTCTGACCCCTTATATATAGAACCTTAATACGTCCATTTAAATACACAGAAGGGCTTGAAAATCTGAGTTCAAGACCATTCTAATTCTATTAAATTTAGTTACATTAAGTTTAGTATAGACACTATATTTCTATTTGAATATTATATATATAAATCTTTTTTATCAACTGCATGTGTATTCATGTGTATGAATAAAAAATAATTTTGAATTTATCAATCTTAATTTGATTGATAATTAAATAAAACTAATTTGTACTTCTGAGACATATTCAAATATTTTGGAATTTCTCACTAAAGTGATTTTTCTTTTTAGAAATGTGAACATCATTTTGGGATTTTGATTGCTTCCCTTGTATTTTGGTTTGAATAGCTGAAGTTGAGTGCTAAACTGGAGCATTTTCTAAATGGATTATCTTCTGTCTCGCACACTTTCTAATCCTTAATAAATATTATGTATTTCGACCCCGTGAACTGCTTACACAATTCATTATTTTTTAAAAAAAAATATTTTATTTGATTTAGATTTATATTAATAAGAAAAAAGTTTTCATACATATTATATTTATAGAGAGAGAGAAAGAGAGTAGGATTCAAAGGTAGACCCTAATGTGCTTATATGTCTAGCAACACACTTTTACTCCATTATATTATTGACGTCAATAATCTGAAAATTAGTTTCAACTTTTATCCTACCCTTCACTGATAAGACAATAACTAGAAGCAGATCAATCTGGAGATTGTTATTTTGTAACTCTGCACCATAGTTTAGAGTTGGTGGTTATTAGTTTGGGTGAAACATATGAATAAGTAATACGAGAGATCTCGTGATAATGTTGTTGATATATTCATATTTGACAAAGCTATTAACAAACGTAAACTTCTTACCCATTTTGGCCTAATTAACTTGGTAAAATTATTGTGAGTAGAAAAATAAACTTTCCACAATGCAAGTACAAAAGAGAAGAAGACTTGATATTTCTCTGGAATTATAAAAACCTTTAGCTAATATTTAATCTTCCCACTAGTTAACTAAACAAAATTTATACATTTTGTATCAATTATTTTTTTATTGGTAAAATTATTGGAATAAAAAAAGCATGAAGACTACACAAAAATGTATATATTGTCTTGTATGTCTCTTATGAAAATCACCACAATAGTTTTCAGAATTGCCTGAGAAAGATTAATAATATTACCTAGCTATTTCTGAGAAGAATATTTGCATAGAGAGATCAGAATCTTTTAAAAGATTATCATTGATCTTATCAATGATTCTTCTCAATAAAAATATTTTCTCAGGGTTTCCACAAAAGCCTACTTAAGAGTTATATATATATATATATATATATATATATATATATATATATATATATATATATATATATATATATATATATATATATATATATATATATATATAAACAAAAAATTCTGGAATAAACCTTATAGTATTTGATATATCAGTATTAAAACTAAATGATAGTTATAGCCTACTTACAACATGCATACAATACTGAATAGCATTTAAAAGTTAAAATTCCAGTCAATACATAAACTAAACCAATAGAATATTATCAATATGTTGCCAAGGCAACACTCAGATAATAAATGGAAAATGTATGGCCATTCCATTTAAAAGTATTGTATAATAATTTGTTAGTATGTTGTAAAAATGATTATTAATGTACCTGCAAGTAGTTTATCCTGATCTGTTTAATAAAGTTTATTTAAACTTCTAGACAGTTTTAATCTTAGTTTCCAATCAATTGGTTTTTAATCAAAATCAATCTAAGATGTTAAAACCTCACAATAAATTTTCCAATTATAATCTGATTGTTATCTTGACAACAGACAAATAATATTCTCTTGTTTCACTTTAAGCATTGAATAGCATCATGTGATGCACACATAAACCAATCAGCCATGCACACTTATGGTTTAATATATATAATAATTAAATATTAGTAAATACATTAATCAAAAATTTTGAAAAAAATTATATGAAATCACGGCATATTAAAATTTTTACTAGTATCACATGTCAGTTGTAATTGTTGATAATTTAAAAAAATGTTAACAATAATAGTATAATCTTATAGTAGTTGTAGCATTTATTTTAATTTTGTTAGAGATAATTAAATGTAAAAAATTCATGAAATCACAGCAAATGAAAATTTATACCAGTATCATATAAGGGTTTTAGTTGTTGCAGGTTAAAATAAATGTTAGCAACAATAGTATAATCTTATACTAGTTGTAGCATTTATTTAACTGTATTACATATGGTAAAATAGTTTACATTTAAATAACATATTTTAGGCTAAACATATGTAATATGTAATATATTTATATTTGTTCTAATTATTTCTCAAGCACACAGACAATATGTAGTTATAAAGAAAAAGGCTTTAACCTTTTCAACAAATACTTCAAACATTTATAATAATCAAGCAATGTAGTTTTTTGATTATTAAACAAACTCTCAAACCTCAACAGAAAATAGGGACTTTATAAAGATAAGAATGGACATATTATCTTTAACCTAAATTGACATTTACATAGGTCAAACTAAAGCATCGTGATTTGAGAGAATGATGATGCTATTCATTTTATATTTAAATTAACTATTCCCTTTTTGACAAATTAATATGTGAAATCTTGTGATTACAAGTTAAAGTTATGAATTTTTTAATGGAAATATAAAAACTAATCTAATGTTCTAATTATTTATCAAGCACACAGGCAGTATGTATTTATAAAAGGGAAACATTATAACTTTTTCCACAGGCACTTTAAATGTTTATAATAGTCAAATGATGTAGACTTTTTACTATTGAAGGATTTAACTGTGAAGTGAGGAACATCTTCACACTCTCAAATCAAAATGCTTCAGAATGGCCTATATAAATGTGAATTACATTAAAAGATAAGATGGCCATTCTTATCTTTATAAAATCCCTGTGTCAAGAATCTATAGTCAAAAAACTATAACCATTTGGCTATTATAAATGTTTAAAGCACCTGTGGAAAATGTTAAAGCCTTTTTCTTTTGATATTACACATTGCCTGTGTGCTTGTTAAATCATTAGAACTTTAGAATAGTTTCGATATTTCCATTAAAAAAATTGTAACTTCAACTCATTGTAAATCACAAGATTTCACATGTTAATTTGTCAAAAATGAAATAGTGGATTTAATTATGAAGTAACATTTTTATGTTCTCAAATCAAGATGCTTTAGATTGGCCTATATAAATGTAAATATAGATTAAAAACAGACAGCCATTCTTATCATTAATAAGTCCCTATCTTATGTCAAGGTTTGAAACTTCTCTCTATAGTCAAGAATCTAACATCATTTGGCTATTATAAACATTTAAAGTGATCTGTGGAAAAGATTTATACCCTTCTCTTTATAATTTATACTTATAACACTAACTTTACATTGGTATTATAATGCATTTAAAACTAGAAGTATATGTTTCCCTTATAATACTTAACTATGAATTCAGTGTGATAGATGCTGTATTTAAATTATGGTCATTAAATGAATTGAATATCTTATTATCAGTATCAACAATAAATATTTGTTTAAATAATATCAAAGCTGAAGAAAAGAATAGCCACCCTTTTCTTCTTTACATTTATGATGTACGAGCATAAACATTCTTAGCTCTTTGAGATCAATTGCTTCCATTTAATTTATATTTTAGCCTAAGCATATTTGGTAATATATATAAAATACAAAAAAACAAGTTAAAAACGTGCTAATGCTTGTATTTATGTCAACAGATGGCATCTACCAAAAACACCATCAAGCGTACGTTTACATAAACATCAGAGCATGCATTCACTATCTCTAACTTTAATTCCACTTTCAAATCATGATTTCAAGCTATTTGCTATCATCAGTGAAAGACAGGAATTTTAGAAACTAGATCTAAACACAAACTCTGAGCATTTATGAAACAGTTTCTATTCAGCTTGCAAGTGTGAATCTTTTAGACACATAATGTCTTCAAACTCAGCATAGCAAACCAGATAGCTATATGGGTCTGATCTCAGTTCAGCAACACCACATAGTAGAAGCCTCTGCAATATATATCATTGCTAGAAAAACTTCAAAGGTACATTTATGAAAAACAAAAAACAAGTTAAAAACTTGCTAACGCTTGTATTTATGTCAACAGATGGCATTCTACCAAAAACACCGTCAAGCATATGTTTACATAAATGTCAGAGCATGCATTCACTATCTCTAACTTTAATTCCACTTTCAGATTATGATTTCAAGCTATTTGCTATAATCAGTGAAAGACAGGAATTTTAGAAACTAGATCTAAACCCAAACTCTGAGCATTTATGAAACAGTTTCTATTCAGCTTGCATGTGTGAATCTTTTAGAGACGTAATGTCTTCAAACTGAGCATAGCAAGCCAGATAGCTATATGGGTCTAATCTCAGTTCAGCATCACCACATAGTAGAAGCCTCTGCAATATATATCATTGCTAGAAAGATCTCAAAGGTACAATTATGAAAAACAAAAAACAAGTTAAAAACTTGCTAACACTTGTATTTACGTCAACAGATGGCATTCTACCAAAAACACCATCAAGCGTATGTTTACATAAATGTCAGAGCATGCATTCACTATCTCTAACTTTAATTCCACTTTCAGATCATGATTTCAAGCTATCTGGCTTGCTATGCTGAGTTTGAAGACATTACGTGTCTAAAAGATTCACACTTGCAAGCTGAATAGAAACTGTTTCATAAATGCTCAGAGTTTGTGTTTAGATCTAGTTTCTAAAATTCCTGTCTTTCACTGATGATAGCAAATAGCTTGAAATCATGATCTGAAAGTGGAATTAAAGTTAGAGATAGTGAATGCATGCTCTGACGTTTATGTAAACATACGCTTGATGGTATTTTTGGTAGAATGCCATCTGTTGACATATATATATAGTATAGATGTTAATTTTAACTGTATCCTACATATAGAATTTTCCATAATCTTTTAACCAGAAAATGTTTGATGAAAAAATTAACCAATCATCACTGGATACACACTTTTGTCATTACACAATGGCATCAATAGCAATTAGTTGAGGTCCCTCCAACAATAGGAAAACAATTTATATTTAACTTCACTTACAATCTCCAGTTTAATATTAAAAATGTGCTAAATTTATATCCACATTTTATAACAAATTAAATGTTGTAATATTTGGTGGGCCTCAACTAATTTATAGGTTGATGATGACACCACATAATGACAGAAACATGCATACAACAAAAATTACTTACTTTTTTTTAAACTTCAATGCTTTAAAAATATTGTCAAATTTATGTAGACAGAGAGAATTAAACTTAATATTAGCAATATCACATATTTATAGTGTGGTTGATTAAATCTGTATCTTCCCTACTGCTATATTTTTTCAGCAGTGCTATCTTATAAATAAAATCTGAATGGTATGGTCAAGGCAGTGCTGCTGAAAGAATGTTGTAGTGGGAAAGTGATAGATATATTTAAGATTTAAACTTCAGCTATTAATATGCACTGCTTTTCTACATGTGTGTGATCATGTGTATCAGTAGTATGAGATAGTGTGGACAGTGTAGGGGGTTGAAAGTCTGCGTTCAACTTCCCTATATTTACAATTAGGCTCTAGGTATAAGAGTGTCTGGTATTTCAAATCTTATATATATAATGAAATAGCTTTTTATTAAAAATAAAAACTATTTTTTAAATTTTTCCAAGTTTATTTATGACTCGATAGTATAAAATTTTTCTGATGTGTAAAAATGTGTACATGCATATGTATATGCAAAGTATATTTATGAAAAAATGTGAAACATTTTAAGTAAAATTTGACTGGATTTTAAAAATTGATTTTTTTATTTTCAAAGTTGTCATTTTTCTTCTGTTTATACTGATAACTTTTAACAGTTTTCTTTTTCTTTTTCAAATACATCAATAATGTATATTTTTTGTCAAAATATCTTCAAAAATTTAGTTTAGACTTTACTTTTTTATGAAGGTCAAAGATATAAATAAAATGTACAAAAATTAAGTTTGTATATATATATGATAATATTTTTTGATATGCCTTACATTATGACACCTTTCATTAGAAAGTGCGAAAATATATTATACCTTTTTACTGCAATGTAATAATTAGAATTTCGGATAATTATTATCTGATATATTAGAAAGAAAAGTTTTTAACAGATATATTTTAGCATTTTTTTACAAATGAAGCTACGATATGAGCATTTAATATAAACACAGTACAGAGATTTCAGATCACACAAGAAAGTATGGAGAAATATATGTAATGATAAAAAGGGATAAAATGAAATATGTGCTTGACAGGATAGGTATTGTTAATACCAGTGAAAGAATTGTGGCTTAAATGAAAATGGGCACATATTGTGAGTAGAGATTATAATACATGGACAATTGAAGAGTTAAACTGGATTGCAAAATATTGTAAATGACATAGGAAAAATACACAAATGAGATGGAAATAGATGGACAGTTGAAGTGTTAAACTGGCTCTCAAAATATTGCAAATGACTTATGAAAAAATACACAAATGAGATGGAACTATATACAATAATAAAATTGGTGAAGTTGTGTGGAGGAGAAAATACTGATGAAAAAAACTTGATGAAATTTGGAAAAATCTTTAACTTACTGTGAAATTATATTAGTCAAAAATGATTCCCAGACAGTTAAATGTTATAAAAACTGCGTGTGAATGACCATATAATCAGGTGAAAGGAAACATGTAATAATTTTAATTTAAACATTAAAGACCTGCCAATTGATTAAAAATTCATTTTTATGTAAATAAAATATCTAAAAATACAAATATAAAACTAGATAATAAACATAATAATTAAAAAATTAAAAATAATATAAAAATCACTTATGGTACAAAAAACTAAACCTTTATTAACAGAAATTACAAAATAAATAAATAAGATCATAGTTGGAAACTACAACTTAATCTGTAGTTAATAATTATCCCTAATATCAATTACAGGTTATCCATTGACCATTAGAGTAATAACTATTTGCTAATAAATATGATATTAAACTAAATTAAACAAATGGTAAAAGACTAAAAAGAGATCATATGAGAGATATATGGATAAATTACAAAGTCTGTTTGAACAATGAGGAGGAAAACCAGTAGAAGAAGCAAATGAATTAGTATTTAATCAATAACATTTGAAAGTGATGATAATAATAATCAAGCAACACAAATATATGATAAAAAGTTAAATGTTTATTACATATAACTATGATTTCTAGCATGTCACTTTTTTCACAAACTCTAAGGTGTAATAACATTACAACACCATTAACCTAAATTTTCTGATTTTTGAAACAAAGCATCAACCGTCACTTTTTGTATTAAGATGTCATATGACTTATCAAGCAAAAAATGATAATAAAATATTTGAGTGTGGTGGCACTAAAGCTAAAAGTATTTGGATCAAATTTCAATCTGTCCTTTTGGTGCTCAAACAGCACATGATTTTCAAGACAAATAAATATTCTTTTTTTTTACTTCTTCCTTTTAAATTCTCGACATATATACAAACACACATTCTGACTTGCATAAGAACTGGCTTTCTTTAATCAAATTTTCCATTTAAAACAGAAACCATCTAAATGTGCGATTAACTTTGTTTGCAGAAGTGCTTTAGAATATTAATATCTTTCTTGTTTAGAATATCAAATGTATTTTTGACAGTTTAATAGTTTGGAACCTTGCTCTTACAGATATCACAATCCTATCTCAGAATGTATAAAACGTACAAGTTCAGTATTTCTAAAATGGTTTTATAAAATTAAATTTGAAGTTCAAAGCAAGCACACATTTTCTAATTCTTTAACCGTAATTCTCTCCAGTATATCTTTAAAGTTATAGATTTTCTTTTCTCAAACTCTGAAAAAGTTCCGTGCTAACATTTTTAAATTACACGATATTTATAATATTGCAGATCATTACAATTTTCTATGTGTGTGTTATTATCTTTTAAAATAAAAGTTAATTTGTGCGTAAATTATTGATAACTTTTAAGTGCAGGAAAATTGTTTTAGATAATCATATTACATGTTAATTTTGGAAACACACGATTCATTATAAAGGAAAAGTGAGTTATTACGAACAATCAAAAATAAAAATTACAATCTGTAAAAGACCAAAGTTTATGGCAAACTGTTTGGGAGTGGTAAATTACTTGCATGCCAAATGATTTATAAAACGGTAGAACTAATTTATACTTTAATAGGTACTGGTAAGCCAATAAGTCTAGATATAATTTAAAGACTCAAAACAAAAAGAAAGTCAATGTAAAGATGCGAGCTTCATAGAATAAAAAAACAAATACAACAATAAAACTATAAAAATCAAAATAATATAACACAATATATATATATATACACAGCGAATATATACATAAACATACATCCTCATGTATCAGATATATTTGTTGTGTATATATGTTTTCATGCCAGAAAATAATGTTTCTAACTAATAAATAACTGAACTACAATTGAAGTAATGTCAAAATATTTATTGTATGTATTTCTAGTAATAATATAATTATAAACAGTTATAAAAGTTCGCCATTTATTATATTTAGAGAGATTACAGCAGATATTTGTTATCAAAAATAATTATCAGGATGAATAATGTTATTAAAATAAGCGAAACTCTTCATACAATAGTTCCACTCAGTGCAAGCCAGAGTAATCAATGGATGCCAGAAGGCCAGTGCATAAAATCTTTATCTATTGTCTACTCATCAAACATCACCAAACTAATTTCTAGCTTGTGGCTTTCATCAGTGAGGAGTCTTGGATCCAAGTGGTATTACTGTATGGAGAGTTTTTCCTGTTTTAGTAACAGTTATGAGCAAGCGTGTAATGGTGATCATGTAATGAAGACTGTCAGACATATTCTAACAAGTATAGAAACTTCCAGTCACATTGATTTGCCTTTTGCAAAGTCTGATACTGCTTTCAGATAGTTGTTATTTTTTGAAACTTGGGCTTCTCTGATAGCTTTCTGTAAATGAGTAATGTACATTATTGTTAGAGTAATTGCAGACATGTAATTTGCTGAGATGATTGTAACTTACTAAAAAAAATTTCTTTCTCTCCAGTATATCTTGGCTTTGTAGGGAGGATTTTCTACCTTAATGTGAACAATCAGATTTATTTTATTAGTCTAGTTATTTCATTGATCTGTCTCAGACACATTGGCTATTTGTTTAGTATTGTTGTTTCCTTGGCCTGTCAATACATATTGTGAATTTAATCTAGAAAGCACTGTAGTCTGGACAAGTTCATTATTAAACCTAAGCTTAAAATGAATTAATAACAATGTTATATTTATATTATTTTGGCTCAAAAACAGTCTGAATTATCCAGAAGTCAATAGAGATAGTTACTACATGCCTTTTTCTTAATTAATACAATGTTCAAGCATTTTATATTTTATAATGGGTAGCATAAATGCTTTCTATAATCACTATGTTTGAATAGGAATATAAAATTTGCCAGACATCTGGCTCATAAAGAATTAAGCTACCTTTCTCATTAATGGATAGTAAATTTACATCTAGCTCAATATAACTAGAGGAAAACTTATTTCACCAGATAGGCATTAATTACCATAGTGAGTATTATTATTTATATTTCTCCACTGCAAAGACCTTCTGAGAACATCTTAAATTTTCAATAGATGATTTAAAATTGGTTTACCTTTTTATTTTAAACTTTTATGATCTCTGATAGATATGAAAACATTACAAAGTATTCTGATATTTTATGTACATTATCCAAAAAACAAAAAAGTTTATCTTTCAAATGCAATAAACTGCATCTAATTTATCCCAATTTTCTAAATTTATTTGATAGTTAAAATAGCAAAGACGACATATAAAGAAATTGTATGTATTACTACAATTTGAGGAATTGCATGTTGTAACTAATAAATATATTTGAGAATCCACTAAATAACAACAATATAAGCATAGCAAAAATATTTATTTTAAAAATCTTGACTTAAGTTGATGGATTTACTAATACTATTTACATACATAATAACTATTTTTAAATGTACAATTATTTGCAAATCATTAGTTAATTTAGATAAATTTATATTTAAAATATTCATTAAAAAAATATGAGCCCATTTCTCAAAAATTTGTATACTGTTAAGATGTGATCACTTAAATTCTCCACATGAGAAGAATGTATCCCTAATAATAATCAATTATTTGTATTGCTCATGAATTCATAAAAATTTGGATCACCAGAAATGCCAGACCCAGACTGCCACTCATGGGATTTAAACTCAGCAGTCTGCCACTGTAGCAATCCATACACTTTTTTTAAAGTTTAAATACAACTATTGCATATAAGATCCAGTACATAAAACATGACATTATGCCTAACACTCTTTTTTATTTAACTATTTTTAGTTTCTGAGTAGGCATTCAACTCCTTAGAGATGTGTCACAATTCAAATCACAATGTTTTAATCACTTGAAATCGATATTTGAGGAACAATTTGATTGATACTTTCTCAATCTTTTTAAAAACTTTTGTTCCACTATACAACATTTACAGTAGTCTCAGTAAATAATTGAAAATGTTTCTGCTGCAAATTTCTTTTGATTAATAAAGAATGTAATTAAAACAGGCAAAACTCTTCATACAGTAGTGCCACTCGGTGCAAGCTAGAGTAATAAATGGATGCTAAAAGACTTGTGCATAAAATTCCTATATAGTGCCTACTCATTCAATATTCCCAGACTAGTTTCTAGCTTGTGGATTTTGTCAATGAGAGAGCACTGCATCTAGATCTTAGGATCTAATGCAACCCTCCATGAGCCACCTTTTATCTATAGAGAGTTTTGCATGTTTTGGTAACAGTTATGAGCAAGCATAAGAAATGGTGATCATGTGATTTTTAGTGGTTTAAAGAATGTAAATGAACATTCAGGGTATAAATGCATGATGATCTGCAATGAGACACAATAATGACTATCTATTATGGGATATGCATCCTCACATGTAATGAGTAAAAAAAATGTTATATTTTACCACATTGTGACTTGATTACATTTTATTAAATGCATGTCTGCTTTCCCTCCCTCCAATCTTCGTTCATCACTTACTGGGCCAATTTCATTTTTTGCTAACTTTTATATATTTTGTATATGTGATAAAACTTAGCAACCAGTAATTCTAGGCTTATTTTAGCATTCAATGATGCTACATGCATTATAGTAAAACTATTACTTGTATAAGTGCTAATAAAATAAACTTGCTTTATTAGGTAAATACATCTGAAATTATTTCACAACATCTTATAAGAATTTAAATAAGCAACTGGAATAAAAATGAAGATGTGATAAATCCATTAAAGTCATTTTCTTAATAATAAATATCTATATGAAATGAAAATAAATATATTATTTTTGTTATTAATACTTCATGACCTATCCTATTAGGAAAAGAGATGCTATCGGTTTTCTTTATTAAATAATTAATAAGAAATATCAAATGTTATTGAAGATTAAAAATAACCATGCAGATCTCTTCAATATTTCAATTATGCTAATAGTTAAAAATTAATGATCCATTTGCTATTTAACCCTCTAAAAGTGGCATCAATAAAATTGCACTATAGGTCAAGTGCATCCCAGAGTATACATTGCTTGTATGTTGCTGAAATATGAAAAAAATGTAAAAAGATTGAAAATTTGCAGTTATTAGATTTATATAATGAAAAGTGTAATAATGTTCAAGTCTAAATGGGTTTGTAAGTAATCATTAAAAGCCAGTAAACACTTAGACAATCCCAATATCAATAACAATCAACAATTTCAAACTGTTGCCAAGGCAACTTCCTTTTAACAGTAAACAATGCCAACTTTATTGTTGAAAGGAGGTTGCTTTGACAACAGTTTGAAATTGTTTATTATTAATATTGGGATTGTCTAAGTATTGACCTTTGCTGTTAAAAGAGGTTGCCTTACCTTGATAACAGTTTGAAATTGTTGATTATTATTGATATTTGGATTATCAAAGTGTTCACTGGCTTTTAATGATTATATAATAAAATACATGATTATTTTTTATTTATTACAATATAAAATGATTAAACAAATAAATATAAAAATATTATTTTCAAACAATAGAATTGCAGATATTACTAACAAAAATAAAAATACAACCCAAAACTATCTTTAACATTAATTAATCTGAACATTCAAAGATTAACTTTGCAAAATATTTGTGACAATTATCACAAACAATACTGCTGAGTTCAAAGCATAAATATTTTTGACAACTATACCAACAGTGACTTTGGAATTCACAGTATCTGTGTGATACAATTTATTATCAAATACCTTATAACCTCACAAAACCTGTGTTGTAACCAAACTAATAACTTAAATATATTATTTGAATGTTAGTCATATACAAGGATGCATCTAATCACGACCCTATATGTGTAATATATGTAACAATATTTAAGAAAAGAATTTGTTTATATGTCTTCACATTAGTGGTGTCCTCTACAGAATTAAAAAATCACACTTTTTATTCATCAAAAAAGAGTAATAACTGTGAGTGAATATTTTGCAGTTATATAATATATTTTAAGATAAAGCTGTTACATGCCTTCACTTTTTCCATGTACTAAACTGAAAAAGAAAATCATCATATGTAATATTAGTCATTATATTGTTCATTACTATAAAGTATACTAAAAAAGTAATCAAATGATTTATTCCATTAAAATTCATAAAAAGTTTGAATTCTGGTAATGAATTAAGAGCAACATGACTCATGGACCTCAACCTCCAGAAACTGCAACTCCACTATGGTTACTAAATCTCACAGGGCAAAATTAATTGAATGTTTTATTGTGCAGAAGTTCATAAGAATTTTAAGCTGCATAATCTTGATCTTCAAATTTTTTCACTATCACTGCATAAAATTAAGCTAACTAATGCACTAAGGCTTTCTAGTTTAATGGATTGTTGCATTAATCTACCCATTGTGTTCTAGACTTCAAATCCAGAGAACGGTCAAGAATGTTTTCACATAATGAAAGAATTTTCAAATAATCTCATAGTATATAAATAATTTTTATTAGTCATTTATTAGACAAGAGAGTCATATATTTGGTCACATATTTATGATTACATCCCTCAGCAAGGTATTCACATCAGTCCCTACCTTGTGTGAGAAAGATGTAGTCAAAATTACATTACAGAAAAAATATTCATTAAGTTGATGAAGCTCATAATTTGTTAAAATGCATTATACTAATCAAAAAGTAATATTTAGTAATTATTTTAAAAAATCGTAAAGTAATTTCTTAGTTTGTTTACTCAGATAGGATTTATTTATTGACAGCAGCAAAAAATATCAACTGATGTATATAATAAGAATGCTAATAAAAACATCATATATCTATGACTGCTGAACACATTTGATTTGAATAATATTTGTAGATTCTGCATAAAACATATGCAATTAAATTTTATTAATCAGTGTGTAAAAAGAAAAAGTTTAGTCAACTGCAATTTGATAGTTGAAACATGGCTTGATAATACAAAAACTAATTTTTCCGAAAGTGCACAAAACAATATGCGATATATTCAAAAGTTTTATTCTGATGCTTAAAAACTATCACCTTATTTACTATAGAATGCTAACATTATTGGATGTGTGTGATTGTAAAAAAGTAGTCTACAGATTCAGCATCACAGTATTAATGTACATTTCATATTTTTATATACTATAATGTATAAATATAAGAAAGAAGAAATTTAAATAAATTATTTACAGGAAATTGAAGTAAAAAAAACTGCCAAATGTAATAGGCTTAAGAATACAAAATGTTCTTTGAATATTATATTACAATATTTAAAAACAGAATCAATAAAATATATGTATGAGTACACCTTCAAACAAATCAATTTCTGCCAGATTTTATCATTTTATATGTTCTAGAAAATTTCTTTATCAAAAGGGCTTCAAAAAATGAAGGATTCACTTCATGTCCAAGGCTAATAGACCACATTTGTACAAACTTCATAGTGATCTTGATAAGGAGAGAGAATTTAGTAAATGTGTAATATATTGTGAAGTGCTACATTGAGGTATATAATATTACTAATGTTAATATCATTACTTATGTTTTATGGTAGCACTTTTGAAATGGTGAAAAGATTAATGTATTAAGCAAACTTTGTGAGTATGAATTTTTGTGCCTTTTTAATATTTTTTTCCAATGGATATATATATTAAAATATATTCTATGTAGACAATTATCAACTATTATAATAATACATCTTTGATATAAAACAATATTTGTTCCTTTCCTGAACTAGATTTTCGATACAGCATATCAATGACAAAAGATTTACTACTACTGCAATAATTGAGAATTGCCAATATACTCAAATAGAATGTATTTTATTACATATAATATAGTTTATTTATAATAGAATACCTCCAGTGCTTTATATATATATATATATATATGTGTGTGTGTGTATTGTTTTGTCCACTGTTTATTTTAACATTCACAGTTTAATTTTGTTCTTTTTTTATGCACTAGAAAGGCAAGTTAATCAAGCTATGAAAAAGAAAATATATTCATATCATTTATGAGTCTGGGTATCTCGAGAACTGCTATATTTCTTGCCTACTATTTATTGCAATGTGCACTGCCAGTGGAATCAGTTTTTTAATTTATTTAGAATGGGTACCAGAATTCTACACAAGAATTCACTGATCCATTGCATCACATCACATCGTGACTTACGAAGCAAATAATTTAGAAAATCAAGAATTACATTTTTTTGCTATGTTAAAGCTTTTATATGAATTTTTCCCAGGGTTTAACTATAAAACAAGCATATTGGCAAAGGTAACATTCATTTTTCATGCAATTTATTAACAATAAATCTAATAAACTTAAAATTAATAACGCACAATGAAAATGATTATTAAATATGAATATTTTTATTATAACAAATTATCATATTTAAATGAGAATTATTAATATGCTAGAAAGAATTTCCACATGCTAATCCAAATAATACTAATCAAATATTTGAAGTTTATGTTATAATTAAATTTCTTCTAGAAGGTTCATTGAATAATGTCTATATTGGTATTTGAAGCTTCTCATTAGTTTTATAGTTAAATTTAGTTTGCAAACAACAAGTAGACACAATTGGGTATGAATAAGAATATTGTGACTTACTGATAAGTTTTGTAGTGTGTTTATTTCCTGGGTTATAAGAGCTCATAGTCTTTGTTTTAAACTGTTCTTGGTCCATCCTAAGGCTAGTCATGAAAGCTTTTTGGGTTGCTGTCTTCATGGTGAATGGTGTCAGTAAAAGCTCCAGTCCACTCCTGCATGACAAATTATTTCAGCATAGAGTGTAATCCAGAACCAGCCAAGAAAAAACAGATAAGACATAGTTTGAAGTTTTTCTGCCCTTTTATAATCTTGGGTCAGTTTTTAGACTTCTGTGCATATGTTATCTTTTGTTTTTTATCAGAATACAAAATGATAATCTTGCATATTTATTTTATATTTTTAATTACAAAGTTTCTTTTTTATAAATTATTGTGGCCATCTTTAATTATAATTTAAAAGGTTTTTTCTGATCCTAATCTTTTATGTTGGAAACGTCTTTTTTTTTATTTATCTGCAATTTTAATTTTTATTTTTTTTTAATTAAATAAATAATTCAAAACACAAATAACTTTCTCTGTACTTTATCTAAAAAAGTAAAGCATACTAACCAAAAAAAAAATTGCTCTTTTAAATGATCTTTAAATTTTACTTTTTTTAATCCTACTGAATTTTGCTATTTCTGATAGTTTTTTTTTGTCTCAAACATCAATGTAAAATATATGATAAAATGATTATTACTTATCAGAAAAAAATTAATTTGACTGCATTTGATAGATATTTTTGTTTACTACTGAAATAAATTTTAAATGTTCACATTTTGTTTCTGTAAATATTAAAAAAATTAAGATGTAATCAAAACAAAGACTTTACACATCATTGTTTCTAGAAAGATTATTTTCAGTTTATAAAATCAATGAAACATCGAAATGAATATTTATTTATTTCTCTTATATCTAATGAATTATACTTTAAAAGTTTAAATTTTTTGAATATTCATTGCAAAAATTGGATATTTTCTTACTCGTAAATATAAAGTAGATTGTTTACGTCAATACTAGTTTTCTAATTTGCTTCAGGCTATTCTTACATTAGATGCTAATATAACATTATATTTATAAAAATAAAATATTTCAAGTCAAACTAAGTTATTAATAATTTATATTTCTTGATATCTAATAAATATAGTGTAAATTATTTTTAAAAAAATATCTAAAAGTGTAATAAATTAGCAAATAAACATGTTTTTGCATCATTGGAAACTACAATGTTGTAAAACGCTGAATGTTTTACAGCCTTGGCAACAGATAATGGCTGAACATGTCAGGATGAGGCTTATGTCTATTATAAGAGTGGCAATTTTGAATTTCATGCCTTTTAATGCAAAATCTTAAGAAAAACATTTATTATAATAAAATATACCATTTTACATGCATTTTAACGTATAATATTTACAAAAGAATTCAACAGAGGGCGAATTGGCCAAAAGACATTTCTTTTGTCTTCCAAAATATGAATGGGTCAAAGCTTTTTTAAATATTACCAACTGTCAATATATTTGAATCATATGTATGTAAAACAGTTCAATATATACAGTCATTAGAAATCATTCAACACTTAGATAATTCCAATATCAATAACAATTAATAATTTCTAACTGTTATATGTAACATTCGAATTTAAAACTCACAACACTATACAATAAATATTTTGAGATTCTATCTAACCTAGCATAAATTAAAATTTAACAAAAATAAAGCATCTATTTATTTTTTGCATCATTTATTAATATAGAAAATTGATTAAAACGCTTTGGATAGAAAAGATTAATATAATAAATGACTGTTAATTAACACATGTGCAAAAAAGGTAGATTTTTAAAAAATATTTAGCTTTATTACTGCATATCATGCTTTCAGTATATCATGTATATCACATTCATAGTTTATATTATGAGTCATATTACTATAAGCTATGAATATGATATACATAATATATTGAAAGCATGCTAAGCAGTAATAAAGCTGGATTTTTTTTTTAATTCTACCTTTTTTTGCATATGTGTTCATTAATAATCGTTTATTATACTACTTCAAAAAAGAAGAAAATAATATATAATTGAATTACAAAAGAATAAATTTTTAAATCAAGTGTGTATTGTATCTAAATATGTTTTAATTGATTCGCTTACAGCTGTTTGACTTATGCTAAATTAGAGAGTATTTTAAAAAAATTATTGCATGGTGTTATGAGTTTTAATATTGCATGTTATATATATATATTATAATTCTAAAACTATTTTCATTTCATGTTTAGCATGATAAACAACAAAAATGGCTAGCATATAAGATCATAAAGGCACATGATTTTTAATCTGAAATTCTTATTTCATAGCTTGTCAAACTTGTATACCCTTTTATAGTGAATGAACATATCCTAATCATTCAACAATTATACTTCTTATTTTCTATTTGCAAATCTTCCACATCTTTAAAACGTCTGCTACTTAAAATTTAAAATAAATATTAAATGTAAATTACAAATATTAATTTTAATATTTATTGCATACACATTTGCATTGCATTTGTATATACGCATAATATTATTAAAAATATTACTTGCTTCTTCAAATCTATTCTTCGGCAGTTTCTTTTTCTTCTAAATTCCTCTACCAATTATTACAAAAAAAGTTGTCTCACAGAAAATTTATTAAAAGCTAATAAGTGAATTATATTTACATATAATTCAAAATATAGGCTCACATTTAAGATTTACATCAAATTGTGATACTCTTTAAAATGCTCAACCAAAAATATTTTCAAACAATCGAAAACCATAGCATAAAAGTAGAATTTTTATAAAGGTTGAGACAAATGTTTTTTTTTCCATCTCCAATCCTAAAGACAGCTAAGTTTAATCACTGAGGAATTGTCTCATCTGCTTATTTAATGAAAGTTAATAGACACCGACCTTTGTAGATAGTTACCACAAATTATGAACCACATAACTAATAACTACCAAATTTATGGACAAATTAACAGAATTGAAGGACTTAATAAAACTATTAAAAAATCTATCATCTAAAAGAGCGTACTCCTTTATAATTAATAATTTGTTAATCTGTCTTTTAAAAAATCAGATATATTAATCATTAACAGGTTTAAAGTTTATATCTGTGCTAGAGATAATGTCTAGTTTAGGAAACGATTAATAATAATCATTTCTGTATTTATCTGAGGTGGATGGTGTCAAAATTGTGAGTGGAGTGAGTTTGATAATGGTAAATAAAATTGTAACAATTAAATAAAATTAGTTTTCCATTTTGCCCTCTAACCTTTCATTTTATTTATCTTATTCATATACTGTAAAAATTGAAAATAAATGTATTTTTTTGCAACAAGATTAACTACAATAAATATTTTTTTAATTTTTAGTGATTAACATATCAAGTTGTCAATCATTGGTGGTCGAGAGGTCAGTAACAGCTGCTTTATAAGCAGTTGTCCCGGGTTAGTGGGTTCGCTTCCCGGCTGATGCTATGACACATGAGAAAAAAAACATATCAAGTTACTACTTTTTAAGTTAAAAAGGGGAAAAGAAATGCCAAGTAATGCCATCTCTGAAGTTTTCAAGGCATGGGACAAAAATCAGTCTGTTGAAAACATTATGATTTAGGTTCTAATAAATTATAATTTATAATTTTTATATGCTGGTAACAATAATAAACTGATAATTAAATATTTAAAAAAGTAAATAATCGTATGATTATTGCTTGGCTGAAAATGTGTAATGGTGACATTTTACTTGTAGGTGTATGATGGACTATTTTCATTATCTGGATTTAATGGATATATTTCTTTAAAAAAATTCAAACTTTATGTAAACTTTTCAAATATATTCACCTATTAGTAATAGCACTTTGGTTAATATATCATACAATATTTCAAGTGGTATTATTCCCCTCTCTTATTTAAGTGTTACTAGCTCACCCGACCAATAACATAATTGGATTTGGGATCTTTAGATTCCCAAATATTGAATTTAAGGTTATTTTCTAAACAACTAATGCCACTTTAAATCCAGTATTCATGAATTTAAAGATCCTATATTTTATTCCCATACTAGTATTGTTATTCTATCATCACTTCAAGAGAGAAAATAATACCACTCAAAATGTTATGTTATACCCAAACCCATATGCTATTGCTAACACTTGAATGCTTTTGATAAGTATCTATTCAACAATTAATTCTAGATGATAAAAATAATCTAACATATAAGTACTTGCATGTTTACCGCCTCAAAATTTACAGTGAAATCCAATTCTTTCACAAAATTTACTTTTCTTTCTTTTTATTTTGCAAAATCATTAATTATATCATTGAAATTTAAAATTTCATAGAGTTTGTGTTTAATAAATAGACAATTATGTTAAACTGGATATTTACTTAGTCATAAAAGTTCTTAGGTAACTTTTTATTAATTTTATATTGTAAAAACAAGCAAAAATAATTTCTGCTATACATGTAAATGTATAAAATATGTACTTTGTATTTATTATAAAATAGGGTATAAATTTAGGAAAGCGTAAAACAGTTTTAAAATGTGGACATTTGCAGTTAAAAAACATGACACTTGTTGGCAAATAAATGAAATAGTATCGTGTAATTATAAAAATGTGGCCATTTTCAAAATTCTTATTTATTTTTTTTATAAAAGAGAGACTTTATTGTGTATAAAATGTTTTACAAGGTAGATATTGGGTTACATAGTGTAATATGGAGATTTGAAATAACACACTGAATTTTTTTTTGTCCATGGCATTTCCAGAAATTGATCAACCCATGGAAACTCAAAGCATTAATCCATGAGAAGATTAATCATTAAAGACAAATGAATGTTACAACTAGGAATTATTTGTAAAGTCTAAAGTTTAAATATGAGTAGAATTTTAGGAGTACAATATTGAGAAATCCAATTTGCAATGGATAAGTTGAGAATAGAAAAACACTTGGAGATAATAACATTAGAAATAATAAATTTATATAGGGTGAATCACTTGCAATTAAAATCATTAGGCCAAACTGCAGATTACTTTGCAATAATACTTGGATAAAATTGTTTATAACAATGACGCTAAAAAAAAACACTCTGAATAGTGTTTTTCTCCTTCTTGTGAATGAGAAAATCAATGTTAGTAATGATCCCCACAGCACCTTCATCCAAGCCCTCCCCCTCAAAAGAACCAGAATTTAGGCCTCTGGAGCCCCTCCCAACAACCAGACTCTCTTATTCAATCAGAAAAGTTGAGTGTAATAAAAATTTTAATTAAAAGGTACAATTAGGAATTAATTGTAAAGTCTAGAATTCAAATATGAATAGTATTTTAGGAATACAATATTGAGAAATCCAACTTGTGGTAGATAAGTTGAAAAATAGGAAACACTTGGAGACAACACATAAAATACAGACTAAATCAATCTACTGTTCAGTTCTTCCAAATGGCCTTGAATATCTTCACAAGAGAGCAATTCTGAATACTTTGGAAAAATTATAGAAAAACTATGGAGAACAACGAAAAAAATTCAAGCTTCAAAATGTCTCTGCTGAAAACTATTCCAATCCATCATAAAAATCACATGAACCCCCTATCAATAACAATATTGGAATTAATAAAATTAAATAAGGTGAATCACTTGCAATTAGAATCATGAGGCCAAGCTGCAACTTATTTTGCAATAATACATGGATAAAATCATTCATGACGATAACGTTAAAAAATTGCTATAAGTAACGTTATTTTTCCTATATTGTGAATGAGAAAAATTAATGTTAGTAACGATCACCACAGCACCCTTATCCTAGAGCCCTTCCTCAAAAGAACTAGGATTTAGGCCCCAAGGGGACCTCCCAACAACCAGGCTCTCTCATTCATTCGACAAAATTAAGTGAAATGAAATTTTCATTAAAAGGTAAAATCTCTAGAAATCTTTTGTAATTTCAATGGCTGCGATATATAAAAGTTGAAATTATTTTTATTTGTGATTACATTGTTGATATAGTTTGTATATAAAAAAAAAGAGCTAAGAAACTCCCCTTTTTAAAAGGGATGGTTTTAGATAAATTTAATTCCCTAAACTAGAAAAAAGGGAACAAATTGGGGAGCCAGAAACAGAGTTAACTGGAGTCATGGCTTCCTCTTTTGCAGTTAAAAATACACAAATTTACTGATTTGATTTGAATTGTGAAATTCTGTAAGAGTAATACAGTTTTATAAAATGTGTATAAAAATTGAATATCTCACATTACACTCAGTTCATTTAATAAATGCAACAAGTCGCTAAATGTGATGCCCTTAAAGCACAGCGCAAGTGCTTAAGACCTAAAGTAGTACTGATCATAAATAAAGTAAAGCAGTTGGACAAATAAAAAAAGTCAAGTAGAACCATGGAGAATTTAATTTTATTTAAAATATAATTTTTCATGTATGTGTAAGATATAGTTCTTAATGTGTGTGTGTGTGTGTGTGTATGACCAAATAAAAAATATTAACTAAAATAATTTGTTATTCACTTTAAAATAATCCAGTCTGCTATTTACAAAACATCTATAAATTATCTTTTTAATTTTGTCCAAATTAAAACATTGCTGGAGTATAAATTAATAATAATAACCAAATGCTTTAACCCCCCCCCCCTCAAATAATATATGGAAAGAGCAATGCTCCATCTTAAAGCTATTTATCATAAATGCATCTATGTAATCACTGGTTATACAAATATTCAGTAGAAAAAACTAGGAGATTTGGTCTTGTCTTATAATAAATATGCTTGATTTAAATCTAAAATTTCCATTTTAGAAAAATAAATGAAAACTAAGTTTATATTATAGAAATAATTAATGATAATCTTAAATTAATTTTTCTATATATATGGAGGTTAGCGAGACAGCCAGTTCTCATTACAATGGATCTCCTAGTAGACAAATTTAAATATAACTAAAAACTTCCTATAAAAAGATCTCTGTAATCATGCACAACTAATGTGAAAAAAAAACATCATTTCTTACACTAACTTTTCTACTGTAGTTATATTAGTAGTAATATTTATAAATAATATCAGCATACTCTTCTATGCCTTTTACACAATGCAAAAAAAGATACATTATTATTCCACACTTCCCTACAGAACTGTTAGGTATTAACATTTTAAATATTTTTAAATAGTGGAAAGAATTTTGAAAAACCCTGTCGAATTGTCAAAACTGAGTTTATATTTAGTAAATATTGTAATTATGTTGTGACATGTGCATAGATGAGATGTGTTGATATTGTTAGTTTATATTACTATAAAAAGGTCTTTCTTGATAATGATACCCAGATGGATTAAAATATGTACATTTAATTCAAAAATTATATATATATATATATATATATATGTGTGTGTGTGTAAAATGAGAGTACAGTTCTATTAACTATAAATATATTATAAGAAAAATTATGTTTGAATATTTAATATAGATGTAAAAGCAAAGATAAAATTATTCTTTAAAATCCTGACGTAGAGCAAGCATCCTTCCAGAATCTTTTACAAAGAACAATTACATGCCTGGCAATAAAGATTTATAACTATCCTTTCTAGTTTAATTAATTTTATGGTTAGGAATAGCCGAATATTTATTATTTGTTTACATATTTAATATAACAGGTGAGTATTTTTTAAAAAATGATTAGCGCAACATTTTTTGTCAAAGTTTAAATTATAAAGTTATTGTTAATCCCATTACAAATACACCTATCCCTCTTACTTACAAATATATTTACATCTAGAAAAATAAATATAGTTTAATTTTCATTTCTTAGTGGTTTTGGATATAAGGTCATATAAAAATCTTTTTTTTTTTAATATTTTATTTAAACATGAAGTGTTCTTTGTACACTGAAAGATTTACATTGTATTTAAAGCATATAGATTAAAAGAAAAGAGGTACACATTCTGCACAGTCCTGATATTCATGGTGGTTTATTCATTTAGAAACTCAATCTTTTCTCAAGTGTCTCTGTGTAACAGCTGAGGTGCAAGGGCTGAGTCTCTGAGTTTAACCTGTGTAAGTAGCTTGATGTAAATCTGAAGTGGAGTATTTTTAAAATGACCAAACATTAATTTGCATCTGGTTAGCCATAAGGTGAAGGTCAAGAAAATGGATAGTCTGATGGATGCATAGGTTCCCTGTTTGATCGTGTTTTGAATTGATAGGACAGCTCTGATGTCTAGTGAAACTTTACTTTGTTAATGATATATAAAAATCTTTGTAGAGTTTTTGCAATTCGGTGTTTTAAAAGACTGGATTATATATATATTAATCAAAATAGTCTACACTAAATATTAAAAAAGTTTATATGCCTATATAAAATTAAAGTCTTTATTATAATCAACTTACAGCATTTTATGCCAATTTGAGTTGCAAATATATATATATTATCTTCTTAGAGTTGTGGATTTCAGATATTTTATTTAGTTGTGATTATTGTTCATAGGTAGGATATATAATAATTGAAAAAAATTATTGCAAAGTTGTAAATAAACATAGTAATTTACTAGAATAATTTTATTATGAAGATTTTAATATTTCAATCTTTGGACAATAGAAATGTATGTCACATAGCAAAACATGTCTTTCAACTATATGATTAAAGTTTTTTCTTCATCGTACAATTTCCAAGTGTCATTAAAACTAAAATTGAAATAAGACACTAAAAATATTTTTATATTATAGATGTGGTAATAGTATTAAATTATTTCCATTATTTCTCAGTAAATTTTGAAGGTATAAAAAAATTTAATCGTTATTTTATCTTTTCAAATACAAACAACTTGTTAGTAATAACACACAAATAGATACCATATGTTACTAATTACACAATGTTTCGAGTAGTACTACTTACCACACTTTTTCAAGTGTTGCTGACCTGACCAATGACAGCATTAGCTTATTATTTACCACTCTTCTTCAGGTGTTGCTTGCCTGATCAGTGACAGTATTTGTGCCTAGGAGTTGAACACATATTGAAAGTAGAAATTTCATATATTTATATAAGTGGGTTGGTTCAAATCTTCCTGATTCCTTCAATTTGTGTGTGTTATTACCATCAAATTATATGTATTTGGAAAGTTTAAATAAAGTTTAAAATTTTCTATATTTTCAACATTTACAGATAGATGATGGAAATAGTCCAATATCGTATCTAATATACCACCATCACATACTTTCAGGCAAATAAAAAAAATGTACTATAGATATTACTGGATGTAGAAGTCTGAATATAAATTTTAAGTGAAACTGATAGAAGGATTAAAAATTTATAGAAATAATAGTTGAATGTTTTGTGATATTTTAGATTTACCATAAGAAAACTCTTTATAATGAATTTTTAGATATGGTTAAAAATAACTGAGGAAGGAGTTTCTCCAATTTTGGAATTAAAATAAACTTATATGAAAGGGTATGATTAAAAGTTAAAAAAAATCACTAATTGGCAACAGAAGGACATAGTATGCTCTCATTGGCAGTCTAATGTGAAATAAACAAATAGTTGTGTTGTTCAGAAGTTCATAAAAAATTTGAAGGATCAATATCAGAACTGCTCTTATTATCCATGAACATTAAGTTGCAGGATCTACCACTTTACCAATGCAGTAAATAATGCAGAATATTCTAATATAAACAAAATATCAGCTATATAGCCTATTATTACTTTTGAAATATAATTATTCTTATTATCAATGAAATATAATATAAATCTTTATTATATAATAATAACAACTTGTAAATACATCACAGAAAAATTATATATATAAAAGCCTTTTTCGGTAATTCTCAATTTTTTTACCCTTCTCAATATGATACCTCGTACTAATACTAACACGTATATTACGTATATAGCGACATCTATTGACATTTTCTATAATTCACATTTTTATCATTTTATTTATTTCCCCTTATATTACTTATATTGCTATTGAAAGGAGAGATGATAGATCAGCATTATATATTCATTATTTAAAATCTGGACATAAAATAGATTGTATTAAAAACATAAGACCATTAAATTATATAAAGGAAATGAATAGAAGGAAAATATATGAAACAAATTATATAAAATATAATATAAATACATGTATGAACATTTACAAAAAGTCAATTGATTTAATGAATGAATGGGTAATGGATAAAGAATGGAAAGTAATATAAGGGGAAATAAATAAAATGATAAAAATGTGAATTATAGAAAATGTCAATAGATGTCGCTATATACGTAATATACGTGTTAGTATTAGTACGAGGTATCATATTGAGAAGGGTAAAAAAATTGAGAATTACCGAAAAAGGCTTTTATATATATAATTTTTCTGTGATGTATTTACAAGTTGTTATTATTATATAATAAAGATTTATATTATATTTCATTGATTATAAGATAAACAACATAAAGGAGTATTATTTCTTAGAATTAAGTAATTTGGAGAATAACGTTTAAGCAAGTTATAATATTATATCGTATTGCGTGATGGAACATCTATGGACATATATGAAATCTAAACTGGATTTAAATGTAATGGGTAAAGTAAAAGAACTTACTAGAATGTGTTTATATATCGAGAATATTAAAGGACAATTAACGTATTTAAATAGTTGTAAACGTTATAATGTCGTTCCTAGGTCTTGTAAATTTTACGTAAAGAATAATAAAAAGTTATCAAATAATTAGAAATTAAAAAGGAATATAGAAAATTATATTCTTAAAACTTTTATTTATGAAAAATACAATATTTTATATAACAAGATTAATAAATTTAAGAATTTAAAAGTTGCTATAAAAGCGTCATTAATAAAAATAAATGCGTGGGATAAATTAATGGTCTATTTAAATGGATATAGGGGAAAATGGAGTCATAAAATATATAAAAAATATAATAGAAAATGGATATGGATGTGGACGAAATATTGAAATAAAGATAAAGAAGTGACAGAATGTAAAGGATATATTAATTACAATAACAGAATAAAAGATAATTTTATAAATCTAACAAAATATAAATTCTCAACGGAGCAAAATCAATTATTAAGTAAGTCTCCTTATTTTATACCATTTATGGATAAAGACATTAAAAAGAAGATAACTACGGACATAGAATTAGCAAATATTTCTACAGTAGATAAAAGGAAAATGAACTATTTATTGAACAAACAATTAGGAAATATTAAATGTTCACAAAGGGAATATAAATATAAAAGAACTACTAAAGAAATAAGAAATATATGTAGAAAAGAGAATATAGTATTATGTAAAGAAGATAAAGGTAGTAGATTTGTTATAATGTATTCTAAAGATTATATAGATAAGATAGAAAATGAGATAAAAAAGGAAGGATATATAAAATTATTTAAAGATCCTACTAATAATATAAAAAGTAAATATATAGAGATATTACATAAAATGGAAAGGAAAGGAATTATTGATAAAAATAAGTATGGATTTTTGTATCCATCAATGTATGAAAATCCATATATATTTACTAAAGTAAAAACACAAAAAGAGGATAATCCATTAAGATTATTATTTAACTTTTCAAATTTCATTTTACAGAAATTTTGTAGATATATAAATAAATGGATAGCAAATATTATGGGGTATGGGGAATTTTGTATTAAAAATACTGATGAAATTATAGATAGGTTAAATATAATAAAAATGAATAGAAATCAAAGTATTTTTGTAATGGATATAGAGAAAATGTATCCAAGTATACCTAGGGATGAAAGTATTAAAATAGTTATACAAAAATTAAAAATGTATATACAGGATATGGAAATAATTGACATTATGGAACAGGGGTTAAATTTAATAAATAATAGCTTATATTTTAAATATAAAGATGAATATTGGAATATAAATAAGGGATGGGTTATGGGATGTGCAATAAGTGGATTAATGGCTTCAATATTTATAAATGAAATGGAATTACATATTGTCAAGAATAGAATAATAAATAAAGAAATAAAAGAGTATTTTCGATATGTAGATGATATCTTAGTAATAGGGAATAAAAGAGTTATAAAAAATATATATAATGAATTTAATAATAATAAAAATAATATAAAGTTCACAATAAAAGAAATAGATAATAAAGTAAAATATTTAGATATAGAAATAAAGATAAACAATAACATGATTGTATTAAATCATTTTATTAAAGAAGATAAAATAAGAAAAGTAATTTATAAGGATTCACAACAAGCATGGACACAAAAGATGGCAGTAATTAAGAATTTTAAAATTAAAAATGATAGGTATAACACAGATAAAAAAACCGCTGAAGTACAAAAAGAACAATTTATTAAATTATATTCTAGCTATGGATATAATCCTAGAAATATTAGGAATATATTATATGATAATAAAAATAATATTAGAGGGAATAAAATATTAAATAATACAAAATGGATTAAAATTGCATATACACCTAAAATTTATGATATATTAACTAAAAATAAAAATTATATGAATAAAAATATAAAAATAGGATGGTCTAATAGTAAAAATTTAGATATATTAATAGGAAATTATAAGATTAAAGATGATATGAAATATATAAAGGGAACAGTATATAAAATTACTTGTGGGATATGTAAAATGGTTTACTATGGACAAACATCAAAACAATTAGAACAAAGGGCAAAAGAACATAATAGTGCTATTGAAAGGAGGGATGATAGATCAGCATTATATGTTCATTATTTAAAATCTGGACATAAAATAGATTGTATTAAAAACATAAGACCATTAAATTATATAAAGGAAATGAATAGAAGGAAAATATATGAAACAAATTATATAAAATATAATATAAATACATGTATGAACATTTACAAAAAGTCAATTGATTTAATGAATGATTGGGTAATGGATAAAGAATGGAAAGTAATATAAGGGGAAATAAATAAAATGATAAAAATGTGAATTATAGAAAATGTCAATAGATGTCGCTATATACGTAATATACGTGTTAGTATTAGTACGAGGTATCATATTGAGAAGGGTAAAAAAATTGAGAATTACCGAAAAAGGCTTTTATATATATAATTTTTCTGTGATGTATTTACAAGTTGTTATTATTATATAATAAAGATTTATATTATATTTCATTGATTATAAGATAAACAACATAAAGGAGTATTATTTCTTAGAATTAAGTTATTCTTATTAATAATTAGGTTGAACCTGTCAAAATACATAGCATAGTATTACCAAATTCACCACTTTTTTTTTATTTTGCTGTTAATATTTTATATAAATGCAATTTATCCACTCTACATTAAACATTTTGTAGCATAAAAACCTTTTATTGTACATATATGCATACATAATCTTATGTTATGGCTATCTTGCAGTATTCTTCAGATCCACCTTTACTTTAATTTTTAAGTTTTTTTACTTTTAAAAAATTAAAGTAAAAGTGACTCTGAAGAAGACTGCATGATAGTCAAAACATAAGATTGTGTATGCATATATGTACAATAAAAGGTTTTTTGCTATAAAAGTGTTCAAAGTAGAATAGATAAATTGCATCTAATAGCATAGTATTTTAAAAAAGTGATAAAAATGGCATTCTAATTTTAATTTGATGATTTGATACAGCATTAAACTTTTCCCCACAATAGTGTCCCCTAGTGTAAGCTCTAATAATAAATGAATGCTAGAATGAAACATTTTGCTACTGTTTTAATATTTTGTATAAACATAAAGAAGTGTTTTGAAATTTATTTAGTTCTAGAATCAGTTTAATTTGGAATATGTTGCTAAGATACAAAAAAAAACGTTTCTAAAATGCCTATCACAAGCTATCATAGCGATTGTTTATTATATTGGATAGGAAACTAATGGCAGATAGATGCTCTTTGAATATATTAATATGTGTAAATGCCTATATCTGAAGACTAAGAAAACTGTTCTATACAACAGATGAGTTTGAATTATGTTTCAAGTGGTGGAATTAAAAGATCTTGGGAAGACTTTTTAATTCTTTAATAAAACAATATTATCAGACAGTAAGATTAAGATGTCAAAAAAGGTTTTTATGGGATACCTGTCTAATAAATATTAAAAAAATCAATCTTGCTTTTATCATTATGCTTTTCTTATTTTACACCCAATATACACTTATATATTTTTTTAGTACTGAAGAAGTCTCTTGGTCAGTCAAAACTGTCATATTGATTGAGTGTAAAATAAATGAAACATTGTTGTAGTGATAAGAGAAAGGTATATTTATTTAACTATTTTATATTTTAACAATATATAAAAAATATATACTGTAAGAAAAATATATTACTTAATAACAATTAATAGAAGATATGATGCAATAATATTGTAGTCATGCTGTATTATGATAAGACAGAAAATGTTGAGTATTTCTTTTGATTGAGAACTGGTATCATAAAAGTAAATGGTAATATCAGTAAACAACAATGGTTATACAACTGCTGATAATAAACAATAATATTACCAGTTATTAGATCTCTGTTTTTTTAATATTATTAACAATAATGAAAGAAAATTTTTATATGAGAAAATAAATGTTTGCTATAATCTATCATTACATAAGAAGTTTTCAAAATAAGAAATCAATTTTAAGTTATTAAAAATTGTATAGTCTTCTTGAAGTCATGATTTTTTCTGAACTAATTCTGTGGGTTTAAACTAAGTTGGCAAGATTGTGGCTTAAAAAAATTGTTCTTATTGTGTGATATTTACATTTTGGTCAGATAAATGGTCATTTACATAAAAGCAAACTGTTGGCAGATTAAGTTTAATTGTTTCTCTGCAATATCTTAAAATGACATTGGTGATTGAATTCATCAATCATGATGCTGTTCTTATAGCACATGAATAATTTTATGCTAATGGAATTTTATGGAAAATAGCCTTAAATGTATGATAAAAATTAATTAAATTTTTGTTTCTCTTAATAAATTATGGGAGTCAATCAACATAAATAAAACTTTACCTAACTTGAAATTTCAGAACTCAAATTGTACAAAATGGCAGCACTGGTTTATATTTTATTTATCAAATGGCAATTGTAAAATTATTTTTGTTTCATAGTTCTTTTCAAGCAGTTGGAAAATAGTTTTACTTACTATAAAATGTTTTTAATTTTTATAATTATATAATATTTTAGAAGAATATAAACTTATGTAAAAAAAGAAATATATATTTTTTTAGTATTCTTTTCTTAAAAAACAGCTTATAGATTAATTTATCAAAAAAATAATTTCATATATATAATTTTTCTTTTGATATTTAAAACGATTGTATAAATCATAATTTAATACCTTTTTAAAATAAATATTGTATTAAAATGTTGGGAAACATTTATTTATCTTATTGAATTTAATATCTCATTATTATTTTATGTTTTAAACAAATATTTAAATTACTTCTAGGATTTTATAAAGACTTCTACAAAGCAATAAAACATCATATATACAAATGCTATCATAATTTTAGTTTTGCCTTGTGTGTTTTAGTTCAGTGGAAGAATGGCAGAACCTGAAGTTTAAAATCTATATATTACAGTCCAGCTTTGTTATTTTCAGTTCTTAAACTTCTAATTAACTTTCATGCAATAAAACCATTCTATTTTTTACTTTATTCTTAACACAAATATAACTATTTATTAAATGTTACTTTACTTGAAATTTTCAATAATATGCTAAATTCAGAAATATTACACATTCACCACTTCCTTTATTTTGTTGTAATATCTTATATAAATACAATTTTTTAATTATACTGTTTACATTTTATGCTTTATTTATATAGTTATGTATTTTATTTTATGTTGATCATTATATCATAGCTCTGAAGAAGACTGTAGAAGAGCCAAAACATACGATTTTGCATGAATATAGGTCAATAAATGCTCTTGCTAAAACATGTTCAAAGTAGTGAATACATTGTATTTAATATGCTAATTTCATAAAAACTTAAAATTTATACAATTTTACAAAAATTCTCACACTTTATTACTTTAAATATTATTGTAAAATCTAATTTGTTAAAAGAATTTTATTTATTTATTCAAATTATCATTTACATTACAAATATCAATGAATTCTTACATTTTTATCTCACAACTTATGATATCAGTGGATGTTTACCAAGTCATATTATTCTCTTTTAAATGCTTTTATATTTATATGCCTTGTCTGTATGTCCAGATTTTTGAATTTTTAACAATGAAAAGAAATCTTCCAATTTAACTCAAACTCACATTCTTACACTTCCAGAGAAAACTCTAGCAATTGAGTCAATAAAATTTTTATGTTTGCAGAATAAAAAATTTGTTAATATTGATTTAACTCATACTTCATTAATTAAAATAAAATATATAACTCCTTATTTAATGTTTATATAATAATATTTATAGAAAAATGACTGAAATGACTTTCCTACTGATAATATTGCACATTAACAAAGATGATTAAAAAAACTGAAAAAAAAAAAATTAAATTGATATTATATATTTTATTTATAACTAAAAAGTAAAAAATATGTAAAATGTTTTTAAGTAATGTTTTTATATAAACTGTTGAGTATAACATAGAAATATAACAAAATAATCTAGCTAAAAAATATGCTATGTTGTTTCATAAATGTATTTGAGGCCAAATTTTATAAAATGTCTCATGTTTTTAGTTGGATTACTTTTTTCTACTTTTTAATCTAATGCTTGCATAAAGTTTTTTTTTTTAAAAAAATAATATTTTTTTTTAATTTTAATTTTAGCCTAAAGTAAATTCTATTTGAATCTTCACTTTTACTTTAAAACTGAAAATATTATTTTCTTTTATCATATAATGTAATTCATATATATATATTAGTAATTGGTAATTTCTTTGTAACAACAAAGGTTTAAATTTCTTACTATTTAATGGGTACTATCTTCTCATTTCTATTAATTATTATGACAACAATCCATAGAAACATGTAATTATATATATATTCTTATCTTTGTAATAGTTTTATATTTTTCATTAACATGCCAAGTTGATTAAAAACTCCACTTTATATTACCATAAATTAATTATATCTTCTTCTTTTGATTCCAAATTTATGTAGTTTTAAGTTCTCTGTTTAGTTAAAGTTAATCTTTTGTTATATATTTTTATTTTATTTGAATTTTAGACATTACCATTTTATCTTACAAATATTCCAAAAGATTTTTATTTTTTCATTTCTTTCATTTTCTATTATTGTTTTTTTTTTAACGTTTATATTTAAATTTATACTTCAAATTAACATCCTGCTTAATCGATAAAAGCTGATGTTTATATATTTTTTTATTTAATTATTTTAAAAAAGTTTTGTGAGCAGAATATATGCAACTCCAGGATATGATTTTGTAATCCTAAAATCAACTTAGAATCAAAAAGTATAAAGAAAACAAAATTAAAATAATAACTTATATATATATGATAATAGATTGAATATTGTTAGCATAGAGAAATATAGACTGTTTTTAGATGATTTAGCTTTATGAGTACTAGTGGGTTTTGAAAATTATAAAAATGACTTTTTATTAAAGATGGGTTCATGTTTTACTTATAAACTTCCTTGACAACATATTGAATATTCTTGGTGTAACTAAGGCTGGGATTCTTTCATATGATATATATATATATATATATATATATATATATATATATATATATATATATATATATATATAATATATATATAATATATATATAAAAAAACCTGAAGCCTTTAAAGAGCTGAGTTTGAAGATATGTACATGTCTGAAGATTTGGATCTTTTTCTTAATATTTGAGAATTAGATAAATGCTTGGCTTCAGTTAATATTTTGAATCTAATGTCCTAGCTCCTCACTGATGATATATATATATATATATATATATATCATTCACTTATGATATATATACATATATATATAAGGGACTTGAACTCAGACTTTCAAGCAATCTAAACCTATCTACTTTATCTAATATAGCTGATATGTATGATCACATACATATGAAGAAAATAAATGATCTCCAATATACAGATTTTGGGCTGAAACATTAGTCAACAGTTGGTCCAGATTGCCATCTCCCATGTATATATACAATCAGGGCTTAGTTTAAATTAAGACAGCAAATCATTAAGTTTAATGGACAAACTTTAATCTTCTCCACCCTCCAACTTTTTTGCCTTTCATATTATTGAAAATCTAAGAATGGAATTTTCAACAAGGGTATGACAATAAAATTGACATCAACAAGAACTTCGAGCAGTCAATCCTCAGATTTTCAATGATATGAATGGCAGAAGAGTTGGAAGGTGAAAAAAATTGAAGCGTGTTCATTAAAGCTTCAACATTTTCTATCTTAATATAAAGTAAGGATTGATTATACATATGTGTGTGGGAGATGGTAATCTGGACCAATTGATGAATGGTGGTTCAGCATAAAATATGAATATTGGAGGTCATTTATCATTTTCAAATGTAGGTGATCATGTGTATCAGTTGTATAACATAGAGTGGATAGTTGTAGGAATCTTGAAAGTCTGAATTCAAATCCCATATAATTACATTAAGTTTACTATAGACAATATACATATATTTAAATATTATATATATATATATATATAACACGAATAAAATGCCCATTAAATAAAAACTATTATAATAACAATAAAAATAATAAATATAATGATAATTAACAATTATATATAGTCTTTCAATCCACAGAAGTACTTTTGGTTAATTCTTTAACTCTTTTCAATGGCTGTTAAATTCAAAAAACGTAATGGAAACAAATGACATCAACTCAAATTCTATGAATCCTGAATTTTAATGTTAGCAACTTATCTACTAATTACATTAATTTTATTTCTATTTATTAAAATTGCCTCCTTAATTTTTCTTTTATTATGGTTTCTCTCTTTATAAAGAATCATAACATTTTCCAGATCAAGTTTAAATTTATATTTACATGTTCTTTCATAATTTAAGAAAACTAAAGCAGTCATTAAATCATTATTTTTACTTTTCACATGCTTGTATAATAATTCATGCTCCTTTATTCTTTTCTCAATACTGCACCTTGATTCACTTATATATGATAATATACATTCACAAAAAATCTGATACACAACTTTACTTTTTTGCTTGTCAAATGTGACACTTTTAGAATTATTCATTAGCTTATTAACATTACTTGTAACACAAAAAGAAACAAACACATCCTTATAAATATCCTTAAAAAAAATTCACTTGATCAGTTGAAATATATGGAATAAATATCCGTTTTTTATTATCAATTTTTAACTCATTTAAATTAGTATAACTCCTTTTAAATTGAAATAAAGTATTATTAATCTGTTCAATCTTATAACCAACTTCAAGCCATTTTCTGGCAAACAATTCAATATTTTTTTTATTTTATCATACTAGTAATGACATAATTTTTCATTATGTAACAAAAAAGATCTAAAACTTGTCATATTATGCATAACTGGTATTTTTGATTTACAATTTATATATCCCTCTTTTTGCAATGATTTGATTATTAATATATAACTTAACATACTATTATCTATTGTAATAAATAAATTCAAATACTTAATACATTTTTCCTGTTCTTTTTCAATAATCCATTTCAAGATACTCAAGTTATTTAACTCCTCCACAAGCAAATTTATAGTATTGGTATTTCTGCAAACAAAAGTATATACTTTTAAGGGTATTAAAATTTATAAAAAATATGTGATGTTTTTGTTTATGAAAATACCAATACTATAAATTGGCTTATAGAAAAGTTAAATAATTTGAATATCTTAAAATGCACTATTGAAAAAGAACAGGACAAAAGTATTAAGTATTTGGATTTATTTATTACAAGAGATAATAGTATGTTAAGTTATAAATTAATAATCAAACCATTGCAAAAAAGAGGATATATAAATTGTAAATTAAAAGTTCTAGTTATGTATAAAATGGCAATTTTTAGATCTTTTTTTTGCTTTGTAATAAAAAATTATATTGTTGCCAATGTGAAAAATTTAAAAATATTGAGATAAATTTTCCAAATAATAACTTGAAGTTTATTATAAGATTGAACAGATTAACAATACTTTATGTCAATTTAAAAAGAGTTATTACAATTTAAAGGATTTGAAGATTGACAATAAAAAATGGATATCTATTCCATATATTCTAACTTCTCAAATGAAATTTTTTAAGGATACATATGAAAATGTGTTTCATGTTTTATTTTGGTTTACAAATAATATTAATAAGTTATTGAATAATTCTAAAACTGTCATACCTGTCAAGCAAAAAGTAATGTTGTGTATCAAATTTTTTGTAAATCTATGTTATCATATATAGATAAATTGAGGTGCAGTATTGTGAAGGTTAAAAGAGAATGAATTATTATACAAGCACATTAAAAGTAAAAATAGTAATGATGTAATGAGTGCTTCAATTTTCTTGGATTATGAAAGGACATGTAAATATAAATTTAAGTTTGATCTTGAAAGTGTTGAGATTCTTCATGAAGAGATAAACCATAATGAAAGAAAAATTAAGGAGCCAATTTTAATAAATAGAAATAAAATGAATATAATTAATATACAAACTGCTAATGTTAAAATTTGGGATATGTGGTATATAAGTTGATGATGTGTGATTTATTTTTATTTATTGAATTCAACAGCAGTTGAGGAATGTTAAGAAATTAACTGAAAGTATTTCTGTGGATTGAAAGACTGTATATAATAGTTAATTACCATTATATTTATTATTTTTATTGTTCTATATATATTGTACCCATTATAATTGGTACAGATAGTTAGGTAGGGTTGAATAAGTAGCTATATTTGAAAAAAATAGATTAGGTTATTTTTAGCATGTAATTTTAATATTATATATAGTAGGGGTTCAAACTCAGTAGATAGGAACTTATAAAGATATATTAAATATTTTAACTCATTTAAAGATAAATTAAATAATGAAATGATACAATAAATTGTTTAAAAGATAGTATTAATTTTGATTTATTATACTTAAAAGATACTATAATGATAGAATAGCCTAATTATGCCTGATAAATATTTTATATTATAGGTTTAATGTAAGTATGTTTGTTTAAAATGTTATTTAAATGATAGTTAATTTAATATTATTTTAAAATGTGCTGAAAGTATCACATGAGTAAAGGTGATTGTATGAATATTTGTGCTTTCAAAAAGTTAGGGATAGAAAACTTTAATTTTAACTTGTTAACAAAAATTTCATACACAATAAAGTGTAACAAATATAAAGACTAGAGATAATATTAGCAAAATAATAATTAAAATTATTATCATTTTATTTAAATTGTAATATTTTATTTTAAGTCAATTTCAGATTATTTAAATATTAAAAAAATGTTTTAATAAGAATATTTAATTTCTAGATAAAAATATTTAATATTTAAGGTATTAAATAAATTGATATTTAATATTGATGACTCATAGTTTTAAAACTTAATTTAAAAAATGATATTTATGTAGTTATGTAAATTAGCAGATTTGTACAAGCAGTGTTGACCAATGAAATCATTGGATTAAGACCAGTATAAAAAGAGGTTGAAGCCAGTCTAAACAGTGATTTTAGTGATTTAGAGATTTTCATAGATTCTTAGTGATTTACAGATTTAGTTTAAAATTTATAACTATATTTTTTTATATTGTGACAGTAATTTCTTTTAAATTATTATTTTATTAAAAAGTGTTTTGAAAAATATAATAGGAATAACTATTTAAATAATGATTCACTAAACACCAAAGTTCCCTGTCAGTCTATTCATATTTGAATGTAGCTTAGGACCTCAATAATTCTATGGAACATGATAGTAGCTACTTCAATATTGGGATAATAAACCCCAAAAGTCAAGAAATATACTACAAGACCAGAGAAGATTTATGTAAAAACTTTGAAATTTTTATATAGAGTATGTCTGGGGTGAGTGAACATGTTTTTACAATAACTTTATCATATTACAGTGAAAATAATTTATTAAAATCAATTAAGAGGAATTGGATATTTATTAAAAATTTTTATTGTAGTATTAAATTTGAAAGAAAGAAAAGAAAATTAAGACTTTGCATCTAAGTTTAGAAACTGAATTTAAAAACTTTTATACTATCATGAATGACTGTTTATTAGTTGATAGTAATAATTTACATTTAATTTGCCTTTAAAGTAATCAAAATGAACTCACATTTTATGAACTATGTATTTAAAGACAAATTGAAGAAGATGACTTTTGAATGTCTTTTATGCTCTTAAAAGAACATGCTGTTGATCAAATCAATAAGTAGATTATATACTTTAATAATTTTATTTGAAATAAGTGAGCTCAGATATATTTTTTTTTAAAGATTGAAATTACGTCAGATAATAAATGCTTTTAATGATATAGCTCTCTTTTACCTGAAAATGAAAAATATTTAGTGAAAAGATATATGTTTAACAGGATAAAAGATTGTAAATTTTTTTAAAAAAAGAAATATTTATTTTAATTCATGAATTACTTGTCTGTTGATAAATGTATTAAATAAATAATTTTTATTATATAATGGTTATGACTAATGTTTTTTTGACTAATGAAGACACAGATATTATTTGGGCTATGTTTACTACATTATATCTGCCATATATAATGGGAAAAGTCAAGAGATATGTATGTAAGAAAATATTTCAAATAAAATGGATTTTGAATTATTATTCTATGAAGATATTAAATGTTTAGATAAAATTTTCAGAAAGGACTAAAATAAACATTTTATCTTGCAGGATGGTTAATAATTTCCATGGATTTTGTTAGATTTAATTGAATATTATTATTATTATTATTATTATTATTATTATTATTATTATTATTATTATTATTATTATTATTATTATTATTATTATTATTATTATTATTATTATTATTATTATTATTATTATTATTATTATTATTATTATTATTCATATTGCTTGATTTTATTATTAAACAGTGGAATGAACCATTGATATAAATTATCATTGTGTGTATTTTTATAAAGGAATTGATGAATGCAGATGAATATTTTGCAAAACACCCAAAGATATTTAAAATAATTATTTAATGTGAATGCTTGAATATGCATATATTAGATATCTTTAATTTATTAATGTTTTATCTTTGTGAATGTTATCGGTTGAAATACAGAGAAAGATCTAATACTGATCTCTGAATTATATAATATTAAATAAATAAATGTATAGTACTGATATATGTATCTATCAAGATCATTTGTATTTATCAATATCATTTGTGCTTAAAAATGTTTTTAAAAAACTTCTTGAAATGAATTTAGATCTTTGTTGTTTCTTTAATATTGTTTTGGAAATTATTTTAGAATGCGGTTTGTATATTTTACGATGTGAAGTGAGTTATTCAGTGTAGAAAATGTAGGATGATGGTCAGAAGAGTAATATTTATATGAAAGCCTGGGTGTTAGGGATATGTTGAAATCTGTTGTATGTGAATTACATTTTCATACTTTAAAATTATTAAAATATACAGATAACACAGGGCTCTGTATCACTTTCCATTGATAGTTGTATTTCCTTATCATCAATAAGTCATATAATACAGCCATGACTTGAATCTTAGGTGCATGATGAATATGGACATATTATGATTTGTACTGTGTCCATGATGATATTATCTTATTTTTTGAGTCAAATTATATATTAGAAGTCTTAGCAATACAACATTGCCCCATATAACTATTTGAGTTAGATAGCTGGGTTTGAAGACATAGAGGTGTCTAAAATCTTCAGATTTTCTACTCAATAGTCAACTCTTAGATAAATGCTGGCTTTGGGTGGGTGTTTTTACATCTAGTATTTGAAGCTACCCTAGCACCTCTGAGGAGTGCCAAAGGTATGAAACAATGGTCAGGGGTTGGGGGTTGGTTTTCAGGTAGAGATATTTTAAATGCTTTCTCTTGGCTAAGCATTTATCTCAAAGCTTGTTGAGCAATTAGCAAAGCTCTTTGTTTATGTCATTACTGTTGTTTTATTTTATTTTGAAATGGCTGGAATGAAGGCTATCTTATTTTATTTCTTGTATTTATTGGTATGATTTACTATAAATATATTTTTTATGTTAAATAATGTTAATTCTTATTTTACTTTTGTAAATATTTTTGTAGTATTATGATATTGTTAATTTATAAATAAATTAAACTGTTTTTGAAATTTATATCTTAGATAAATTGTGATTTATCTGCATGTTGCTTTTTTGATTTCTCAATCTGCATGCATGATTCACAGAAATTAATAATTTGAAATATTACTTATTTGGCACATTATTTAGATATTATTTCTATTACATTTTATTAATATATAATTTTTTTCTACAGTACAGGCTTTTTCATACTTGCACTCCAATATGTACTATATAGGGGCTTGAACTCAGACTTTCACATGACCCTCAACTGTCCACACTATCTCATACTGCTGACACACTTGATCACACACATGTCGAAAAGATACACAATCACAAATACACATATTAATCAGAATTTATCAGTTGGGCCAGATTATCATCCCCACACATATATACAATCAAAACTCAGCTTATATTAAGATAGCCAATATTTATACTTTAATGGACAGGCTTCAATCCATTCCAGCCCACAACTCTTTAGCCATCCATTTTATTGAAAATCTAATGATGGAATGCTCAAAGCCCACATTGGCTTCAACCTTCTCATCCTACCCATGTTGACCACAAGTCACTCTAACCCCTCATGTTCAGGACAATACATTTACATACATATATGAGGGATGGGCAAGATCTTCCAGCACTATATTTTAATATATGATTTTTTTCTACAGTACATGCTTTTTCATACCTGCACTCCAATATGTAATATACAGAGGGTTTGAACTCAGACTTTCATGTGACCCTCAACCACACCTACTATCACATACTGCTGACACACACATGTCAAAAAGATACAATCTCCAATATACATATTTTGTGCTAAACCAGCACTCATCAGTTGGTCGAGATTATCATCTCCTGTATATGAGGGTTTTTTCCCCCTTTTTTTTTTTTTTTTTCCCCCTCCTTTTGCTGGAGTGGGACAAGGGAGTTGATGTTTTAAATCCAAAAAGAAACCAAAAAAACAACAAAGGGAGGGGGAGGAAAAAAAGTTTGAGGAGATGGAAAAAAAAATGAAGAGAAAAAATTGAGAGACTTTTATCCAGTAGTTGATTGACAAATAGATTAAAATAATGATGATGATATGATATATGCACACAATAAAAAATTTGTAACAAAAAATCAAAGTATAGCATAAAACCCTGTTCATAATCATTTTTGTTTTTGGGAATCAAGGTTACTTCTATGATAATTTTTACATTGGATCCTTGGAAGTGAACATTGGATATGATCGTTCTATTATATTTTAAATTCGAAAAACAGATATTTCTTTTATTATAAAAAACCAATATAAAATACATCGTTTTCTCTACAAATGTTAATCATCCGAACGATTTTAGTAACTGTTCTTAGTTAAATACTAAAAATATAAATTTTTATGCCGCATTTTTTTCTCTCTCCTTATTTAACATTTTTATATTTTAATGATAGTCATTTTCTTAAAGAAATATGTCATACATTTTAAAATTGATTGAATTTTTAAATTTTATTATTGTTTAAAAAAAGAAAGAAATGGAATCTTGAGAATTAAGTTAATCGACAAATTTTAGATTCATAAATGCATTCACCCCCTTCTTTCATTTTTATTGACTTTCATCTTTTAATCTCTTTTCTTGACATATTGGCAGGAACGGATTAAGAGCTGAATCTTTGATTGTGGATATTGTGTTGAGCTGAGCCTCCGAAGATACGGACTTTTTTTTTCCTAAAAAGAAAAAATTTAACAGTAATTTTTAACAGGAGATATATTTTATTGATTTATCATATTTGTCTAAAAATCACCATGGTAACTTGGAGTTGCACGGGTGATTATTTTGTAGACAAATAAAAACTACATCAAGTGATATTACTTTTCTAAATATATGAAAAATTTGAACTAATATTTTTTTTAGAAATATATATTTAAAAGAATAATATAATAAGAATATATTTTAGAAGAAAAATAACCTACCTAAAAACATTTATTCTTTTTCTATTGTTTTTACAATTCTTAACATATAAAAATAATCGAATGATTTATTGTTTGATAATTTATAAGAAGTTCGAATACAAGAAATAACACAGACTGCCCGTTTAATGAGCTCTGAACTTCAGAACCCGCCAATTCACTACTGCATTAAACTTCATAGGGCTTTATTTTTCTTCCTTTACACACACATATATATAGAATAACGTCTTAAATAAGTTTGCTTTCTGCCTATGAAAGTAAGCAGGTGAAATATTTTTAGAACTATTTCCATCAATCTTAATCTAGGATATGATATCCTAATAATACAATTTACAATCAATTTTTATATATATAATTCATTTCAGATATACTGTATTCAAAATCCTACAATAAAGTTTGTTTAAAACTATTTACATTTTTGAATGTTACAATAAATAATAATAATAATAATAATAATAATAATAATAATAATAATAATAATAATAATAATAATAATAATAATAATAATAATAATAATAATAATAAATAATAATAATAAAACAACCACTCACAAAAAAATATGATCAGTCTAACTCCAATAGGATAAAATAAATAAAAAGGAGAGAGAGAAATGTTCTAGAAATGATTGTTTTCAATGACTATACAAACCAATTTATGACCCACAAATACATCACATGCAGAACATGCTGGTGCATTTTTAGTCACTTAATATGTTATAATGTTGTCTTTTAACTACAACAGAAAACTTTTCCTTTTGAAATAATTCAAAACAGATAAATTATAGCTTTCTAATGTATTCTATTTTTTTGCCAGATCATCTCAGTAGAAACAGTTGACATTGTACTTAAAACCATCAAATTAATGGCAATCAATGTTAATAATGTAACATTCAATATAATAACATGGTTATTTCATGTGACTTGCACTTATTTATAGAGAATAGAAATGAGATTATATCAATGTAAACAGAGATATCTTTTAGCTTCTGATATTTTTAAGAAGCTATCAATTACTACTAAGTGACAGTTTCTTAGCAACATCAAAAGCTAAAAATAATTTCTGTTTACATGGATATAATCTTATCATTTCTATTGATTATTATAAAAACAATTTGTGGAAATATTTCAGTCAACATGCATTTTTCTTTATTGTTTTGAAAGTGATCCTTGTAACATTAGAATTGTAAACTATATTATCACTTTGAACATTTATTTTAAATTACACATCTTATAATGGCACTTAAAGTTAATAAATAATGACACAAAAAAGAAATAAGAAAAGCCAGTTATACATATTACCACCTTAACTACAAAAAATTGAGACAAGAAACAAAGAAGTGAAGATGAATTTTGTAGTAACAATACAATACAATCCATTAAATAACATGTTATTTTAACCATCATCAACCCACTGCATTAAAAGATATCTCAATGTTTAGTCTAGTTTTTTCATATTATAGGTTTTCATATTATAGATTCTTACCTCCACATTATTCCAAAAACTTCTTTATCTCACCCATACATATCACATGTTTTTGTACATCTTTTACATTTTTTTGAATTTGAGTTTCATATTTCAAGTGTCTATCTATTACCATCTCTCCTAGAATCATTTGGCATTCATCCTCATTTAAGTATCTTAATTCTACCAATAATATCAGTGATATCTATTTATTCATTCCATGGATATGTTTCTTTTAATTCCTTTTTGTTAATTCTATTTGCCTCTTCAGCATTGTCTGGTAGTATGATATTGTACTGATCTTTATTTTCAAGAACATATGCTTATTTTTTAATACTATTTATTATTACCAAAGCATACAACACAATTTTAATGTTGTGATAATATTTACCCATTATTTTTCTAACTATATGATGTCCTCATCACAGTGACTCTTTAAAGCTTTCAATTGACAAATTTCAAGGCCAAAAACATCATGAAACAATACTTGATTTAAATAAAATGACAACAATTATCATAGTCACTCTCAGCAATCACAAAAACAGAGGTGTCAAATGTCCAAATTAAACTTGCTGAACAACATTTATGATATTAAAGAGCAACAATATACCACATTCTGTCACCAGATTATGTCAACATTCTTTTAAATTTTCAACATTTTTATTAATGCATATAAATCATATGGTTAACAAACCATTTCCAAGTCAAACTTAACTGTTGATATCAAAGCACTCAATGCTTTAAAGTAAAATATCAGGACAGCATTTATTTTAAATAAATATCACTCAAAATGATAATAAAATAAAGATAGAATAAACACTTTAATTATGTTAAAAAAGAGCTTAATTTTCTCATTACAAGTTCAAACCACTATACTTCTACCTTTTGATGAATCATTACTAATCACTTAACTGCTTTTTAATTTAAGTTGTAAATAGATTGTTTCTGGATTGCACACTAGCTGCAAGCCATTCATACCTGCTCAAATATATAAAAGTATGGAAAAGAATACCTATACTTCTTTCACATATAGATTTATATGAATGACATTACAAACTATTATCCATAATGACAATTGTAGATGAGAAATATATGTAAAAAGAACATACTTCTCAAAAACAAACAATAATTTATTACTTGGAAAATGTTCAGATCGTAGAGAAGTTTGGTGTAAAAGAAAACTCATACACTATTTAGAATATCAATAAACTCATGGTAGATTGAAGCAGATTTAAAATAATGATACTTTTACTTCCACTTAAAAACACCCATCTTACAGAATTAATGATATTCATTTTTTCTAAATGAATCATTAGTATTCTCTATATGTTTTCTTGAAGTGGTAGAGTTGTAAATTCTGAAGCATAAGGTTCATGGATCAGTTTCAATCCTGTTAGTTCCAGTGCTCAAAATCATTATAAATTCTTGAACAGTAAATTGATTTGATTAATATATAATCATTATTATCCTTTTTTCCAGATGTTACAATGATTGTTTTCTAAAATGAAAATAGATTTATCTCATTTCCAATAGCAATCATTCACAAATGAGTATAGCCATTTTAAACTTGACAAAAATAATGGCAGAGAGAAAGATAAAAAATATACAAAACATAAAAAACCATGTCAAGCATTGGTGGCCCAGTGGTTAGCATAACTGCCTTCCAAGCGGCTGGTCCGGTTTCACTTTCCGGTCAATGCATTTGACACATTAAAAAAAGGAGTCAGAATTATCTGTATTCAATAGAAAAATAAAATGAAAAATTTTTAAAATAAAAAAAGGAAAAACAATTATTGAAGCTAGAATTTCTATGCAGGAGTCAGTGAAACAGAAAAATATGACTGTGAATAAAAGAAAGAATAATTATGATTAATTTATCAACTTCCATTCCTCCACACATTCTGATAACAACTGATCAAAGACAGCTTCCTCCTCCTGTCTCCCAAAACCAATTCTTTAGTTAACATGAGTTATAATCTACTGTCATCATCATTTATTTAGAAATTACTAATATCATGTTAATACAATTTGATTTACAAATCTCTAATCTTCTGCACTCACAACTTTCACACTGTCCACATTAGCTATATACTTTAATAATTATTATTAAACATTTACTGGACTAGAGATTATCATATAATTTCTAATCTGACATAAATTTAAGCTATTGTCTTTAGTGCAACTTGATATACAAATACCAAGCTTTCTACTTTTACATTTTTGATACCGTTCACTTTAGATAAATATGTTAATTATTATTACTAAACATTTATTGAACTAGAGAATGTCATATCATTTCTAGCTCATATATATATATATATTCTGAATTTATCATTTACAAGTTGATCTGCAAGTATCAAGCATTCTGCAGAGGCATTTTTCAGATAAATCCATAATTGATCATTACTAGTTATTTATTAAACTAGATATTATCACATTTTTTTAGCCGAGATACAAACTTTCAATACTGTCTTTACTATAAGTTGGATTTACAAGTGTCAAACATTCTGTATTCTCAACATTAACATCATACATCTCAAATAAATTCATTAATGATTATTATTAAACATTAATTTAAATGCATTTTGAAGTTTATTATCGTTTACAGCTATCTTTAATCAATAGTCTGTGATGTTTTAAGAAAATATAAAAATGATAATATACATGGAGGAAAAAAAGATGAAATAGTCTAATAATATCATGTGTTTGTGGATAATAAGATATAGATATATTAAGATTTAATGAGATTTAATGTTTATTTCTGGACTATGTGTGATATAATAATTTCTAGTCTAATGACTGCTTAATAATAATCATTGGTCTACTTATCTGGAGTGGTTGCTGTCAAAAATAAAAGTGCAGAAAGTTTGACACTTGTAGATCATCTTGTAGTAATGTTATAAATATTAGTAAAAATTATTAATAAATTAACACAACAATAATTTTTTATTCTTTCATGCTCTTTTATTTAATATTTTATAGTCATATCAAATATTTAAAAATTATCACTATAATATAAATAATTGTTTGTCTAAAAATAATGTATTTATATTTAAAAAAACAGCAATTGATTTAGAATTACCTAACAAATTTAAGTCAAGATGATTTTTAAAATATTTTAATAAAACCTTACCACTATAGGCTTCTCCCAATAACAACAAAAATAGAAAACATTCAGCAATTTTGGTCTAAAATTCAAATAAATTAAGATCTTCTACAAAATCTTATATATTCTATCTAGAACTGTTTTGTGTTATAAAGGAGAATTAATAAATCTTGACTCTGAATTCCACGATGGGATATCCATAATTAAGTAGTAGAAAAATCAATAAAAATAGAATAATTAAAGATGATGAAGAAACATGTTTAACAAAAAAAATGATATATTTGAAAAGAAAGTAAATATGGTGACCTTACCTTTTTCCATAAACAGATCCATATACCATAAAATTTAAGATAATGGCATTTTCTTCACTAAGTATTAACAAAGTTATATAGAAGATGTATTATTCTCCTACATTTTCCTAAACATTGATCATATATAAATATGCATTTGACAGAGTAGATAATTAACAATTTAGAAGACAAGGCATGATTAAGTTACTAAAACATGCTATTGTTGCTAATGGCAATAATGTTACATTTTTCTAAACATATGTGAAACTTGTTCTAAAAATTTTGAATAATCAAATTCTATCATATAAAGCCTTATCTTAATCCTAGTCTTAAATACACATCAATATTATGTTTTAGTGATCTATGTAAATACTGTATTAGCTAAAGTAATAAATAGTTTCTTGATAGTCCTGTGTGACTATTAGTGCTTCAAAAATTAATGTCTTGTTCATTGATTAAAATACTATAGACTTTAAAAACAGCAACATTGAGCTAAAGAGTAAAAAATTGTTAGGAGAGATATTTTTTTATAACCTAGGGTCCAGTAAATATATAACCATGTCAGTTTAATATATTATTATTAAAACCATCAAAATATGACATGATCACTATTTCATATGCTTATGCAGGTTGCTAATAACAATAGCAAACTCCCCATACAGTAGTCCCACCAAGTGCAAGCCTTTGTAATCAATGAATGCAGGAAAGTTTGTGCATAAAATCTTTATCCAGTACCTATTCATCCATTATCCCCAGACTAGTTTTTAGCTTGTGGATTTTATCAGTGAGAAGCCTTGAATTTGAGAGCATGGCACCTAGAACTTAAGATCTAATGCAACCTTCCAGCAGTAGCATTTTATATATTTGATTAACAATAGAGCTAAAATCCCAACATGAAATGATCTTTGATTGAAAATATTATTATGTTTTATGTTGGACTGCTAGTTTTATAGTTAACCAAATAGATAGAAGGTGACTGCTGGAGGGTTGCATTAAATCTTAAGATCTGGGTGCAGTGCTCTCAGATCCAAGGCTCTTCACTGATGAAATCCACAAGCTAGAAATTACTCTGGAAATATTGGATGAGTAGGCACTGGATAGGGATTTTTTGCACAACCTTTCCTGCATTTATTAATTATGAAGGTTGGCACTTGATGGCACTATTGTATGGAGTAGGTTATTTTACTTTATCTACATACATAAAATCAATCATATAATTAAATATACTTAATATATTCAATAGATGTATATTATATTATAAATTACAGCATTTAATATCTTCATTATTTTCTTACAAAAATAAAAAATTCTATATAATAGTTAAATTCTAAATTTAAAACTATGATAATAAATCAGTTTCAGTGAAACCTCTTTCATCAGCTGTCCCAAGGCTTTAAACATCACTGATTAAATAAAAAGATACAAAAGTGCAAAACAAATTGACTTTTCTAAATATTTATTTTATTGTAAACACATTTTGATTGTTTAAAATAAATTATTTTTAATTTTCAAAAAAAAAATACAAAAAAATTATCATGAATATGATATAATAAATAACTTTTTAAAAATTATATATATATTTCATTCTATTTTAAAGAATTGAAGATGGCTATTTGAAATAATCAATATATTATACAAAACTTAAGATATTTATGTTTTTTTTTTATTTTAAAAAAGTATTAAGAAGACATTTTTTAAAAAGCTAAAAATCAAGATAGAGAAGGTGTAAGCAAATAAAAATTGAGGAATATGACAAACTTCTAGCTAAGGAACATTATTATAGTAGAAAAAATTGGTAGTACTGTCAAAAAACCTTATATAGAAGTTTGAAATGTGTATAAAAAATAAATATATACATAGTCTGAAAATATTGTAATAAATATGGAAATAGAATAAGAAATCACTATGTTCATAAATTATTCAATAATTTGCATGTTAGCTAATAAGTTTGTAACATTATAGGGATATAAAAAATCAAATTAAAAAATATACATTGAAGAGATGAAAAAATGTAAAAAGCAGTAACATTTGTGTGTGTGTATATATATATATAAAATATAATGAGTATGCTAAAAGCTCTAAACAAGCTTGTCCAATAAATGCCACAATAAAAAGCATTTAAAAAGCTATATCCCCAAACTGGTTTCAAGCTACTGGCTGTCATCAGTGAGGTTCTAGGATATTCAGACACTAGATCAAAATACCATCTAAAGCTTAGAATTTATTTAATATTTAACTATTAAGTAGAAAATCTGAAATGTTCAGATATCTATTACGTTTGTAATACAAGCTTATTAAATTAAGTTATGTGATGTATGGCTTGATTTTTTTCTAATATATATATATATATAAACATATGATATAATGTCATTAATATTTTTCATATGTATAACTAATAACTTATTGAAATATAATTTATTGTTATTATCATTAGCATACTTTGTTATATTTAAAAGTAAATAAAATGTAAATATATAAACTGTTAATGAAAATTGTCTTCTATATAAAAGCTCAACCAAGAATTGGTAGCAGAATGAAATTTATATATACATATTTTTAATCTATACTTAATTTTCATAAATGAATGAATACAAAAGTGCTAATAATTAATATTTTTTGCAAAATGGGACACCTAAAATGTATACTGCTTCCTTTTTTAGACAAATAAGATATATAATAATACCTAATAACATTAACTTAAGTTATATTATGTATAGAAATGCTTACATTCTTTCAATTAATAAGATGGATAAGAAATCAACCAATCTTTATTGTAACTAACAGTATTGAAACTAGTTGACATCCCAATAATCATAAAATAATTTTTATTTCAACACCATCATTATGTTTAGTTTGATATTAAAGCTTGAGTATACATTTAGTTGTAACTTATTTAATATCTTTTTGCACTAAAAGTCAATAATAGTGATAATAATCATTATCTCATTTGCACAAAAATCAGAACATATATTCATGATTTATTTCATTTTAATGAAAACTTTCAACATTATATATTAATATGTGGGAGTATGTTGTCTTAAGCAAGTGGAAAGCAATAACAAATCACTTCCAAATAATGGCTTATTGCTAGAACATTATACTCTGTTATTCATTACCTTAATCTGTCTTCAGACTGACACCAAAATTGTACACTATACACTTTCAGTCACACAGTAAATTACTCTTTTAACAAATATTGTGTTAGGAATTGTAAATTTTCCAATCCATTTATAGATTTCTGATTGTGAGACAGATCATAAACTAGCCCAAAATTGCTAATATGGATTTACATAACTGTTATGTTACTAAGACATGGAATTCTTTTAAGTAGTGTATTATGGACACAAATCTATTTTAAAGTTTCTCTAAAAAGAACACTTATGTATGATCCTCTGACAGAGATATTATTAGTAACTTTATTAAAAAAAGTGTGGATTTTCTACTTGGCAGAATAGTAAAATAAATATAAAGCTTTATAAAGAATTTTAAAAAGTTGAGTAAGTGACACAAAGACTTAATAACTAATCTTTCTTATTGCATTGCCAAATGTATATCATAAAATATTAAATCATCCATACACTTTACTACTGTTACACAATGCTTTATTTACCACCTTCTTTTACAGTTTACAGTTTTGATTGGCCCAGAAATCTTCTTCAGAACTTTTATATCTCCTAACTTCAACTGCTGAATTTAGTAGTTGAAGTTAGGAGATATAAAAGATCTGAAGAAGATTGCTGAGGCAATCGAAACTGTAAAATGTAAAAGACAGTGGTAAATAAAGCATTGTGTAACAGTAGTAAAGTGCATGGATGATTTAATATTATATGACACAAAGTCTTAAAACAATGATTGGTGAATTAAAACTGTGAAGATGATATAGACATTTGTTGATCATTATCACTTTATATCTTTTTGAGACATTTTAAAATAGTGTTGATCTGAAAAACCAATTGCATGGCTTTTCTTACATAATGACAATGACATTTCAAACAGATGAGAATATATTTGTATTGTCTACTGAATACAATATTAATATCATTTATGTTATTTATTACTTTTTACAATGCTTTTTTACGCCCCATAATTGATGGTTTTGATTGCCCTAGCAAAAATTTAATTTTATTTAAATATTCCAAATACATTCAACTGTTAGTAATAGGATCAAACAAATTATCCACTTTAATGCAATTAACATAATTTCTTGTAAACCAAAATTTGGAAAAGCAGCAAGACTAATGAGATTTCTGGAAGATTTAAAATAAGATACAAAGATATAAGCTTTAAAATGTGGACTCATAAAGTTGTTTACCTAATTTTAAGGATGTTTCTATCATTCCAATTTTTACAAATAAAGGATGATAGACAAGACTGAGTAATTACTGTGAAATATTGATTGTTAACCAATAATAAAGATTCTTCCTATGATTTTGTTGAATAGATTGTTGCCAACAGCAGATGAATTGTTATGTGAGACTTAATACGGTTTTAGAGAATGAAAAAAATCCCTGAAGGCAAAATTTTGTTATATGGTAACATGTAAAATGTGTTCATAAACAAAATAATGATTTGTATTTTCTTTTATTAAATTGACTTGGTTAATAGAGTAGGTTTATGACATTTTTTAAAATTAGTTGGATGTCTATGAAAATTAATTCACATCATACAGTTTCAACATGATGAATAGAAAGGGAATGATATTAATACATGTGCTGATGCATTTAAAATGAAAACTGCTATTAATCAACTATATGCACTTATTTTAACATTGTTTTAATTTATGCGGCAAAGGTCTTGGAAAATGTTTATAGGTGGCTTAATTAAAAAAGTGTCAAGATACAATATGAATTAGATAGAACTTTTAATTTAAACTGAATTGATTAAAACTAAAAACACAAACATCTTTTTGGTTTTTGGATTTATGGTGAGTATTATGCTTTTCTTGCTAATTCAAAAGATAATCTGCAGAATATACTTAATGCTTTGAGTGCAACATAAAAAGACCTTGGTTTAATAATTGTAACAGAAGAAAAATATTCAGAAATTTTTGCTTTAAGAATATTAGTCCATTTATATATTGTGGGTTTTAAATAGAAAGCTGAATTAAGATGTTGAGTAGCAGCACTGGCTACAAGATACTGCCATTGATTAAAAAAGTTAGAATATTTTATTTCAGTGATATTAAAGAATCTTTATTTTAACAAATTATTTTATGGAAGAGATTTGGATTTCTAAAAAATGTAATATTAAAACAACAGAACAATTTCATTTAAGAATATAATATTATTATCATCCATGTTCTTTATTATTTTTTACAATGCTTTTTTACAATTCACTATTGACGGTTTTGACTGCCCCAGCAATCCTCTTCAGAACTTCACTATTGACAGTTTTGATTGCCCCAGCAATCTTCTTCAGAACTTCTACTTATAAGGCTTTTTACAATCCCTACTGACAGTTTTGATTGCACCAGCAAACATTCTTTGGAGCTTCTACTTATATTTCCAAATTTCAAATTCATTTAGGGTTGCTCTATGAAATTCTAAAATATAATGGCATAATCATGTAACCAGTCAATGTGTTATTCAGATACTTGGATATGAATGTGTGATATGAATGAATTACATGTTTCTTAAAAAAATATATTATTGAGCATGGTTCTCATAGGAAAAGCTGACAACATTTATATTATAAAGATTATTTCGATACAATAAGATTATTTTTGATTGTTTCAGTAGAAAGATATGGCAGAGATTAAAATAGAGAGCTACAAATAGACAAGGTATGAAGTCCTTTAGAAAGAAAAGTTTGCTACAGAAGGTAAAGTGCTAGTATCTGCCAATATCAAACAAATAGAATAAAGAATTATGTTCTATATACACACATATTTGTTTTTCATGGATTGATTATCGCAAAAATTGCCGATAACGTGTTGTTGTTGGTGGTCTGTCATTGCTATTAATGATGACGATGACATTGCAGATAAAAATATATAATTTGATATATGTTTTAAGAAAATATCTATTTATATATCAGCTAGTATTTACTACATTGTTATAGTCAGTACTACGGTACTGAAATAATTAAAAATAATTTTTTTTTTTTCTAAAATTATCTTTATTTAGAAATATATTTTACTAGTAGAACGATCTGGACGTTACAAGATTACTTACAAATATAAGTACGTTTACGCTAAAATTTTAAAAAAAAATTAAATCATTCCAGCGCTTAAAATTAAGTATATGATAAATTAGGTCATTCAAAATAAATATTTTTTCCACCAGAGGACATTTCTGTGCAGAGCGACTTCCACTTCCGCAAGAGCATTCTCCATTTCTAAGATTCCTGGGATAGCTTTTAAAAAAAGTTTGCTTCTTAAAAAATTTTAAAGAAGACACCTGATACCTCATTAAAAAAGAAAAACATTGCTAATTGCTTATTAATTTTTTTCATCTTTGTCATCAATTTTTTTAAAGCTACGTTTCTTTTTTAATTATTTACATTCTTATTTAATTGATTAAGCACTGCTCAATTTATAACACTGCGTAGGTCTGACTGACACGACCCTGTTTGTAAAGGTTAATTTACTACTTGCATACTAATTAAAACTTAACTAACGCTTTTAGAGATAGAGGGAGATTTGACTAACTAGTCTTTTGTCACTTTCATAGATCAACAAATTTATATTGAAAGTGAGACGTGTCAAAAGCGCATCAGGAGGATGGTAGGATAAAACCCTGGAATAAATTGCAAATAATAAAGAACCTTTCAATCATCATTAAACCAAGAAAAGCAAATAGAATAAAATCATTTCTAGCAAACTAACAATCTCGACCGTTTGAATTAAAAACAATTAGCACTTACGAATAACCTATAAGCAATGACATATAATATAGTATTCATCAGTTTAAAAATATTTTTCATATACATCTTTGGCCCATTCTTGAAACTAGTCACTTACAGTTCTACCTTTTAATTCAGAGTTTTCTTCTTTACAAACTGGAACATTGCTTCCACATCTAAATTTCATTTTTCCTTGCTTGCCTAGAGTTGATAGCTCTTTTATTCAATTTTTGCTTCTGTGTAGACCAGAAGTGCTCAACCTGCAACCCGAGGGCCACATGCGCTCCAGGGTAGCCATAAATGCAACCCAATTCAAAATCAGAAACTTATTTAAAACATGAGATGTTTTTGTGATTATGTGTCACAATGAGATTAAAATAAATGTGTACACACACTTAAATACAATCTCAAATATCCCACTATTTTTTTTTCTTTTTCTTTTACTTTAATATATATATAAAGTATCAACGGTGTTGTATTACTTAGATATGTACACTTTTTACAGTAGTTATCCTAAGCTTAGAGCCTAGCTTGAAGATTTTAATAGACTCTCCGAAAGGGTCTCTAAATTATTGGGATTATTAATTAAGAACTTTTTGCTTATCTGTGGAAGTGGATATCGCGAAAATTAGGCAGAATCTATTACTTGCTTATTAGCTTTCAATAATATTCGTATATTTCATGTGTGGCCTAAGACAACTTTCCTTTTCTCAATGTGATCTAGAGATGCTAAAACGTTGGACACTTCGGCTGAGGACATTAATACGGCGAAAATGTTAAGTATATATACACCGAGTATATGTGTGAGCGGGCTAATATCTGAGCGTAACTTTTACTATAATTAATATTTACTACTTCAAAATAGGTTTTTAAAATGTATTTTTTAATTTATTACTTAAGATTCGGGTTTTTTATATATAAATAAGTAGTCAATAAATAATCAATGAAATGTCATTGTGAGCATTTTTATGTTGAATATAATTGCATGTTCATACACATACATTAAAGATAGCAGTTACACATGCAAGTAATTTTGTTTATTATTTTTTGGGATATATTTTTTAGTTAGTTTATATATATGTTTTTAATATATATATAATAGTGTATATATAGAAATAGAATGCTATTCCGAAACCCATGAATTTGAAAACTTAAGCCAATAAACATCACATGACCACCACTTCTTATGCTTGTGTACAACTGATATTAAAACAAGCAAAACTCACTATACATATTGCCACACACAGCAAGCTAGAGTAATCAATGGATGCTAGAAGGCTTGTGCATAAAATCCTTATCTAGTGCTACTCATCCAATATCCCTAGACTAGTTTCTGGCTTGTGGCCTTTGTCAGTGAGGGCACTAGATGGGGATTTTATGCACAAGCCTTCTGGCACCCATTGATTACTCTAGCTTGCTGTGTGTGGCAATACACATAGTGAGTTTTGCCTATTTTAATTTGAAAACTTTTTTATTTTGAAATGCTTTTCGATTAGCCATCTCAGCATAACAAAAATATATGCAAAAACTACAATTTTTGTAGAGTATTCACTAATGATAAAATGGAACTGTTAACATACAAGTCAAAATATATTTAATCATATATCTGTAATACATATATATAATCAGAGAGGATTTGAACCCAAACTTTCAACCTTCCTTTAGTCACCCATTTCATCTTAGATAACTGTATGTGGTAGTGTACATCAGTTATATTAGGTGGAGTGGATTACTAAAAAAAGCTTGAATGTCTGGGTTCAAATCCCTCTGACTATAACTAGCTTAATATGTATACTATACTAGTATTTACATATTATATATATATATTAACTGTGCACCAAAAATAAAACCAAATGTGCCCTTCCAGATTAAAACTTTATTTTTAAAACAAATAAAAATAAGCAAAAAATATGGGGGGGGGGGGATCTATCTGCTCACTTTTAAATTATTCTGCACATGCCCCAAGATAAGTTCTTAAACAACATACCAAAAGGGTAATCTTCCATTATCAAGTTTTCTGCTACATATACCATGTAAAAAATTTTTGTAGAGATTTTTCCCCTATGGTTAATCTTTTTATCAAAAAAAATATCACATGATCTCATATGTTTATTCATATGCTTCCAATAGTAATTATTTTGCCATATTCTAAAGCCATCTACTTTTAAGCTTGAATAATCAATAAAAAAAATGCTTTAAATGATATAAAATCTTCATTTTGGCACCGCTATTACTTCAGCTTTGCTTCACTATTTTTCAGTCATCTCCAATGTTAGTTTACTTTGTACAGTTTTTTTCTTACATAAAAGTCATTAATTAAAATTATTAATTTCAAAAAATTCTGAAGATGACAGTAATTTCCAGATCTCATGCAAATAAAGCTTTAAATTTGAACATGAGAGCAAGCCAAAATGCCTTATATGGATCTAAAAACAAGCTCTCAATGGCTGATTGGTAAATTATTTGATCTCAAGGCAGTTCTGAATGTATGTTTTGTAAGAGTATTTAGAAAAGAAATATTGTAATTTGAAATAATTTATTTAAATAGTTAAGCTTATTTATAAAATATATTTGTAAAATATTTATTTTAAAGCAAAAAATACTGGTTTATAATTAGATTTTATTTTAAATATTTGTTTTTAAGAAAACAAGTCATAAAAATGTAACTATAGCACAACCCAAGCTGTTTATTGGCTAACAAGAATGACTTTCATAATCACCAATAGATACATTTATTGGAAAATTTTAATAATAATGAATTTAATTTTGAACCTTACAACATATTTCCATTATTTTCTGATGTGTCAATTAAAATTTGTTTTTATTTTTAAAATGGAATTCAAATAAAAAATATTGCATTGTACAATTTTTATGAATAGATAAGAATATGGTCCATAATGAAAAGCACAATTATTATAATAACTAATCTTTCTTATTGTATTGAAAATGTATAATCATCCATGCAATGCTTTATTTATCACCCTCTTTTACAGTTTCAATTGCCCCAATAATCTTCTTCAAAAATGTTTATTTCTTTATTTTTTTTAGGAGATATAAAGTTTTGAAGAAGATTGCTGGGGCAATTGAAACTGTAAACTGTAAAAGAGAGTGGTAAATAAAGCATTGTGTAATAGTAGTAAAGTGCATGGATGATTTAGTATTATATGAGACACAACTGTTATAGTTAAGAACTTCATTTAATACTTAATTTTCTATTTTGAAAAATTCAAATATTAACTTTTAGAATATCCCTCATTTAAAAGCAATAAATAATGTAAATATTATCAATATATGGTATTTAAAAAAGATTTAATAATAAAAATAAAATTTTGTAAATATAGACAAATTTGTTAATAGTCTTTAAACAACAAAAGGAGGAGTTGGGTCTTAAACAGATTAGTATCATTTTTATAATAATAAAATTGTGAAGCAATGTGTCTTTTTATCATAAAAGTGAATAATCTCAATGAAAAGAAATTGTGATTTATCTTCTTCCATTACTAAAAATATCTATCTTTTAAAAGAGCCACAATAATTAATATGGTCCCGTGGCTTTGGTTTAGTTGCTTTAGTCCATATTATATATATATTCTCTAACAGCTTCCCATAAACTTGCATGGTTTACAATTTTTAATGAAATTCTTAATTTTATATTACTTTTGGATGACAAGACATAGCTTCTCATCAACTCTTTGGCTCTTATTGGCCCTACATAATTGAGGAAAATTAAATCAAGTCTTTTCATTTTCAGTTGTCATTATTGCAAATAGTCACCATTTAATTTCTTCATATAGCAAGATTTGTTATTGCATTCCAAAATAATTATCATTATTTTGGCCATTTTTTAGTTAATTAGATGTTGGTAGCTCTGATTACTATTGGTTCAGCTTGATAATATTTTGCTGTGCAATTCATTTTATCAGATAATATTAGTATACTTTATTTTAGTTTCAGGTTTTCTGGATGTCTGCTTAATCAGGAATTTGAGAAAATGTATCTGCATTCTGAATTATTTTTATGTTCATATAGTTCAGTTTATAATCATATGCTGTTGTAAATTTTAGTTATCATTACTTACATCAGCATATGATTATAAATTGAAGTATATGAAGATAAAACTCATTCCAAATGCAGATACATTACTCAAATTCCTAATAAAACTCAAATCAAGATGTGATGCTGAAATAAAGTATATTAATTTTCTCTGATAAAATGATTTGAATAGCAAAATATTATCAAACTGGACCAATAGTAATGACAGTTATCAAAAATCTCATTAGCGAAATAAACGGACTCAAAAAATAAGTTTTTTTAAAAAAATTTGCTTATTTTTATTTAAATATGTTTGTTATAACAATCAAAGGTCGAGCTTACATTTTATGATGAAATTTTAATTTTGTAGCAAAAAAAATCAAGTATGCAATCATAAAATAGGACCACATAATCCAGAAAATATTAGAAAATATACACTATTTTAGGATTATGTTTATTTGAATACAAGTATGATTTATATACTAGGAGTTTAGATATAATTATCAGTGATTTGAACATAGACTTTCAAATTCTTTTCAGCTATCCACTCTATCTTATACAACCAATCCACATGACACACACATATGCAAAATAAAGATCTCCAATATACATATTTCATCAGTTAGTCTAGACCATTATCTCCCACATATATGTATAATCAGTGCTCAGTTTATATTCAATTGGCAAATCTTCAAACTTTAATGGACAGGCTTCAATCTATTCCACACTTCAACTCTTTAGTCATCCATCCCATTGAAAATTTGATGATGGGATGCCCAAATTCTTGTTGATTCCAATATTATTGTTATGTTTATGGTGACTGTAAGTCAATCTGACCCTCATTTATAGGACCTTATCCATTTAAATACACAGAAGAAGGATGTCAGGATACAGGCTGAATCTGTAATACCTGACTAGAAGTGTAATTTATATACTTGGAGTTTAGCTGTAATTATAGGGGATTTAAACACAGACTTTACTCTATGTTTTTTTTATTTTATAAATTGGAATTGAATGTCCTGTGTGGTTTAGTGCAGGGATAGAGTTGTAGTTTCTGGAAATCAAACTTTATAATCTCAGCCCACCTTTGTCACTTCTGATGCTCAAGCTTCTTCTGAACTCCCAAGAAATAAAGCCACTTAAGATTTATTATTGGAATTAAATAAGATATCTATCTCTATATTATTCACCAATATACTTACTGCTCTGCATAAAATCTTTAAAATTATCTGTTAAAAATAACAATTACATTCTATTTATTAATTAATGTACAGTTGGCACAATTATTGGCACACAGGTTAGTATTTTTGATTTATAGTATTATATTATAAAAGATTTATACATTAATAATCAATGATTCTCAAGATTTAACATTTCATCATGCATACTTTTCGATATTCATTAGCAGTTTTTTTGGATTAAATTTCCAACTTTTATTTTAATGACTTAATTTATTTTTTTCTTGCACATCAACAATTTTCAAGTTATTGTCTAGAGATATAAATTTACAAATGAAAATCGTTTGTGAAAATAATATTTCAACTTTTCAAATATAAAACAAAAAGTAACAGATTGAAATTGCCATATAAGTGCATTTCGAAATAAAATAAAATTTATTTGAACACCATTTGTAAAATCTGAACAAATATTAATTAAGGATGCATAAAATGACAAAATTATATTTTAAAATTTTTAATTTTATTTATAATTATTTTAAGATAATAAAAAGAAATAGATCAAGTAGGTTATGAGAGATGTCCCATTTTAATCAATCCCAACTTCTTGCTTTGCATTATTACATTTCTCTTGATTTGTATATTCATACATAAACAAATATTTTTGAATAAAATCTAAATCTAATCACAATATTTTTATCAATAAAATAAATATTATATAAATGTTTTGCTAAAATCATCGTAAATATATTAAAATTATTGAAGATATATGATATTCCTTTTCAAAGATCAACTAAAAATAAGGACTAGCATAAACTTTTACAAAGGCTCTCTAGATTTGAGAACAAAGAAACTACCAATCAGTCATATGTTTGGCTCATTTGTATTAGATTCTCTATATAATAGTGAAATCTTCAGAATATTTTTATATTAATAAATCAATTGTAATTTAGTTTCTGTAGGTAGCTCAAATAAATATAAAAGTGGTAAATGAGAACGTGAATTTAAACTGAAATATCAATGGTATAAACACAAAAGATATAGGAGAGTCATTTGAAAAATTAAACAAACTTTTAATAAAATATTCAAAGTTTATGGTATATTTAACTCTGTCTCAACATGTTAATTTTTTTATTATGTAAAGACTATTATAATTCATTATTTTATAGAAATATTTTTGACTTATGGTGAGGATGTAAAATAACTTACAAACTTTATCACCAATAGAATCTTTACATTTGACAGTGAATAATTACATCTATCTCTCATCAATTTAGAAGTTTTGGATTTAATTATGGTAGTGCATATTCTCTATGGATAATCTGCATTGTCTAATAATCAAGATGAATACACCAAAAATAACTTTGCCAACATCATAAAGATGAATCAAAAATAATATGTCTAATAAACTTCTAATCCATCAAGATATTATTTGTCTGTTATAAATCAAAGAAAAAATAACTACAATCGGGATCTTTAATAAAATGAAATGTAATCAAGAGTAAGCATTTGGTATGATCACCTAAGAATTAGGAAAATCATCAGTGTAGGGGGAAAGCATGAGTAACTTGGACATACATTCTCACATATGCTGATGATCAAATATATTGTAGCCAATTCCAGCAGAAAAGTACCTTCAGTTCTGCACAAAATGCAAGAAAATGTCTACAATTATCTCCCCAATGTTAATCTCTTCCAGTTGAAAACAAAAATCTTCTCACTTTATCTTGTCTTTATTGTTCTTTTTGAATGAAAAGTGTTTCAGAATACAAGTATTATATATCCTTTTAATTTTCTTTTTATTTTATAAAAATGCATTTTCCAACTGCTGTTTCATGATTCTGTAGGTATCATCATTTTAAAATTTTTTGTCAGCATACTGATTTGGACAACTAACAAGAACCGCTTTACAAATACTTTGTCATTAATGTTAATAAATGTAGAATATTTTATTGCTTTTCGTCTGTTTTCTCATTTTAATGACATATATTGCATTGCTTACTGTCAATATTTTTCTAATCTCATTAGTAAAAGAATTCTTAGAAATCTGGGTCTCAGTTTATCAAAGTGTCATTTCATGTTCAAGAAATATAAAGCATAACCTTCTTCACTTGGTATATTCTTTCTTTGTTTTGAACTGAACAAACAGCTGTTCTTTAATGATACCATATAAAATATAATATCAAGATGTATTATATTTTCTTTTTAATAATTTATTGGAGTAATTTGGCAAGGTACCCTTTACATTACCATTCTTCGAACAATACCATAGGAACAATTGGGGAGCTTAATCTTTTAAATTACATGTCAAATTGACCAATCTATTTACTAACTCTTTCTCATGTAAAATATTTCTGAACCTCTTATTGGATTTCTGTGTTACTTAACACTTTAAACACCATCATTCCTTTTACAGTTTAGGCTTGGGTGGTATCCAAGGCATGGCACTTCTAAATTGCTGTTTCTCCATATAAAGTTATTCCTAATTCTTGTGAGAATTTATATTTCAGTTCTTTCTGTGTTTTCTTTTTTACTAATGAGTGGATTAAATATATGTCTTCTAATTATGTTAGTACTTTTTAGTCTAAAAAGCATACTTTCCTCATAATTTTTATATCATGGTTCTTTTCTACTTGGATTGTTTTGCAATACATTATTCATGTCTATCATATTCAGCATCTCACTTTTTTGTTGATTTTATAATCTATAATCTTTATCATCTTTCCCATTTTATATGAAAAATTGTGCAAGATAATTCAGATTGTCTAACCATCAGACAAAGAACATGTCTTTAAAATCTTCAATATTTATAATTGATGCAGAAAGAACTTTGTATAAATTTCTTTAATTTGTAGTCTATATATTTCTTATGATACTTAATAATATATTCTGTCTTGGTAATCTTCCATTCAAAAAAATTCTTGAAAGTTATTATTATTTTTTTAATCAGCTATTTCTCTTAATTACTGGATACTTCTTGTAGATGTCCATAGGCTTTGAGCTTGCTGCGAGAAAAATAGTTTTCTAAACTGTCAAGTGACTTCACTAGAATTTTTCCTGTTCTGAATATTTCAATTCTCAAAAATTTAGTAGCTATCTCTTGAATATAGCCTTTCTACTCTTTCAAGTTGATATATTCTTATTAGCATTACTTCTTTTTTTTATTTTGCAATAAAGTAGATAAATTAAATATCTCTTTCAAGGTTGCCCATGTGGTCATATATATGAGAGAATTGTTTAACCGTACTCATGATGAAGAAAAATAAATATTGCCTTGTAATACTTTCAATATTATTAAACAAAAAAATAGTATTTCATTATATATATTTAATTAATAATATTAAACGCACATTATTATATTAAGTAATATTTACTAAGGCTGTAACCTTAGGAATAAGCGTCTGAAAAATTCGAAGGTAAGGACCTCTACAGGTCTTATCTTTGAAATTTTCAGATGCTTATTCCTAAGGTTACAGCCTTAGTAAATATTACTTAATAATATTGTAATAGAATAAATTGTATTATTAATATCTGAAGGATTTAAATTTAGGGAAAAAACTAAATAATATTTTGTGATAAAGAAAAATAATGTAGTAAAATAATTTCATCAGTAGCTAAGAAATTTAGGAAAGATGAAAAATGTAAGCACAAGAATGTTGGAATGTGTGCTTAAATTCTGCAGTATTTAAAAAAAAAAAATTCATAAAATAAAATATAAACAAGGTAATTAAAGCCAGTACATTTTGATTTTAAAAAAATAAAAAATTAAAAAAGATTAAGATTTTATTTTAATATTTGTACAAGATTGAATTTTATGGGGGGGGGGGGTTGTAGAAAACAATAAAATAAAAATATATATAATTAGATAGATCTAGCATAGCTCTTAGCCCAACATGATTTAATTAACGAGTAAAAAAATGTTTATTTAAATGTAATTAATGGTTCTTGAAGGTTTTGAAAAACAAATGAGATCACAGAGCATAAATAAAGGTATGGGCTTTTTGAAGCTTGTTTATGCATGATAATAAAGCAGCCAATGTGACTCTTACTGCTAAAAAACTAGGAAAAGCAAATAACTGCCTAACCCTTTGACCCCCAGTACGACTTTTGTACGACTTTTCTAGAAATTTCTATTTTGAGCTGAGTTTACGCGTAAATGGTAAACGTCTCACATATGCACTATATGTCATTATTTGCGCGATTTCAATATCTACCTGAAAATCTAAGAATTTTTTCTGTATGACAATTTTTAGATTTTTTATGAATATTTTTAGCGAAGTGTACCTAAAAAAATTTTTTTATTTTATTTTTATCAGTTTATTTATCGTAAAAAAGTTATTCCACAATGGTTGGATCAATTACTGAATATTTTATTGTGATTTTCCGTTGAAGTTGTCCGTGATTCTGGGCCCTCTTCTCAAATTACGTTTTTGAATAACGTTCAAGGGTATGTAATTACTTTTTTTTATATTTTTTTTTTTATAAATTATAATATTTTATATTTACTAAAACAAATAAATATGTTATAGAATAATAAATTATAATATTTTTGATGTACTGAAACAAATAAACATTTTTTGATAACATTCAAGAGTATGTAATTACTTTTTTTATATACTTTTTTTTTTATAATTATAATATTTTCTATTTACTGAAACAAATAAATATGCTATAGAATAATAAATTATAATATGTTTGATGTACTGAAAGAAAGAAATATGCTATAGAATAATAAATTATAATTTTTTCAAATAAATAGGCTGTAGAATGGAAAAAAGTTGGGGACTGGGGTATCTGTCATTGCGTGAGCTGACGCATTTTTTGGCATGATTATAAATGTGAATAGTGTATCATGCATGACCAAGTTTGAATTTATGGATGAATTATTGCATCAGTGCTAAAGTTATGACCCACAGGATATTGTATAGATGTTCTGGCTTCCTCAATCTATCCACTTATTGTTACAGTGCCATGTATTTGAACTCGGCCTGTCTTCGTATTTTTTATGCAAAATAATAAATATATTTATATACAAGTTCATGCTACACAACTGGAATTTCATGTAATATAGGATATTTTATACACACTTTCTGGCTTCATCAATCCATCCACTCTGTATTATAGTGCCATGTATTTGAATTCAGCCTTTCTTCCACACATATAATCATTGTTAATAATAATAAAAAATTATCTTTATTGATTTATTTTTATTCATTTTATTTTTTATGAGTTTATTTATTTATTTTTGAATTGCACTGTTCTATTACTTTGTTCTCCATTAAAAACCATTCATATTGTTATAGGTACTTTTGAACAAATGGACACATCTGGCTCTAGAAAAAAAATGGACCACAGCAAGGCCGCTGTTTTAGTAATTTTCTCAGTGAAAAATTACCTCAGGTAAGTCTTACAATACATCTTTTTTTTTAAAAAAATTTGTGATGGATGTGATGAAGCTGTTTATGAAATTGTCATTTTATCATTTGAATTTCAAAATTTAGGATTTGTGAATCAGTGTAAAAATGAACATTCTTAAAACTATTAAAAATATATATTTTTTTAACTTTTTCTTTATGAAATGATTATTTTAACAGCTTCATTACATTCTTTCATATATGACTGTACTTTTACAGCATGTTTTTTTTATATTTATTACATTCAAACACAAAATATTTAAGTTATTAGAGTTAGGGTAAATTTTTCTAAAAATTAACAATGGCCGCCTGGTTTTCAATGGGCTAAAGTCTATTTTGGAACCAATATTTGTCAACGTGAATGCTATTCTAAAGAATCTTCAATTCACACTGTTATTGCAAATATATTATAATGATGTGCTAACAAGTATTTTGCACCAAATTCAATAAATAAAATTATATGCCATAAAAAGAGAAGATTCAAAGCTGTCAGAAAATCTTATATATGACATTCTAACCTTGTCTTCAAAAAAGTATATGTTAATGAGGGAAATCTAAACTATGAACTATAGAAACTATATGAAAAACTATTGAAAGTATTTTATTAGACACACTGCATTGTTTTATGATTTGAAAATATTTCCTAAAGAATGGTTTTCTTGAGAATAGAAATAAGAAATCGTATGAAAAATTTTATTATTATGAACTGTCAATAAATTGTTATTGTCATTTATTTAAATATTGCAAGATTTCAATCATTTTTACATAAATCTGTCAGGTTAAAATAACACATCCACAATTAGTTTATGACCAAGTATTATAAATAGAAATAATGTATTGGTTGATTTAATCAGTGAGATGTATAAAATTAGCATAAAGACTAAAAACAATACAAAACAAAAACTGTGATGAACCATATTTGCATAGTAAAAAGACATAATCCTGGGGCATTTCCTGATAGTATTTATCAAGTGGTGTCCAAAGTTTGATAATAGTCATGAATTCAACCTTTAAAAATGAAGTATATTATTGATTTAACATTATTATGCGTACTGCATATTAACATATAGACTACAATACTTAAGGTATAGCCCCATCAAGTCATTGTTTGGTGTGGTATCATCATTTATCTCTATCAAACCTGACAATTACAATATATGTTGCATTTTTTATATTATATCTAGATACATCTTTTTATGCTTAGAATTTTCTAATTACTTCTTGAAAACGTGTTTTATTTTATTTATATAAATTGTTTGAATCTTTATTTTTTGAGTCAACACTGCCTTAAAGCTATTATTGTTTATCTTTCTACTCTTGGGATTCTTCCCGCCTAGCTGAAATGGGTCTTTATATTTTTCCATCATCTTTCTCATTTCTTCCATTCCTTCTTAAACATTTTGCTGTATCCCTATTTAAATTGCTCTAATATTTCAATTATTCTTTTCTCTTTTCTTTCAATTTCACTTTGTATATTCTTTACATAATTTTTCTGATCTTTTTTTTCATTTTTGCAATAAATTTCTTGGCATAACTGAAATACATACTAACTACTCACAATTCTGAATATTCTTTTCATACAATTATTATTCTCAGCATTTTTCTTTATCTAATCTATCTTTTTTCCTTCCTTTGTTCTATAATTCTTGAATTTGTAATACAAGAACCTTCCAAATTCTATTTTTATTTTCTTATTCTGATTATTTTTTTAAGTATCTTGATGTTTTACTTATCTATATTATTTAATATTTACTGGGATAAATCTGTGGATTCAATTGTCCCTTTTTTGTATATGGTTTTATTCATTTCTTCTATCATTTTTATTAAAGTTACCAGCAGATTATTATTATTTATTTGCTCTACTTTACACTGAAAATACATTAAAGGTTTATTTAATTATCTTGCCATTTTTAATTGCTTATAAATTATTAAATAGAATTACATGTTTTGTGAAATGATATTAACTCTTAACAGCTCAAGTGGCATGTAATACCACACAAAATTTTTATATGCCATAATCTTTTAGAATTTTATGAATTGAACAGTCTCCATATCAATATCTTTTGAAGTAAATTTGTAATTTGCAAAAAAATAATTAATATGAATTTTCTTACTAAGTGTAAATATTTACATGTATGCTTTGCATTGACTATATTTCATAATCAGTTGGATTCTAAATGTAAGTAATTTCATTTCTTCATTTTTTGCCATATGTGGTTATATTTTTTTACACTTTTTATATAAATATAATATTTTTGTAAGTAATGTATTAAAATTATTTTTAGTTAATTTATTTATTTTAAATGCTCGTTTAAAACATTTCTATCCATCAAATAACACTGTTCTCTTGAATGGTGATAGATATCAGCTGTAGCGATTATGTTATAAAAAAATATTGTAGCCATTGAAAAATGTGCAATAAATGTTTCAGTCTGAATTATATCATTTTAAAATTACTTCTTGTCGTTCTACTTATTTTAAATCTACAATTTATATCTCATAATAACACTTTCCTCATTAGCAATACAGATAACAGTGGTAGTGTTTACATTCAAAAAATCATGTAGCATTATGGGTAAAAATAAAAAAAATATTTATAATATTGCCTTCATGTATAAATATATATTAGGTCATAATAGACACACAAACATATATTTAGTTAGATGAATAATATTGACTTTTCATTTAAAGTTTTCTATCAATTTTAAAAAATATATTTTGCTACCATATTATGTAATTAAATTAATTTGATTAAACAGAAATAATTAAAATCATTACATATATATATATAGTGATACTAAATATAACAAAGAAAAAAATCCAATGTTTAAAATTCTCATGGCTGACTCATATTACAGAACTAATATCTGAATATTGATGAAAATTGTTCTAAAAATGGTTTTTACTTGTAATAACATCTTAACTAGTTTAACAATAACTACTCAAACATGAAATGGTATATATATTTAGATCAGGCTAAAAAACTTGAAAAAACAATATTCAATAACAAAAATATGATATACAAAAAAGTAAGTGTTAATTAAATCTTGTTAAGAATTGTTTTTTTATAAATAGCAAGTTTAATGACTCATAAAAGTCCTTATTGTAGTAATAAAAAAAAAAAAAAAATTCTAAATTTAAAAAAAAATTACAAAAAAAAAATCTAAGAGGTGTCATCAACCATCAAATATAAAAGTTGGGCAGAAATGTAAATAGAATGAATTAGCTATCCCGATGTAAAATGATATTAAAAAAGAATGACCAAAGCCCATCTAACTGCATCACCTACTCCCACCTCTTTTAAAATTTCTGTAAATAGGCTTTATTAATCATGCTTTCTCATTGTCAGATGATGAGAATTGAGTATTCTTCATTCTTATTTTATACACTAGCAAGAATACCTATTTTCTGACCAATATTAGCTGATAATTTATCAAAGTCCAGATTCTGATTAGTATTTGAAAAAATAATAATTTTATCTAATGTAGATTCAAACTCAGATGATAATTTTTACATGTGGATGTCTTTCCTTTTATGTATTTTATAATGGGTGATTTAATGAATCCACCAATACTGATAATGAAGTCACCCCCTCCCTCCAATAAATGTGCCACATATTAAAAAATATGACAAATGCAATGATATCTATAATATATTTTATCCATAAGTTGAGCCATATTAGGATTCCACTTATATACTGCACAATGAACAACTAAACTAAAATATTAATGCTATCAATTAATATTTTGTTCATCAATCCGAATATTGGTCAATAAGCAGATCACTGTCAGAATCACCCATGATTATCAATTTATATCATTTGATTACTCCAATTATGATTTTAATGAAGTAATACACATAACTTTGTTATATTTCAATAATAATAATTTCTTTCATTTATTTATTTGGGACTGACTATTAAAGTACAGTGATTAGCACAAGTATGCTTTGTTTTGTTTTGAAAGTAAGAATGCTTTTATCCATTCTGGACCATTTCTAGATTCAGAGCATTGTTTTGATTATCTTTTCTGCTACTTAAATACTTTTCCTTTCCTAATAAGATACTTTCATTTGGGAGCAATTTCAAATCTGCTTTGCATATTAGGAGGAACTTGTTATCTTTATTACTTCTTAAATGTTTTTCTTATTGTAATATGATATTTGAGATTTAGCACAATCAATGAATACTTTGAACTGATCTTTATATATTATATGACTTACAGATATGTGCATAAGTACAATTATACTTGGTAAAACTATTAATATCATTAATAAGATACTAAGTAGTTTTAAAACTGGGATCCTTTTCAAAGATGTGATGTAATCTTCAAGATTAGATAATTCATCAATCAAGTACATAAATGGGCATCAGAAATTGGCCTACAGATAGTGTTTCAAATCAAATATACTTTAGATTTGGGAGGAAATGAGAGCAGATTCTAAAGCAAACTTTTGCAGTTTATTGGCAAAATCTTCTAATGGAGATGTTGAAACAGAATACTTTCGACTGATATTCTTAAAATAGGTACCAGTTAGGAACTAGTTTTAACTTTTTGGTTTAATAATAACTCAATGATATTCTCATAAGTATTTTTCATTTTATCAATATCTTTTCCAAGGTACAGTAATATCTAATTGTTTTTTAATCATGTGATATAGTTGTCCAACAATGACAAAGCAGATCAGCATTCTGGACATCATTCCAAAAGCTGCCTATACTCTGAAGAAGATGAATCACATTTGGGACCAGGTCTATGGAGTTGGAAGCAGATCTAGGATACATTACAAAAACAAACTGATGATTTTGTTTTTATTCTTGCAATGACTGATAAACTAATTTTGAAATATGGGAGATCAAAGAATATGCAATTATTGTAAATTTTGAAATCAAGCTAAGGTTTGAATAAAGAATAGATACAACTTTCACTATTTAGTTTTAAGTTTAATAAATTAAGAAATTATGACAAATGACAAAGAAATTCAAAGTATGTACAAATCACATTTTACTTCAATACCAATGCATTATATGATGTATACATATATGAACACATGAAACACCCATGCTTAGTATTGCTATTTTCTTATATTTCTGCCAGCATTTAATAATTTATTTATCCCCATTTGATCCTTTCCAATGATCTACGCAGACTGTGTGAATTCAATTATTATTTACACACACGTTTTATGAGATTTGTCAAAAAAAATTAATCATATAATATCTCATTTAAAAAATTATATAAAAATATTATATAAATGGAAATGCAAATTTTATAAATTCAAAAATAAGAAAAAATAAAATGATTACGACAATTGTACAATTTAAATAATCTATTATTAATTAAACATTAACTTCTTAAAACATTTAAATTAACTAAAATAAGATGAAAATTAAAACATTGACAGTTAATATATCTTTTCAGTGGAATCATTTAGGTATTATCTCTTTCTTCTTCATCTTTACCTAGTTTTACTTTATTATGCATGGTTTTATTTTAATACACACTTTGACAGTTTTCAAAATAACACTCTTCTTTGCAGACTAATCTTTCTAGTTAGAAAGTTTCTCTTACTCAACTTAGGTTTTCCACTGTTGTATGTCTGTATCAACAATATTGTTGAATGCTAATTTTCTTTATAACATTATTTTATAATAATCCAAAGATTGTTTTTTTTTCTACAGTGCTTTGGTTGGTAAACAGGTTATTGACTCAAGGATATATTTAAACAATAAGACAGACAGTAGGCAAGTGTGTAAACATTTTAAGAATCTATATCCATTCTTTTAATAGAAACCATATTTCCAGATAAATTCTAACAAATGATGAATAATTTCTTCATGGCTGCAATTGAAAAAATAATAATGATAAATTACAGCTTTCAATGCATGTGTAATTTCATTTTCCCTGTAAACTCAATGCTAAATTCCTTTTCTTAAAGAGACTTTTTTTGAGAAACTTATATTTCTAATATTTCAAATACTGTTAACTAATAATACAATTTCATTTTTAGCTAATTTATTTGCAATTGCAAATGGAAAGAATTATAGAACACTTGTGTTATTTTTTATCTTTTATATGCATTTCTATAACTCCCACATTAGAATTTGTTCATCTTGAATTGAAAAACATACAATGTTCATCAGATATGATTATATTTATTTTTTGATCATTTCTGATATATGATTCACTTATTTAATCGAGTAAAAAAAAAAAAACCTTAAGTATCATTACCCTCTCTTTTCCTCTCTGAACAATCATTTTAATTTTATAAAAATTGAAATTTAAAATTAATTCTTCAATTTCAAAATTATCTAAATAAATATTTAAATTAATACACTGTACAGGCGTACACCTGCATATACAAATATATATGTAAGGGATTCGAAATCAGACTTTCACACAACCCTTAACTCTCTAAGTCATCTCATAGTGCTGACTCACCTGATCACACACATACTGAAAAGATAAATAATCACCAATATACGTATTTCGTGCTAAACCAGCACTCATCAGTTAGTCCAGATTACCATCTCCACACATATATACAATCAGTGCTCAGCTTTATATTAAGATAGCCAATTTTCAAACTCTAATGGACAGGCTTCAAACTACTCCAACTCACAACTCTTCAGCCTTCCATTTCATTGAAAATCTGATGATGGAATGTTCAAAACCCTCATTAGTGTCAAGGTTGTCATTCTACCCATGTTGACATTAGTCATTCTGACCCCCATTTACAGGAGAATAATCCATTTTACATACATGTGCGAGGGATGGGCAGAACTTTAAGGCACTTTGTATCAATATGTAAATTAATACACTGTACAGGCTTACACCTGCGCATACAGATATATATGTAATATATAAAGGATTCGAACTCAGACTTTCACACAATCTTTAACTCTCTAAACCTGATCACACACATGTTGAAAAGATAAATAATCACCAATATAATATCATTTACAAACAAACAAAAATGTATTTTGTATTATTTAATGTCAAATTTACACATTTATTTCAATATTGTTTCTTACATAAAACAGTACTAGAAAAGGTTAAATTATGATTTTAATAATGATAATTATACTTCAGTTTTAGATCACCATCAAAAAAGTAATTGATTTTCTTTATATCCTAATAAATGTAAACATTATCTAATACTTCTTTACATTAGCTTAATTATCTTTATTTAATTTTAACTATAACAGAAAATTGAGTTTGAATTTTTAAACTGTCAAAGAATTCAAAATTTCAAAAAGAAAAATGGTGAATCAATAAGACAGATAACTTTCGTCATCAGCTTCTAACAGCAATGTCTTGTTATTGCAGTTAAGACACATTGTTCTATCTTTAGCAATTCTTTTCATACCTTCATATGAGAAACATCTAGTTTCACTGACCACAATTTTAAGATAGAATATTCTCAACCTGTAATTCAATTTTCTCTAAATTTTGCCTTTTAAAATGTTTTGCACAAAATTATCATGACCTAAAATATGTCTTAGAATTTAGTCTTTCTCAATGTTATTACTGTCAATGGATCTCTTTTTACTCCAGCCTCTCTTGATACATAATCATTTGTCTTTTTTTCCTTTTATCTCATCCTAGATAATCTTCACCAAAACCAACTTTCCATTTCTTTTTATCTTTTTCTTTCTTGTTTTCCAAAGACCAAGTCTCACAATATACTCCAAGCAAGATTCTAACAATATTTGTTCTATTTTTTATGTTATTATGTAGTTGTTTTTTTTGCAAATAATGCTTTAGAGTTGCAGGAAATGTTGCAAGAGTTATCAGATGAAAGTAGGACTAAAGATAAAACTTAAAAAGACTAAAGTAATGTTTAATGGATTTTCTCAAAATATGAAAATAAAGATTGATTATGAGTTAGAAGAAGTTAGCAACTACAAATACTTTGGTCAGATTATTAATACAGATGAAAATATATTGGATGAAATTAATCATAGAATTAAACTTGGAGTGTTTTTGGTAGAAATAACTTGATATTAAAAAGAAATATGCTTATGTTATTGAAAAAGGTTTTTAATAAATGTGTTTTACCAGTTCTTACTTATGGATCTGAGACTTGGATACTTAATAAGAGAGGAATACAGAGACTTCAGACCACTCAAATAAATATGGAAAGATGCATGTTGAGAGTAACAAGAAGAGATCGAAAATGCAGGTGTTACTGACTTCATTCAAAAAATTAAAAGACTGAAGTAGAGGTGGGCTGGATATATTGCTAGAAGAGATGATAATAGATGGAAAATTGAAATCTTAAACTGAATTCCAAGAGATTGTAAAAGACTGAGAAAGAGACCACATGTAAGATGGATAGATGAAATAAGAAAGTGTGCAGGGTGATGTGGAGAAGAGAAGCTAAAGATCAGAGATAATAAATTGAACTTGCAGAGACCTTTATCCTACAGTGGATTGATAATGGTTGATGATGATGATGATGAAAAGTTATTGGAGTGATACTCTGAATAAAATATAACAGTTGTAGATTGGCAGAATCTAGGACTCAAAGTTGGCAATTTATCACTTCATCTCTGGAGCTTGGAATTTTTATGAACTCCTGAGTAATATATTATTGTTATTTTTTACTGGAATAATGTGGTATACACCACCTATTAAATTACCATTGTTGATAATGGCAACTATTCTCCATGCATGAAGCCATTTCACTATCAGTCACCTATTAGTATACCAAGCAATATTTTTATGTCATACAGTATTTGATAGTTTTACAGATAATTACAAGAGCAAGTAATTAAATATCAAAAAAGCAATCTTCTCACTCTATTATTTTTGTTTTTCTGGGACACAACATTTAGCTAAGAATTATTTGTTTCAAAGATAAAATAATATCCATAAATTTGAAATCTAAAAGCATTACATAACTGACAAAAGTAGATAGATATCAAGTTACTGTGTGTATTTATATATTGAACTATTTCCATCATCTAATATTGAGTATTGAATGTCTTTAAAAAAATTTAAATTTATTTAAATATTCAAAATACATTCAACTATTAGTAATGGGACACACGTTAGTATATACACAATGTTTTGAGAGATTATTCTCTCCTCTTCAGGTGTGTTTCTGGCCTTATTTCTGCCAGTACTAGCATAGGAATCAAACCTGAACCCTTAGATTCTTGAGTACTAAATTTTAAGGTAATTCTGTAATGAACTGAGTCATCCTTCCAAAGACAACAGTCAGTAGAAATGTCATATAAATACAACTAAAATACCATCATCAGAAACCTTCAAGAAAACACCAAGTTACTTTTTGTCTTGAAGTTCATGATGATTGTATTTTAGTTGTAGTTATATGTGGAATTATTTCCATCTTGTGATATTAAATGTTAAATATCTTTAAAAAAATCATACTTTATTTAAACTTTTTAAATACATTTGTATGTTAATAATAATATATAGAAAAAAATGGTGATTATTTTATGTTTAGTGGTTTAATAATATATAGGTTAGTATATAACACAACATTTTGAATTGTATTATTCTCCTTTCTTCTTTAAGTGCTGTTGGCATGACCAGTGAAAACATTGGCCTAAGAACAGAACCTGGACTTTTATATTTGTGAATACTGAATTTAAGGTCACACTTTACCCAACTAAAGTATTCTATCAAAAGCAATAGACAGTAAAAATTTTGTATATTTATCTATAAAGATCCTTCTGATATCTCCAATTTTTTTTTAAAGAAAAAATAATTAGTCATTTATAGACATTATGTATTATTACACTAATTGCCACCATTTTCATGTGAAAAGTTTTTTTGTATTTTCTTCTTTGTACTTTTTCTTTTCATGCAATATTTTTGTCTTTTTCTCAAGCAAATATATATCTGTTGCTATATACATAGTCTGCTGTTTTAAATACATCTGTTATTTTTGTTCTTTTTTTAATCATTAGTTTGTCCTCTTGAAATTACTTTTCAATGAGAAATTGTTTAATCATCTATATTCTGCTACATTTCATATGGGATTTTGTAGGTGCAGTTTTTGTTTTTCAGCATTTCATATTAAGTTTTGTAGATATGATTCCTATAGGGTGCTATGGCTTTGAAAAATTGTTCTGATATTGTATTGTCTGCAGTTGTTCTTTAGTTTATCTGATGTCCTTGGTATAAATAAATACACTATTGTATAAACAATAAAACCAACAGAAAAAGATAAATTAATTATAAATCCTGTAGTAAATCAATTCCTATCAGGAATAAATGATAACAAAAAGAAATGAGCAACTAATAAGATTTCCACAACCCATAGTACATGATAAGAAATCTTATTCCCTACACAACCTAAAATTATAGTGCAGAAAAATAAAAAACTGCTTCTATAAAATATCACATGAATGTGTAAGAACATACATTGGGGAAACTAGATGCTCCATCGAAAAGTGATCAAAAGAGAGCAAATTGATGATTGAAAATACAAACAGATGCATCTAAAATAGCAGATCATGTTAGTACCAATGAACATTCGTTTGACTGAGAATCTACAAAAGTATTGGACAAAGAGGAAAAAATTCAAAGAAAGATGATTACATGATAATGGCAAATAATTATATAAGTCAACATGGTAAAATAATTTATGGTGTTTGAAAACCATTCATTAAACATTCTCTTAAAAACATGAACAGAAATCGGGAGAATTCTCATGTATAAGTGAATGAATATATGAAATTTCTACTGATTGTGGTCTTTGATAAAATAACCTAGTTTATTAGAATGTTACCTAAATTCATTATTCCTGAACCTAAAGATCCCTAATTTGATTCTCATGCTAGGACTGGTTAGATCTCAGAAACATTTGCAGAAAAGATTAAATTAACATCATTTGAAAAAGTGTGTATTAAATTGTGTGACTATTACTAACAATTGAATGTATTAGAAAAAAATAAAGTTTGAATCTAAAGATATCTAACAATTAATATTAGATGACAAAATTAGTCTAACCTATAATTATAGATATTCAGCTAGTAACCAAAAGATAATTGGATTATTACTTAAACTTTACATTCAATAGAAAAGAGTAAATAACAGAATAAGTGGATATATACACATTATTAATACTCCGCCAAGATGTTTAGTAAATAACTAATTATTCACCAAATGGTCATCCTTCTGTTTAAATAAAGTTGAATATTGTAATGATGTTACTGGAAGTGTTTCTTCGAGATTTAAACCTTCACTAATTGCAGGATAACAGAGGAATGAAAGAATCAAATGGTGATTGTAATAGGTGAAGAAAGAAGCATGAATTCTCTAAGAAACTATTGGAAAATAGTGAAAATACAAATAGATGAATCTTTTTGTTATTTAATACATTAACAAGATTGAGACAAATTGCTTAAATATATTTACAGGTTACATAATATATTCAGAATTATTAGACTTTTTTTATGGAAATGGATATTGTTTTAAAAATAAGAAGTATTAAGCCAATAAACACCACACGATCTCCATTTCATATGCTTGCTTATAACTGTTATTAAAACAGGCAAAACTCTCTATATGTATTGCCCCTCAGTGCAAGCCAGAGTAACTAACTAGTCTGGGGATATTTGATGAGTAGGCACTAGATGGGGGATTTTATGCACAAGCCTTCGGACATCCATTGATTACTCTGGCTTGCACTGAGTGGCAATACGTATAGAGAGTTTTGTCTGTTTTAATAAGAAGTTTTTATATAAAAAAAGATTTATTTATTTTTTAAATTGGAAAAAAAAACTGTAATTATTAAATTATATCAAAAACTTATTCTTTTATTTTTCATTTGTTTATTCTTTAAACAACCATGACAAAAACTAGTTTCATTCTTTCAAATAAAAAGTTTATAGAGGACAAAACAAATTTGATTCCCCTCCCCCGCCACGAGCTATTACGAATTAAACATCTCACCGCATCTTTCAATAAAATATGAACGATATATTGATAAATATCTATTAGCGTTCTAGAAAAAAATGGTTCAATATTTAAAGTCTGCTATTAAAATGAAGAAACTCTTAGTAATAATCTGTAATAGGAGTAAGATTTTCTAGTGATCCACAACTTTAATGGCTGTTTTTAAAAATGACTTAATGACAGAATATTTTCTTCTGCATCCACTCTTCTCAACACAAAAGCTATATTTGAAAAATCAAGGACAGAAAGAGAAGTTTGAACTTTGACTAAACACAAAGGCAAATAAATTCTTTACTTAAGTGACATGAGAGTAGAAAAAAAAAAAGTAAATAAAGAATTGTGTTAATAAAAATTCAGTTGTGAAAAACGAAGCGCAGGAAATTAATCAATTGTCAGTCTAAATTTGAGTAAAATTAAAACTCAATGGATTTTTAGTATTGTCAGCATTAAATATCAACAACACCGCAAACTAAAAAAAGAATATGTATCTGAATCAATAAAAGAAAAATATAAAAATTTTAGTCGCTTAACGGAACTGTGATCAGAATTAAAATCAATATCTGATTGTAATAAACAATTTGATTAAATCACGGACCAAAATACGAATAAAATACGCACATATGTATATGAAACAAGCAAAAAATATTTGAATTAAACTTCATTCAGAAAACTTTTATTTAAAACGAAAAAGTCAAATTAACGATTAAAAATATTCTTAACCCAAATTTTTAAAAAAATAAAATAATCCGTATATATATTATCGAAAGACAACCCCTTGAGTATCCAGATATTATCTGAAAATTATCACTATATTATTTACACCCACATGGTTAATCAATGATGTTTTCTAAAATAAAGAAAACATAATTCTTTGCCACTTTCAAAAGCATTTATGATACATTTTTTTAAAGATTGCATTTGATTGGCTGCCGATTTTGATGATTTGCGCATGTTAAATGTTGAGCAGAATGACATGTTTAATACGTGATTTGTTTTAAATTTTCTTTTCCATCTAATATGTAATCCAATAAATTATATTAATAATAAATGAAATATTCCTAAACCCATATATAAATCTTACTTGTCATTCATTGGCTAAAAATAACATCATAATGACCCCCCTCTTTTAATTAAATGAATCAAATATTACACAAATTCAATTACCTTGCATATTTATCATAAATTCCAAATACAAATATAATCCTTTGCTTTCAATTCTAATGACTTGATAAATACCAATTGCTTTCACTTGTTAGTCTATATTAATTTCACTATCTTTAACTATTAATCAAAATCTTATTGTACAATTTTCAATAACTTTAAAGTTACAGTGAAGTTATGATATATATTATATCAATATATACAACTTCAATTATATGAAAATGTAAATAAACAAAAAAACATTAAAATTATTAAATTTAATAAATTTTACAATATGACAACAGTCATTTTTCTGTTTCAGAGTACCATACATGAATATGCTTTAAAAAAACATTAAAATTTAGTAAATTTGATAAAATTTACAAGATGGCAGTAGCCATATTTCCATCATAGAGAGTTGTATATGATAATGTTTATTAATAATATTTTCTACCATATGTTGAAAGCATATATATTTAATTTTTTGCTTTATTACTCTTTCTGATATTGATAAATTGTCACTAAAATATTTCTTAATGCTAAAATTTTTATAAAATTTAAAAACATTCATACAGTGATACAGACCTAAAAACATCAAAATATCAAGTGTCTGAGTGAGTATATAGTTTGTTGATAATAAGATTACTATTATATTTCTAAAAGAAAACAAGTTATTGGGAAAAAAGGATATTCCTTAAAGTATATTTAATTGACATGAAGATCAGAATTTTCCTATTTATTTTATTTTTAAAAAATAAAGATAGGTTAAAGTATATTTTATTATTTTTTGAGTGACTTTAAAGGAATGAACACACTCAGAATATACATATTCCCTTCTCAATTCATTCTTAATAATTACATTTTTTTTTAAATTTTGTTTAATCTATAATATAAATACATAAATATAAAAGTATAATACCCATTATAAAAAATATTATATGTAATATACAAACAAACAATTTAACGGTAAAAAAATATATTTTAAATTCATTAGTAGTGCTTTCAATTACGTAGTAATCCTCATCAGCTTTAAATGAACTACAAATTTTAATAAAGGTTACATAAATTTCCATAAGCTGTGTATGGCCATATTTGCAACTTTCCTATTAATAAGATGCACTACTAAAGAATTTAAAATATATATTTATTGTTAAATTGTTTGTTTGTATATAAAGTATATATATATGCCTATTATATTTATAAAACAGTAATTGTGTTATATATATATATGTAAGTGTGTGTAGAAAATTCAATACACAATACAAATTTTTTTGTAATCAAAGCTTATCAACAAAATATGATCGCTTATACACTATGTGAGAGGCTTCCAACAAAATATAGAAGATATTACAACATATTGTATGTATCAGCATCTTCTTCTGTGTGACAAACTGATAACTTTCAGCAAGTGTTAACTTTGTTTTTCTTACCTTTATCAACATTTTGAATTATAGATGTTTTTAAAAATACACATACTTATGTTTGTTATATCAGTTTGTTCTTTAATAGTACTTTCATCAGCATACCCTAGTGAAACAAATGTTTAATTTTTTGATTGTAACCTTAGGAATATCTAATAAATTAAACATCATTCTAATAATGCTGATACTTCATAATGACATTGCTTATGATTGTGGTGCTAAAATTAAGTAATCAATTAATCTTCCTGAGGATGTAAATCCTAATCAAATGCCCATTTCATTAAGTAGTGTAGTGACATAAGCTATTGACCAAACATGGATAACTAATAGAAAAGCATATGGCTTTATTGCTCAGGAGTTTATGGGAAGTTCAAGCACCAGACCTGTGAGTGCTATAGCTGATCCTGGAAGATCAAGGTGGTTGGTATAACAACTGCACAAGGCAGATAACTAATAATAATGGTGATAAGAAAATTCAAATACATATTAACCCTTCTGTGTTCTCATTAAATTTAAACTTTCACTTTAATATTAAACCATTATTATTTATCAGAATATAATAAATTTGACCTCATTTGATAGATATTTTGTTTAGAAATTTGATAAATTTTAAGCAATCACATTTTATTTTAAGAATTATTTTAACAATTAGATTTTAATCAAAATAAAGCAACTATCACATATCAAATTGCAGGTGCAACAGATTCACTTTGTAAAATGAATGATATCTTCTTTGTTTGATATTTGTTTTAAAAATCTGAATGTATTATTTTTGATGTCTAGTAAATCTATCAATTTATGCTTTAAAAACTTAATTTTTATTGTATAGCTTTTATGATATTACTAAATGTTATAACAGTGTGTTCAGTGATGACATTTCTAGATAGTTGTATTAATGTTACACAGAAGAAAATATTCTTTTATATTTAAAAATAAAACATTTCTGTAAAAAATAAATATGTAATAATATTTTTTTATAATAATTATTACATAATTATAATACAAAAATAATCATAAACTCTCCAAAAAATCAAGTTTTTAGACCATCATAATATTTTCTCAAAGTAATCTCACAAAGGTCAAGATAACTAAATATACAATGACTAGCCATCAACTTATCATTTCAGAAATTTTGAAATTCTTGCTTATTCAATTATCCTGACATCTTTTGCATTTTTTTTGAAATTAAAATATATATATATGTATATTTTAAAGCTGTTAAAAAATGTTAGCAAACTTTTTCAGTAGAGGGTGAAAAATGCAAATTTAATTTGATTTCTCAGATGTTGGTTCATCACTTAAAATAATGGGTTGGTTAATAGTTCATTAATAAAAAGCAATTAAAACAACTCATTCCATAAATATCATAATATTTAGATTGATTAGCAATCATAACCAATGTTAATCTTATAGCTGGTATACTTCTTAAAATCACTAAGAAGTCTGCTGTTTGGAAATTTTAAGATTGCACTATTTTAGAGTAAACACATTAATATCACCATTGCATAAATTTCTGGTAATAATAGTTCCCAAACTGATAATAAAATCATTAAAAGGTATTTAAAATGTCAAGGGCTCCAAATGGATGTAATAAACCATTGATAAACATATATATTCATGATTCTCAGAACTGTTGTTCCTGATGAGAAACATTATCAATAATAATCAATGCATATTGAACTCATAGTCAAATATCTGCAAAAACAAATTCTAGATAAAATAATGATACAGTAATGAACATTGGTACAACTCTTCCACCAAAATATTCTAAATTAACAAATATAATTAATAATTCATTTCTTTTACTGTTCCTTCAATTCAAACATTTTTTTCTTTAGATAATTATTTTTTTCTTACAGTTTTGATGGTGCAGCAGATTTCATTGGAGCTACTTTCTATTAGCTTTGTTTGATGATCTGTAGTAATTGAATATTTATAAAATAGAGGATTTGAACACAGGCTTTTAAGCTCCTTTTAGCTACCTATTCAATCTCATATAACTGATGCACATGGCAACTCTTATGTGAACAAGGTGAATGATTGCCAATATACATATTTCATATTAAACGAATACTCATAAATTGGCCCAGGCAACAGGCAAAAGAATTCCCAATGAGTTTGTAGCCCTACCTAAGTCCTTCCATTATATTTACCAAAAACTAAGATGAATGGACTATTAAACAAATTAGTCACAAGGAAAATTGAGGAAAGAATTAATGGTTTTATGCCTTTTAAACTTTATGAAATAACTAAAACCAAAATATTTAATGCAATTGCAATGGGAGTGCTAGGATATTATGGCCCATGGTTAAAATTATATAATAAATCAAATCTAAAGATTATACAGATGGCAAAAAAATTCATATGGGGAAAGAAAACTTATCTCCTCTCTAGCTCGCTTTTACAGCTTCCAATAAATAAGGGTGGTCTCAATTTAATTGACCCAAAAGCTTATGTTCAATTTGTTACTGCTAAAGCTTATATGAATGTAGCCAAGGATCAGTCATTTAATCTCCCAAATGGTGACATATTTATTATTAATGGATTGGGAGCTGAAAAAAGATCGTATCTTACTGACATGTTGATGACATATAAAGACTTGCAAGATGAACTTAATGTAACCACCCTAGATGGTATTAGATATAAAGATTTAAAAAAAAGCAAATTACCAAAATGAAAATAATTGGTTGAGTTGTTCAATGAAAAATGTATTAAAAAAATTTCACTCAATATATATACCTCAGACATCAATGAGATTTATTTTTAAGTTAATCAATGGGATTCTACCTACAACTACCTATATTAATAAAAGACTGGGATTGAGTTTGAATGAAACCTGCATTATGTGTAAGAGGCACAATGAAACTTTTATGCACTTATTTGAAGAATGCTACGCCTTTAGAGAAATTAGAATGAAGGTCTTTCACAGGCCTATAATAAATCTCAAATATCTTATGAAAAAATATGTTATAAACTTTAACCCGCACAATGTGAATGTAATGATCCATACATTGAAATCATTGTGGGCAATAAGATGTTCACTTTTATTTGATAATAAGAAATTCAATTGGTTAAAAAAAATGGATAGAGATTGGGAGAACTACTTCAACTTATGCCTAAAATATTGGCCCCAAAACACCTTCCAACATGTATGGGGAGGAATTGCTCTCTCCAGATGTGAAATCTGGGAGTAAAACATAAAATAAAGAAGGGTAATGTTGTTAAAGAAAAAGGGTCTAAATCGTAAACAATGAACAGGTAACAGGAGAATTAAGTGAACGTGTTACAATGTGTATAATGGACAAGTGAAGGATAATACTGTTCTTTTTTTTTTTTTGTCTGTACTAAAAATTGATCTTGTAATTATGTAAATATGTTGTGATTTAATAAAGTGTATTACTTAAAATAAAAATAATAAAAAAATAAATTGGCCCAGTTCATCATCTCCCATATATATATAACCAATGATAACTTTTTCACATGTGTGTGATCATGTGTTATTGGTTATATGAGATAGAGTAGATAACTGAAGGGAGTCTGAAAGTCTGTGTTTGAATCCTCTATATCTCAAAGTATACTTGTATTTAAATAACTGAATATCTTTAAAATGATTATATCACTATATGGATAATACTCTGCAAATAATTCCTATATAGGAACATATATGTATAAACTTAATAAGCATCCACAATTATAAGTATTAAGATTAATTTAAAATTACATATGAGAAATGACTTGAAAAAGCAACGGTAAGAATACTATACATAATTACTTAATACACAACGTAATTAAAAGGGATTTAAGTTAAGTGAAGACAATATACTTGTATTTAAATATTAATAAAGAATTATATATATTAAACCTCTAAACATCACATGATCACCATCTCATACTAGCACAATAATTGTTATTAAACAATTCAAAACAAAGCAAAACTCTCCATATAGTAGTGCCATCTTGTGCTAACAAGAGCAATCATTCTGGCATCCATTGATTGCTCTTGGTAGCACAAGATGGCACTACTATATGGAGAGTTTTGCTTTGTTTTGAATTATATATATATATGATTCCAAACTTGTTTATATACATATGTTATATATAGAGCTCACAAATAAGCTCTTAACAAGCTTTGCAGAATATCCCTAATCACAGACCAGTTTCTGCTACTGGCTTCCTTTGTGAGGTGCTAGGATATTCAAGCAAAGATTGTTAAGAGCTTATTTGCAAGCTCTATATATAACATTTGTAATATAAGCTTGATAAATTAGGTCATGTGTCATATTACTTGATTTTTTTGTGCATACATATATATAGATATTTCATTAATGTGCTCTAATTTAGTATTGTTTCTCACAGTGAATCAGTCTATTGGCATAAAAAATCCTAAAATCAATATGAATACACCTTATGTGCATCTCTTGTCAGCTCTTTCTCCTTTGAAGATTGATTTCCAGTATCATGACATTTCTAAATGTTTTCTTCTGATGGTTCCTAGTAAAGGTGAAGTTGCAAAGTTAGAACTTCTCTGATGATTTCAAAGTCCTCTACATCATAACTGTTTTTGTATTACGTTTTATAGCTGATCACTTCTTTTATTCTCTCTTTAATAATTGACTGGTCATTCATATAAATTACACAATAAAATAATTTACTTTGAAAAAATTAAATTGATTAAATCTATTTTTAAAAACTCAAATAAATTTAAGTATTTTTTTATGTACATTTTAGAAAACAATATTAATCAATATATAGGGTATATGAGCATAGACTTTCACACAACCCACCACTCTATCTCATAACACTGATACACTTGAACACATATATGGTGCAAAGATAAATAATCACCAGTATACGTATTTCATGCTAAAGCAGCAATCATCAGTTGGTCCGGATTACCATCTCTACACATATATGTTATAAGTGCTCAGATATATATCAAGATAGCCAGTCTTTATACTTTAATAAATAGGCTTCAATCTACACACTCCAACTCTTCAATCTAACTATTTTTCCAATTTATTTCCAGTTGGATCTATTAATTTTTATAATGTTAATTTTATAGAAGTTTTTATTATTATCCAATATACTATATATTGTATTTTATAAATGATCCATTAATTAAAAATTCAAATTGACATTTTTATAATAATTATTTCAGCTTACTTTTTAATGCCATTTAAATAAACTCAGTCATCTGGTCTAATTTTTCAGTCAGTTTTTTTTTTCTTTCAAGTTTTGATAGAACCTGAAATATATATCATTTGGCTCTGAGTCTTTGCATAGATATTAAAATCCATGTAAGCAATCTTATATAGTATTTATTTTTAACATACACACATATATAGTGCAGACATTTTTAATATGTAAATACTCTATGTGAATACCTAGAATAAGATTTATTTAAAAATTAATCATATTAAATCATTAAAATATATAACGATAGTAGTAGGAGTAATCATGGTAGTTGTCATAGAAGTAGTAGCAGTATCAGCAGCAGCAACAATAGTAGTAGTAGTAGCAGTAAAAGTAGCAGCAGCAGAACAAGCAGTAACAATAGTAGTAGTAGGCAGTCACTAGATGATGCTTTTCTGAGATAATTAACACTCAGCAACAACCGCAATGGTGGGAAGTTATGGCAGTGGCAACAGTACTGGCAGTGTTAGCAGTAGCAGCAGCATCGATGGCAGTCGTAGCAGTAATAGTAGTAATATCATGTAGAAAATACCTCCAAATTTATCAATAAAAATTGTGTATTATAGTTTTCATTTTTCTTACTAAATGGCCATAATTAACAGCAAAATATATAACTTTATAATTCAAATAGCAAAACTCAATTTGCACACAATAAGTGCAATAGTTCATATTTTATTTGTCAAACAGAAATTGTTATAGAGATTTGTTGTTGTTTTTTTTTCAGTTTATTTTTGACAATTTAAAATGCTTGTTTTTATTTAATAAATATAAAATATATTTATTTTTATAAGATATTTTAGAAACATTTAAATTTGCTGCAATAGAAAAGGGGGCTGGGTATATGTCGCTCTCAATAACACAAAATAAATGTACAACTTATATAATTTTTTTCTGTTTCCAATTTTTTTCTTTTAATTATTATTTATTTATTTTTAAAATTAGTTGTAGTCAAACAATATTGAAACTGAAGACTATACATATAAAAATTACATTCTGAAAATTTAGTCTCAAATCAAATTATTTCGCTAGTAAAAGTTTAATATGTATATATAGTATGTTACCATTTAAAAATTATATATACTAAGAAGTATTTCTCTTTGCTCAAAAGATAAATAAATATAACTTCACATTTCTTTCATTCTTCTAATAATGAAAATGATTAATGAAATGCAAAGGTCGAATGTCTAAATGATGTTAATTTTATCAAATTATTCTTGCCTGATAATAATATCATTGGTTGTTTTCTTATAAGATATTATGTTTCTTATACCAATAGGTGCATTATGAATTTAAAATATTAATGTTTTGAAAAAAAAATTTCATTTTTAATTTTTACGTTATTCCCTCCACCCCTAATCAAGAAATATTAAATTAAAGATTTGGGGATTGTTGATAAAATGAGGATCAGTATCAAATTATATAAACCTTAATATATAATCCTTATTAACAAAATATCTTCAACATTATTTATTAGAGACAGATTATATGTTAACCAAAATATGATTTTTTATACTAAATCTATAACAGTTTATATTAGACCAAGTTATCTCTCATTAATCATGGAACTTAAGTAAAACTGTATTAATGTATTTAAATATTTTAATGCATTTATAATATAATATAAATATTTCAATACACTATTACCATTTTTAAAAAAAAATTTAAAATTTTTCATAAGAACAATTTATCCAGAAACTTCATAATAGATGAGATTGAAATATGCACGTCCACGTTTTCTAGCCATTGTATAAATGCCAAAAAGCATAGATGTTAATGCATACTATGTAATTTGTTTTTAATACATAATACAAATGTTTTAAACATGTGTATATATTTATGATATAATTTAATTTAAAAATTACTTATATTAATATATCATCAAAAATAATGGACAAATAATAAAATACTGCAATTATGATAATAGCATTGATGTATTTCAATACTATATTCAAGTTTGAGCAATCTCTCAAAAACATTATTTATTACTTTTCATCATTCTTCACATAATAAAAATATAATAATGATGTTGAAATGAAAAAGATGTATTTTCTATGCAATTTACAGATAGAAATGCTAATAATTGGTGCAATTTTTTCAAAATAAAAAACATATGAAATACTTTATCTTTAAAGCAATAGCAACCTCTGAATTTATATAACAATCTCTTATTCATAATAAATGGCTTTATTGAATCTTTTCAATGCATCTTCAAGTACACTCAGTGTTTTCTGACACAATCTTTACCATTAGTGAAACATTTTTGGTTATAGTCTACATTCACAAATTTAATGCTATTTTATATTTATCATATCTTATGAATGTTACTTTAAAAGTTTTATAAACACTAGTAAAACTAACATATTTTTTCTTGCTTATTCCCTCATACATTCATGACTTTTGTCTATTGAACATTTATTTCAACTTAGATTATACCCCCCCCCCCAACTAATTGATAGTTTTTAATTTATTACCTAAATAAAGCTTTTTGAGTTTCATTGGGTTGGCAATTGGTATTGCTAAACTTTGCACTTTAGAGTTGCTTTAAATGAAGTTTTAATTTTCAAATTCTCCATAGTAATATATGATGAGTGCAGATCTTTGCATTGCAATCACAACAACATCAGTGAATGTATGACATGAAAATGATTACTGTTATACAGGGAAATTTAACCACAACAGCAACAATGTTAATTTGTTATATTCCAACTAGAATCAGTATCTCATATACCTTCTTTGATATATATTTGTTTTATACTATTTTCAAATTTGATTTTTCAAAAGCATTATTTCCAATAAATGTTAAATTATTTGTGTCAAAGAAGTTTAAAAATATAGTTACAAAATAAGATAAAATTATTTTTGTTTTACTGGATTCAGTTGAAAGCTATTTTGTAAACTGTTGATTGCTTTTATATAATCAATGGTTTTAATGACATAAATTTGCTACTTATTATTGCTTCCATTAGTTACAACAAGTTTTATTATATTCTTTTAAAAAGTAGTAAAAACAAAGCTATCATTTGAAAAAGTTGAAAAAAATTTACAGCCAAATTCTAGACTACAAGTAGTATGAGATACTGCTAAAAAAATAGATGGATAGAATTAAAACCATATGAGCTAAATTTAAACTAATATAGTTTTTGCAAGATATGCATATCCTAGGATGGTATTGAATAGGAAATCTGTTAATTAAAAAATATGAAATTAAGGTATTTAAAATAAATATTGTCATCACATACCAGTTATAACTATTGCAGGTTAATATAGCATAAATTTTGTGAATTTCTATTTTTTTCCCAAACATATGTTATTGAATATACAGGCTTAGAAAGACCAGATTATTAGACACATTTACATGGTACAATGGTTAACAATTAATTCTATAATAATGGTAACTAGTTTGTCATGAAGTTCTGTGGTGACACTAATGTGTGTCAGTTTCAAGTCTTCCTCTTGTGGCCAACTTTATCCCTATTTTTCTACTTTTACATTCATTTGACAGTAAAACTTAGAAATAAAGTGTATACTGATTTATTAGTTTAAAATCATATGAAGAAGTTGGTAGTCTAGAAAAATAGACTATAGAGACAATCTATAGATGGACCAATGAAATTTTAAATGATCTGGGATTGGTAGATTTTTTGATATCAGGCATATAAAAAAACTTGTAAACTCACTTCTCATTGTTGTACAAATGAAGAAAGACAAATCAGAATTTATTATTTATTTTTAAAAAATATGTAATTATTACAAAAGAATTATACTTTACATTTAGAATTTTTTTAAAAAATATATTTCTTATTAAAAAATACAAGTTAAGAAATTTGAAGTAATAATAGAAAGAAAATTCATTACATTCTATCAAATACCAGAGGACCACACTTTGTGATATCTAATAATTATAAATGCAATTTTAAAGCCAAAAACAGAATTCCATGGCTTTATAATGACATTATAATTATACAATCATGTTTAAAAAATAAAGATTTTTTTCAATTTACATCTTTTCAAAAGCATTATAAAAATAGTCCATAGAAAAAAGCCATTGTTTTTGCATATTTCATTTTTAAATATCTTTATTAAAGTTGAAAATTCTGTTGTTTTGTTTGTTTATTTGTTAACTTGCAAGAGAATGGGACAAATTTTTTTTATCATTTTTTTAACATTGATATTTAACATTTTCAAGTTCAATACCTGTGAAAATTTTGTATTGCTTAAAATGTCTATGAAAGTGATATATTAATTGCTAAAATAGGTAACTTACTTTGTTAAATAGGAAAAAATGGGATAAATGTTTTAAATAATGTTCACTATTGATTTTATTTTTGTTATGATTTAAATAATACTCACAATAAGGTGGTATAAAGTTTTTATTCAATTTAATAACATTTTTAATATGTTAATACTGATATTAAATTAATTCATATTCAATATAACTTGGTAAAATTTTGTATATTTGTTTAAAATACCCATGAAAGTGATAAGGCACATTATTATTTAAATAAGTTAATTAGTTTCTTAGACAGGAAGAGTAGGTTGGATGTTTGAAATAATGCTCATTATCAATTTTATTTGTTACAATTCAAGTAATAAAGTTATTTATACTATAGTTTTTTTAAGTTTTTTTTTTTTAAAAAAAAAGCATTTTTTTTTTTCAAATAAAAAGATAAAATGTCAGCAATTTTAAACAGCAAAATTACTTACTGATTTCTTATACATACATAATTATGTACACATGCTAAATATGATATATATACACAAACCATATATATATATATATATATATTTATTGCAGAAATATCATAGAGATAAATATATACACACTATATGTGTGAAATTGATTTAAAGTAAAATTATATGTATTAAATGAAATTCATTTAATATAGTTTTGGTATTTTTTATAAAAAAAATTCCAATCAAAGTAAAAATATTAAGCATGTTTCATTTAAAAGAATATTTTATATTTTTAATCAGTTAAATGCATGTATATTGTTATGTATATGTACTAAATATGTTATCATTAAAAAACCAGTCAGCACGTAGACAATATCAATACCAATCAACAATTTCAAACTGTTGCCAAGGCAACCCCTTTTTAGCTTATAGCAGAAATATCTTCTGATATATATCATCAGTCAATTTAAAATATGATATAGATTTACATTTTCATTTACTGTGCCAATACTAAAAACTTAAAAATAATATAATTTTTTTCAGATTAAATGATTTTATTGACCATGTACTAAAAAAAAATAATTGTTACTTCAACCACAATTGGTGTGTTTAGATTTAACTTAAAATAAAGTTATGCTGGAGGCAAAGAAATTAATTAAGGCAATCCCTATTTTATGACAAGGCATTGACTTAATTAATTTCTGGATTCCTCTAAGCTTTTATTTCAAATTAAATCTAAAAATCCCAATTATGGTTGAAGAACAATTATTTATTTATTTTTAGTGAATGGTTCTTTTTAGTGAACAGTTAATAAAAGTATTTATTATTTTAAAAAATGTTGTCTTTATATATTATTATTGTTGTTGCTGCTATTATTATTATTGTTATTATTATACATTTGGAAAGTTCCAGTATAAGTTTTTGGAATGACTTTTATTTGTAAATGTATATTTCTAATAAATAAAGACCAATTTGTTAACTTATAATATGGATTAAAGTTTTAATACAAAAATTAAAATGTTTAACTATTAACTCAAATTGCCACTAGATAATGGTTCAGAAATGTAGAAATGTGGAAGAAAGAGTTAAATAAATGTCACTTTCCATGGTACTTTTTTTTATCCAATTTAAAAATCCATTTAGGAAAAATTGTTAGATTTTATTCATTTTCTATTGCTGATAAAAATATAATATGACATTGTCTTTAAAAATAGAAAGCTTTGCCAGACTCTATTCTAAAAAGATATTTTTTCTAATTCAGTCCATGATATGTATTGTAGATTTGATTATAAATTCTACATCTTTATTTTTTAAAGTTATAAATGATTACCTATTATGTTCAACCTAATTAGAAAAAATGCAGTTTTTATTGTTTTTGTAAGTAAATAAATTACAGTATGATTAGTTGCTAAGAGAGTCATGTGATGCTTGAGAATCAAAGTGGTAAGTTGAGCAAAATGGTTTTATTCATCTGGAAGAATTGAGATAGTTTTTGATTTCCTTAATTTCAATTTATTTCAAAGTCTTCAGCTTTTTTAATGCAGCATTTTATGACCCAAAGATAGTTTTTTTTTTAATGAATGACAATATTTCACAGACATTTTCATCTTTTTAAAATTTCCATCGTCCATAGTCATAATATATATTTTTTAAATTCTTAAAATTATTAAGAACTATTTGTAGTCTGTTTTACAATGACTTGTTAGTAAACATTCCCTCAAATAATCAATACAAGTATATGATAATTTTGTATTAAAAAATAATCTTTCTACAAAACTATAATCTCTTTTTGCATTATATGTATTGTTAATGAATATTATTTGATTTCTAGTTGCATGTGTACACTACCCATTGGTAGAACCACTATCCATATCCAAAATAAACAACAGGTTTCTCTGGGTATAATGACTAAGAGATTCCTGACTCCGAAATAGGAGAAGCTACAGTGCATCACATCAAACAAGAATAGGCCCAATGAGAAGTACCATTTTTTCATTTAAAAAAATCAAGAAATTAAAAATATAAACAAACATAAAAATATAATTTATTTAGAAAACAAGCCTGAAAATAATATTTTAATGAACAACTATAATTGAATAACAAAACAAATATTTCTAATAAGACTGGCTAATGAAGGAAGAAATTTTATTACTGATAATAGCAAATAACTGTCATAAAGTCATAGCAAAAATTAAAAAATGAAAATATACCATATGTCTAAACAACTAAAATTTATCTAATCAGCAAAGTAGCAATGATTATGAAACAGATCATTTCAATAGGCATTATCAATGCAATCATAAAATTGTTACTAATTTAATTTCTTATTTAATGTTTCCATAAATGTTTATTTTTAATCATTGTTCATTATTTGTTTGCTGAACAGTTTATTTTCAGTTTTTTTTTTTTTCTAAGTAAATTATATCACTTTTGTATTTTCAAATATATTATATAATTTTAGTGTTTCTGGGGTTTTTTTTTTTTTTTTTAATAAGAAATTTATCAATTACTCTATTCAGACACATTTTGATATGTAGGTAGTGGCTTTACCAACAAATATTATGTACATTTCATTTTTGTAGTAAATAAATTTGCTTTCATGCATTATGGTATTTTGTGCAAGCACTTTTTTATGCATTGATTTAATAAGGTTTATTTTTTATACAAAAGGAATAAAGAAGGAAAGAAAATAACTTTTTAATGGATTACACTGTAGAACAAGCATATCTTCAATTGCATGCTGACTATAGAATGGTAGGGTTTAGTAGTTTTCCACTCTTGTTTTATCTCTACTTAAAATAGCTAATTAGCTTTGTAGATCGTAATTTGATGATTAATTAAATTGATAAGAGGTCTTGAATCTGTTTGGAAAATGAAAATATTTCAAATGTTAACTATATCTGATTTGATCTACATCATAAGTATGATAACATTATTAAAACAGGCAAAACTCTCCATACAATAGTGCTACTCAGTGCAAGACATAGTAATCAATGAATGCCAGAAGGCTTGTGCATAAAATCCCTATCTAGTGCCTACTCATTTAATATCCATAGGCTAGTTTCTAGCTTGTGGCTTTCATAAATGGGGAACCTTGGATCTGAGAGCACTGCACCTAGATCTTAGAGCCTTGGCTTTGAGAGTACTGCATCTAGATTTTATATTCTAAGATCTAGGTGCAGTGCTCTCAGTTCCAAGGCTCCCCACTGATGAAAGCTACAAGCTAGAAACTAGTCTGGAAATATTGGATGAGTAGCACTAGATAGGAATTTTATGTACAAGCTTTCAGGCATCCATTAATTATTCTGTCTTGCACTGAAGGGCACTACTGTATGGAGAGTTTTGTCTATTTTAATAACAGTTATGAGCAAGCATAAGACATGGTGATCATGTGATGTTTAGTGGTTTAACTATGATAGTGGTAATAAAAACCATGTTATATAACTATAAGCCTAAATTTATATAACAAACATTAATTAAAAAATTTTTTAGATTTAAAAATACTTTTGCATTAAATATAAAACTTCTATTTGTTTCTTACATTTTATAATTATTCATTTGTTTGGTTGTCTTCGAATTAACCATATTGATCTTAAGCAGACTGAATTTTGATAAATATTAGTTTTAGATAAATGTGTCTTTCTCCCACAAAAGTGGATAATTGTAATTTATAAAATTTTGATTGCATAGTCATTAATTGTTGCAAAAAATAATTTCAAATAAAAGATTATTTAGATAATTCGCACTATCTTTGAGATCGGATGTTTTCTAATTCAAACATTTAAAAGCTTATATATTATTTGAATAAAAATAAGGAAATGATCCAATTTAGACAAAAGTATATTTGTCATTTAAGAATTTTACCTAAATACAGCTGCTTTAAAATAATAAATACGCTCTTCATTTCCATTTCTCTATCTATCTCTGCACTCTCTAATACAAGAAAATATCATAGTCTTAAATTATGCCAAATTCCCTGCACTCATAGTTATGGCCTCATGATCTCTAGGTAGATGCCTTAATGCTTATTTTTAGTCATTTATTATTCTAGAAATTATCATGAAATTTTTGTCCATATAACCATTCTAAATGTTAATTAATGTTGAATATATCTCCCATTGTTTTTTTGATAATTTTATCTCCCATTGTTGAACACAACCACATGAAATAGTTCATTCAATCTCAATTTTTCTACGTGTAATATCTCAGATATATATATAGCATTCCAGTATATCATAAATACTTTGATCCTATTAATAACAATATCTGAAAAGTAAATGATACTCAAGATGCACTTTTGTGCTGAATCAGCATTCTTCAATTTACCCAAGTCACAATCTCTCATCCGTCTTCATGTCATAGATTTCACAAAGTATTATTATTTATGCATTTCTCCACTTTTAAGTCTTCATATGTATTATAAAACCAAAACTTTATCAGTATTATTCACTAAAATTATTGATGTGAAAATATTTTAAAGTCTTCTATTCTTTTTTTTTTTAAAAAAAATCTAATATTGCTGAGCTGTTTTTGTGTATATATATAGGATTCCACTTTATTGTCAAAAGGACATTGCTTTGAGAACAGATTGGATTTACTGATTGTTATTGATATTGGAATTGTCTAAGTGTTGACTAATTTTTAATGACATATTTATATATAAAACTATAAATGTCAACATTTAACTAAAAAAATATGTAAAATATGTCAACACAACCATTATACTAAATAAACCAGCAGAATATCAGTTATCTGTTATCAAGTGAAGACTTCATTTAGAGTAGTAAATGGAAATATGAGGTTGTGGTATATATGTTGAAAATCATTTATCTTTTCCACATTATGTGGTTGGGTGTATCAGTTATATGAGATGGAGTGGATGACTAAAGGAAGCTTGAGAGCCTGACTTCAAATTCCCTCTAATTATATCTAGTTTAAGTATATATATATATATATATATATATATATATATATATATTAGATTTGTATTTAAATATTATATATCACTATTAGCAGTTTATACTAAATGAGTAAATCCAAATGAGGCAGATCAAAGATATAAAGACCAAAAACGAAAAAGGTTACCAAATAGAAAAAGAATAAAAACAAGAATCATAATTTCTCTATATGTAGTTAAAACATTGAAATGTGATTTCACAAACTATCTTTTGTCATATTTAATGCAGCGAGATGTCCAAAGGTATGAGAGATTCATGCCCATTGAGATTGTCCTACTACTAATCTAACTAATCAAATACAAGAATAAAGAGAAACAATAATCTCTAATCATTAAATAATAAAGTGATTTAGAATCTAATCACTTACATGTTTTTAATTTAATTTGTTTGCTAACTAATTTCTCCCACACTTCTTCAAAAGACCTAGTAGAAGTTTTAGCTATATTTTCAATATTTTATTTTTTTGTTAACCAATTATTCTATATTGTATCTTAAAAAAGAGTCTACTCTCAATGCCTGAGAGCAATGAATCTACCAATTAGTAGCATTGGCCATTTCTTTGTATCATGGTACAACCAATCAATAGCATTATTTTTGCTTTTGAATTTAGAAATCTGTATAACATCTATAATGTAATTGTATAATTCTGACATCTTCAGATTTTTTAAACTAATAATTTGAGTTCAAATTTCTATCATTAAAAAAATGCAAACTGGAAAATATATGTTGTAGATAACCACAAAATAATGAAGAAAGGCCAGAAGTGATTGCATCATTATCAGAACATGTCAGAACAACTCTGACACCATATTGTTGATTAGTATACCATTTTGAGAAAACTTTTTCAAATCAGTGAAATGTTTTAAAAAGTTGTTGATTTTTACTCCTCTAAAACATTTGATCTTAATGTAAAATAATACTCACACAGAATTTGAATATAAAATTTTAAATAATATTATTGTACTGAGTATATTTTTGACATTTTCATGCCAATAATATTATTAAAAACTTTATATTCAAACTTGATATGAGTATTATTTTAAATTAATATCTAGAATGGCAAAGTAAGAATGCATAATTTGATCTTAATGACAATGTTTGTTTATATAAAATTTCTACTAGACTTCCATTTTTAATATGTTAAAAATTATTACACTTTATACTACTTTTGATATAGATATTAAATTATTATTAACTACTAATCAACCTAACTTATATCTGATATACTCAATAATTATTTACAATTAAAAAACAAATAGTGTCTGTAGTTTTAATCTTTTACATAGAGATAATTAGAACTGTAATAGCCAGAGGAATATATCTTAAATCAGTCTAAATATGTGATGCAAATTAATTTTTAAATGGTTGGTGTGTAAATTTACAGAATAGATGTATTGTACTCATTTGTAAAACTCTGTAGACAAATAAGCAAATTATACTTTATACTAAAAATAAGGGACATCAAATAATAATTTCCAAGTATTTTTCCATTTCTTATTGTTTGTGTACATATTTAAATATCTTGATTATCATAAAAGTTTAAGCTCATATTGAACTAAGTCCTGATAATATTATAATATGTGAAGGTGGGTGTTTGTCTGCCTGATTATAAATTATTAAAAACCAACCAAATGATTTATCACCAACAGTTTATAAAATGTTTAAGTATCACAAAGAAGAAGTTAAGCTGCATTTCAAAGATCTTGCTCCCCATAATTTATTATTCTATCACTGCACCAAATGATGCAGGAATTGATACTGGTTCAATGTGTATATGCATTGTGGCCCTCTTAATAAAAAGAAATAAAGCCAGAAACTTGCAGAGGCAAACTCTCCATTTAATAATGCCACTCAGTGCAAGCCAGAGTAATCAATGGATGCCAGAAGGCAGAGTGGCATTATTGTATGGAGAGTTTTGCCTATTTTAATAAAAGTTATGAGCAAGCATAAGAAATGGCCATCTTGTGATGTTTAGTGGTTTAAACTTGAAGAGGAATAAGATTATTCATTAATTAGTACTTGGAGCATTAAAAGTTTATTATAAAATATTAATACTTTGGCTGATCTTGTGCAGAATGAATACTAGCACAAAATCCGCACTACATAAAGAGATATTTAGGTTGATAATAATATTATATTATCGTACATAACTTGTTTATAAATATATATATGAAATATAAAAAATGAAAAGGTATTGGTTAAAAAATAAATAAATTGTAAAAATAAATCAGTGTCATTAATATAGTGAACAAGCCATCATAGATGTAAACTTTTTTTTTACCCATTTCAATTTGAAAAAATCTGGGTTTAAAAGATTACATAGGAATGCTATTTTAATAAGAGTGAAGACGGTCCTACAGCTTCTGTATAATTAAAGAGGAAGAGAAAACATCTTTCAAACCTCCATTCGCTAAAGGAGATCACATCTAAGCAGATTAAAAGTCAAATTTAATAAACACTATCAAGTTTCCTTGCTCTGCTTTTTGCCTATTCAGTGTACAAAGAAAAGTTAAAGGAAGCTTTTGTGATCTTTTTCACAAAAACCTTCCCTCTTGTCAAATGGTTATTGGATTTCTAGTCCATATAATTTTATCTTTTACATTCCTGATCTCAAACTTGCATTGTCCTTCCCTTATAAATATTTAATGATTGTTACTTCTTTTTTAAAAAATGATTTCATCTCACACATATACACACAGCCAAGTTAACAAAGAAAGAGTGAAATAAGCTCAAGACTTTATAAGAAAAAACCCTATTAGTAATCTAACCACTTTCAGAAAATTCCATCAATATTTCCATCATTAAATAGTCTAAAATGATTTGAAAATACTATCCCCCCCCTCTTTTACAGCCTCTCTTTTCTCATTAAATTGAAAAAAAAGAAGTGAATTTCAATTATTCATAAGTCTATCAAAGTATCAATCTTTTGCAAAATAATGCCCAATAAAGACGCAGACAAAAAATAAAAGAAAATAAAAAATTATCTCAAGATCACACACAAAGAAGAAAAAAGTTTAAGCTAACAAAAAGGCTAAATCAATTTTGATAATGAAAAAGTAATTATCTAAAAAGCTAAGTTAAAGAATAAAAACTTTTAAAAAATCCAAAGAATTAAACGAATATAAAGTATCATATGGCACTATTAAGAATAATCCATTCATTTTTCTCTAACGTCACCTTTTTAAACATGTATAACCAATGAATAATTGTGTGACTTCCCATTGTGCATATTCGAAGCTGCTTCATTTCTCTGCTCTTTAAGCTAATAACTTTCAAAGTTTTAATACTTGTTGGCTTTAAACCCAAGTCATGCTAATTGTCTAACTGTACAGGATTAATGCTAAGATATATACTGCAATTTTACTTAGCAGAAGAACAATACAAAGATTTCAGACTACCATGAAGTTTGGAGAGATGGAGGTAAGAAGAAGGTATCAAAAATGAAATACATGATTTGTAGAAAAAAGCAGGAAACACTGACATCATTTAAAGAATTGGGAGAATAAAGTACAGCTAGACTAAACATCATGCTAACAGAGATGATAATAAATTGGAAGTTGAAGTTTTAAAGTTGATTCTAAGAGATTTCAAAAGACTGTAAAATAAATAAAATAAAAAAGTTCTCTGGAATAATGTGATGAAAATTGACTAGGGAACAAAAAACTAACTTATTGCTATGGATTAAAAACAATTAAAAATAATATATATATAAATCTGGGTTCAAATCCTCTATAATTACTTCTAAACTCCAGTGATATTAAGTATACCTGTATTTAAATATTACAGATTCATCCTGTATCCTGCCCATCCCTTTTTTTGTATTTAAATATACAAGTCCTATGCATGAAAAATCAGAATGACTTATGGTCAATATGGGTATGACAATAATATTGGCATCATCAAAAGATTTAGCATTCTATCATCAGATTTTTTCAATGGTATGGAAAACTGAAGAGTTGGATGGCAAAGTACACTGAAGCATGTTCATTAAAGTTTAAAGATTTGCTATCTAAATATAAACTGAACACTGGTCATATATGAATGTGGGAGATGATGATCTGTACCAATTCATGAGTGCTGGTTCAGCATGAAATACATATCTTGGACATCATGTACCTTTTTTTACATGTGCATGGTTATGTGCATCAATTGTATGAGATTGATTGATTAGTTGAAGGGAGCTGAAAATTCTGGGTTTAAATACCCTATAATTTAATTATATATATTGTACAGGAACTTGGGGGGTCTTCTTATAACTCATGTCTAAATATATATATGGATACATTCTACATATAAATAGATTATTTTTTGATCAACATGATAAGCTATTTGTTTAACAAAGATTAATGGAACCTTAATTTTGCCTAATTAATTATATTTAGGATTGATAGTGGTAATTAACCCACATTTCAATTATATAACTGCTTTATATAAGATATCCTGCTTATATTTCCTAAATATATATGTCAAATTACCTCTTGTAGAGCTATGCTCAATTTTCATTTATAAGTACATATTTGTGTTTTGTTACAGATGGGATTAGAACTATAGTATCCTATAACTGCAAATGCCACTTTTTTGCAGAAAAATAACTATGGATACATTACCCCTGGTCACACAATTCCAGTTTTCAACATCCCAACATTTTTCCACATCAGAACATGATGTCTCATTGTTCTTGTGTATATCTGAAATGAGACTGATGAAATAAGAACAGAGCAGACATCTAAAATTTAAATAATCAGTTTATATAAGATAATATCAATTAATGAATACTACAATTGTGCATTTTTATATCATTATAATACTTTTTTTCTTTAAAACACCTACTTGGAAGTAACAGGTGATTATAATTATTAGTTTTGAGATGGGTTTTGATCCCCCATACATTGACAAATCTTTTCTTTTCAACATATTCACATTAAATATTAATCTTATTAGTTTATTAATAGAATGACAATAATAAAAATAAAATTAATAATGATTAAATATAAGTAGTTATTCATATAAAATATGTATATTTATAAAAATAAAAGAAACACACAGTTTACACATGCAAAAAAATAATATTCTTAATGCATAAATAAAAGACCTCAAGCTTATTGTTTTGTGTTAAAACCTAATATAATTCTATAAATTATTGAGGCTTTTTAGTTATATGTATATACAATTAAAAGATCTTGACATAGCTCATTCAGTAAGTTTATTATCATTAGAATAACTTTATACTACCATGATAACTTTAAAAGAACCTAATGTTCTTTGGTACTACTCCTTTTTTGTGTTAGTAATTTTCTTTGGTATTAGAACTGCAACATGAAGCATGTATTAGACTTGCTGCACCTTTTCATATTCTTATCAATCTACTGATAACTTTGTAATCTTGTGATCTGACCAAAATAATGTGTACAAGGATCTTGTACATGATATTTTTTATAGTAACATGTACATGGATCTTGTACATGATATTTTCACAAGAATAACAAAGTTATCGGCAGTTTGATATGAATTTAAATTGGTGCATCAAGTCTGGTACATGCTCCATGTTGCAGGACTAATAAAAATAACTAAAAGTATAAAAATAATATTAAAAACAGCATTTTAAACAAATTTTGAGAAACAAATGGATATTAAAAGATAATTTTAAAACAATTTTAAGAAATAAATGGATATTAAAAAGATCAATTTTTAAAGTATTAAAAAATAATATTAAAAACAGCATTTTAAAACAAATTTATACAATGTTCACACTAACGATTTTAAAATGTATAACAATATATAAATCAATATTAAAAATAACATTTTAAACCAAAAAAAATTGATTTCCAATCTTAAATAAATGACACCATCATGCAAAAAAATGTTAATTTAAATATGCACAAAACAATCACTAAATTATAATTTTTTAAAATATTATTTATAAAAACATGTAAAATACACACATGTTCTATTTCCTGTGTAATATACAACAGGAATTGTTGCATTGAAGCCACAAATTTTATATTTAATTCTAACACACTTAAAATGGATATTTGAACTCAAAATTTCCCCCCAAGTGGAATTTTATTGAACACATAACTGTGCAGAGTATGCCGGATTCTCCACATAAATACTAATAAATGTTTTTTTTTTAAAAAAAAGAAAACAAAAAAAAAATACACAAAAAGAAAGTAATATAAATTATTATAAGACTTATTAAATATTTATCCAGTTGTCAAAAAAAAATCTGGACACTAACTGAAAATCTCAAAATATTACAATCCCCCCCCCCCATTGCTAAAGATAAACATGATTTCACACAAGATCAAATAACATTGCAGGAATTATTCTCTTTCAATTTGATGTCAGTGCAAGATTACACATTTATTGCAGATGTGAAAAGATCTCCTATCTCCTTACATTGCAGATCTAATACCCAAGTACCAAAATAATTTTCTATATACATGAATAAAAGACCTCAAGCATATTGTTTTGTGTAAACATTGTCTAATTTTTAAAACCTAATAAAATTCTATAAATTATTGAGCCTTTTTATTTACATGCATATAAAATTAAAATACCTTGCCATATTATTCACTAAGCTTATTATCATTAGAATAACTTTATACTACTATGGTAACTTTAAAAAAACATAGTCTTTTTTGGTACTACTCCTTTTTTGTGTTGGTAATTTTCTTCCTTCAGTAGGCAGTCTATGAAATTGTAAACAATGAGAAAAAAATTCTACTGTGGACAAGTTAATGTTAGATATATAATTATCACTATTTCTAGATTCAGACATTTTTCACTTTTGAAAAAACTACATTGTTCAGGTTTCACCTAACACAAACACAATTCATGTGACATCTGCACTATAACTGTGTTTAAATTAGCACTGTAAAGTTCTTCAGCAGTGATATTCTTTGAAGACAAATAATAGTTAAAAGAGACTTAGTATCATAAGTGGTTACTGCTATTATTTGCGATCTTTTAAAATTTTGATAGGTTCTTTCATTCTTTTACTTGCATAGTATTCTCGATATGCATTTTGATGTTTGGTTGATGTCTTCTCTTTTTTATATAATAGATTTAGTTATTGCTAATTTACAGAGATTACATGTGTTTCCATCAACCTCCACTCATTTTCCTTCTTGCTGTTTTTTTCTTGGTTCTTGCTTTACATTATCTGGTTATTACTACTAATTAGCTGTTTTTTAATTATCAGTTTTACTTAATTTATAAAATGATTTTTATAAGTACCAAAAAATTTGCTTCTATTTTAGGAAGTTCATGTCTATTTTATTTTATTTGAGTCTTATAGATTCTTAACTTATGTATTCTTATTCTCTGTCATTTTTTCTATAAATGGTTTATTTTTAATTTCCTCCTATGTGAATATTCAATGGTTAGAGAATATGAATGGTTTTTTTTATAACTATGTGTACAACATTTAAATTAGTGTAGTTTTGCTGATATATTAATTCCAGTAAATATTTTATGAATACATTTTACTACTATCTCTTCATTTTATTTTATTTTAATTATATTTTCCAATTCTTTCTAAACCATAGTTTTTTTTATCTGCTTCTTAAGTTTCTCAATTATTTATCTTTTTATTTACTACTTGCAATATTTTATTTTATTATTTCAATCATATTTATCTTATTTATCAAACCCACATCTCTAATGTACCCAAATTTCCAAAAGATCAAGTCATATGCCAAACACTTATCAAGTCTCATTCTTGAATCTACTATTAAAACCATATTGAATATATAGTTGAAAATATATATAAATGATTATACGATACATACATGTTGTGTGCAGGAATACTTTTCAGTTTTATGAGTTAACAAATTGAGTTTTTTAATATAAATAAGTCGATGTAAATTAGAAATCAATTAAAAAAAAGTTGTTTATGCCATATTTATAGCATATGCATAATAAATCATTATAAGTAAATGTTTATGAAAACTCTCTGCATATACATAACATTTTAAAATTGTAATAACATCACAAATAAACAGTAATAGTTCATAATTTATGCAGAAATACTTTTCATTACTTAGATTATAATCATTAAAAATCTAAGTGGAAGTGTTCTGAATATATAATAAATAAATATGACATATATGGACTGAAATAATTTGTATTTAAGATAAAAGGTATCCTTGGAAAAGAATGAAATAAAAAAGTAGTTGAATAGTAAAAAATCAAGAAGTATTGTGACAGATATAGAAGTAGTTGGTAATGCCCTTAATTGGTGTTAATATATATGATAAAATCTTCTTCTGATGATGATGATGAGATTCTTGACATTAAAAAAGGATTATCAAATGTCTTTCTTGATTGAAGTTATTTGGTAACAAGTTTGATTACTGGAAGTGCTGCAACTGGAATCAATCTGAAGATCTTATGATTCAGAATCTGAACATTTTAACACTTCACCAAACCACACAGGAAACTTTTGATAATGTCCAATAACATATAAAAAAATGGCCAGCATGAATTCTATTTAATTGATTAAATTAAGATTTTTTTTCTATTTTGCTTTCTGTCTTTATTTGTTTTCATTAATTAGAAATTGACCAGGAATCCATAGGTATTGATCCAGTCTATTTTATCATGATATCATTTACTTAAGAAAATAGATATATATACAATGTAAACTAAACAAAATTTTGAACTACTTTCAAGTAAATGACTAGAGATGTTTTAATCTTTAATGTCATTAGAAAATCACCAATTACTATCAACAATCTTTAATGCTAAACCACTTTTCTTTAGTATTCTACAATACTTTTTATATTTTGAATTGGATTAAAAATAAAAGGAAGTCCTCTTGTACTTATAATCCAAGTTGTTTTAAAGATTTAAACCCAGTTAACTATTTGTATAGATATGAGAATATTAGACAAAAGTAGTTTAGCCTAAGAGATAGTAGAATGTAACTGATGGTTTTCTAGCAACATCAAAAGCAAAGATAACATTAGGTATTCACATGGAAGTAGCCTCACACTTAACTTGGTTTACTTTATAATAAATCCATGAAAATATTTAATTTAACATATATAATATACAGTGATAACCAAATGGGTTGATGTTCAGAAATTCATAAGAAATTTAAGCTTGGTAAATGAGGTGACATTCCATGGGCCTTGATCTCCTACATCTGCCACTCAACCATCATACCAATCCAGGCAAGATAATATTATAAAATAAACCAATTCTTCTGCATTATTATAAATTCAAATTTTGAACTTGAAATAGAGTAAACAATAATAATGTTCCAGTTCAATCAAAATATTATTCTACTTAATTTTTTTTTTTAAAATTAAAAGTAACTATTATATCTCATTATCTAATAAAATGTAAATTTGTTAAAATAATTTTTTAACATTTTTTGTACTACTTCCAAGAATTTTATATTGTGAATTAACTGGTTTTTTTTTCTTTTTTTATATATGTCAAAACATCGGCTGGGAAGCAAACCCGGGATAACTGCTTAGAAAGCAGCTATGCTAACATCAAGCCCACCAACGTTTGACTAAATTAACTGCGTTAATCAATGAATTGGAAATAGACATTAGCACTTCTCATTATCATACCAACAATGGTGTGGTTCAATTTGATGCAATAAAACATTGAATTTTTTTTCCAGCAAACTAAAGGTTTTCTTCAAGAAGCTATTTTATAGTTAATCCCATTTGATTGATAAGCTGACATCTAACTATTATTAGCTAAACATGACTATTCTAATGAATGTGCATTATCATTGTAGAAGCATTTATGTGCTGGTTGTAAAACAAATAATATGTTGTAACCTTGTGGTCAATGTTGAATTTCTACAATTAATAAACTGTTTTATCACGACAGTTGAATGACTATATGGAAAACGAGTGTCTTACTAATTATTTATTTACATATGAGATATTTTGAAAATTATAGTATTAATCTTATAGGATATTACATGAACTCTTATCTGTATGTGGTTTATTTGCTTATTTATTTTTAAACAAATCCTCCAAATACTTGATATTTTAATTCTTAAAATTTTATATTTGAGCTTTCTCCGAAAGTAATTGATGTAAAAGAAATTGTGAAGACACACAAGAGTCTTAGATTGCTTACAAGTAGAAAACAAAAAAAAATAACTATATTATACTGTCAGAATAAATAAATAGTATAACCAAAAGAAAAAAATTAGAAAAAAATCCATTTAATAATTTGAAGCCAAATTTAAATTCATTAACCTCCAGAAATACCTTTTTCTTTCTCTCTACTAAAACTAAAAATAACTCTTCAATCTTATAAACATCAGATTTCTTTAACACATATTAGATGATAACATGTTTTCTAATTTTAATTTGCAAAAAAATAAAAAGTAGTTCCCATCTGGGGGAGCTTTTTAATTAGGAAGCAAGTTTATAATCATATTTAATTAAAAGAACAAGACATTTCTATCTTTCTTTTTTTTTTTGCTTTTAACATGAGTTAGAAATGTATAAAAAAAATTATAAAATTTAAATTATAAGCACGTTTTAAATTGTCAAATAATTAAATCACTGCCACGTGATTTTAATATTACGAATGACTCAATTTTTTATAATCAAATAAACCCAAAGTAAAAAATAAATAAACAAATACATATATTACGTTTTATACATCTCCACATATACACTGTAATGCAAAATTTAAAAAGAAAAGAGAAGGTTATGTAAAGGCTCTGATGAAGATTGCAGGACAGTTGAAACTGTTAGAAAATTAAAGTAATTATATATAAAAAATTTGCATTGGAGTGTGTATGTGTGGAGATTTATAAAAAGTAATATAAATGAAGAATGCAAAAAAAGTAAAGGAGAAGATATAAAAATAAACAAATATAAACAAACAGCATGAACTTAATTAAAATATTTAAAATCTTCAATTAATTTCTTAATTTATATTTCTTCTTAGATTTTATAAGACGCTAAAATAAGTATAAAAAATAATAAAAGTTGAAGTCTGTTAATAACAATTAACAATTTATTATCACCAGTGATAATTTCTCATCACTTCTTATTTTTTAATTTGTAATTGCTTATCATTTTATATCATTAAAAATGAGAAACAGAGATCAATTGCTATCAAAAATTAATAGGTATTATGTTATTATCAATTATCTCCGCCTGCATTACCCAATTTGAGGACATCTATCAAACATTAATTTTATCAGTTATGTAGTAAAGCACTACAACATTTTGAAATGTTCAGCATAAAAAAAAATATTAACATGTTCAAATTAAAGTATTTTCTTTATTCTTAAAACCCATGACCTCTTTGAAATTGCTTGTAAAATGTGTCAGGCTTTTTATATGAACAAAAGCATCCAATATTCTTATATTAGTACTAGGGAACAATAATTATATTCATATTTCCTCAGTAGCCATGAGATCAGAAAGCATTCTAATTCCAAAAAAATACATTATTTAAATGAATAATGCCTTATTCATTTCACTGATATCCAAGCGGTCTTTCATTGATATCCAAGTGAACTTATACATGACAGTAAGCTGATTTTCTGTTGTTGTGAGGATAGCTATCAAACATAGCATTCAAAAGGTTTAAAGAATATATAAATTAGAATAAATAGCTTAAAATAAAATATTAAATGTAACAATAACAGGTATATTTAAATGTTACATTAAATTATTAAATATCATATTATAAAATAATAATAAACAATGTAATAGCTTTATTGAAGATGTTTAAATTTAGTAGAAATTAATAATTTATGTAAACTATCATTAAAACTTTCTCTTTCCAAAAAATGTGTAGAATATTATTGAAAAAAAAAATTTCAATTAAGTATACAAGTGTAAAAAATAGATTTTAAATAATTAAATTAAAATTAGGTTAATTAAAATATTGAGCCCATTTTGAGATATATTTGAAAACAAAAGAAAATTCAAGAAATTTTATAATTACAGTGTTCTGAAAATTAATTCAATTTAAATAATGATGGTGTTATTAAATGCATTGATTATAGTGTTGTGACAATAATGTGATTAAAATAAAATGTGTATTAAAAATAAAAGATTACCAGAAATCTAAAAAACAAAACAAATGTGTTAAAAATACGATGTCTAAATATATATATAGATCAATATTTCTTGAAATTGATCAATCAGGAGTTATACTTTATTCAACATGAAATGAGCCATCATTGGTTGACCAAGAAGAAAAGAAAAAATGACAACTGATTGAAATCTAACCTGAATCTCTGATGAACCTACTAAATTATTTTCCAAGAATATCTATTCAAAAAATATATATACTTAAACCTCAAATGTCAAAGACAGGGGATAGTTATAGGACATTATAGCAACTTATAAATAAATCAATTAATGCAGATAATCATGGGAGAAATATATTACAAAAGAAATCTAACAACAAGGTGCAGAGAATTTTGGCTATATAACTTTTGCTGTGTAAGTTTTTAAAACCTGTTTAGATTTCTATCCTAACATATTAATCATATTAAGTTTTATTTTATGACCTTTTACTATATATTTAAGTCTAACAAATTATATTTTATTATGCGTAGAGTATTTATACAACATTATTTAAGTCTTTGGTTAAATAAGGAAGTATACTGTTTTAAAAAGGTTAGAATGTGTTGGTAAGCATCTATAAATATTCAATCTAAGTTTTAACACTGTTAAAATACTAAAAATATATATTTTAAAAATTCGTTTTAACTTGTCTTTATTATATACATATGACTTGGTAGAATTTTATCCTCTTTTCTATAAAATAACAAAACAATTGTTTTAATGTGAAGTAATATTGTCTATAAACATGTAATGTGTCCACAATTGGGAAATATGTAAAGTAAAGTCTCCAAGGATTAAATAATGAGTGTACTATAATTATGTGTATTTTAAGTTAAATGTTTATTTTAAATTTTGATTGAGTTTATTTGTTCATAAATTAGCTTTTCTTTTGATTAATATGAATTAGATTTTAAGTATGTAAGATTTATAATATAAGTGTGGTTGTTGGATCACTATTGGATGTGTAAAATATACTATAAGTGTAATTTAACAGGCAACCCTGGTATTAATTTTAGTTGTTTGTTTATATGTCTATAAAAAAAATTGAATCATTGACCACGTAGGGTAGTAAATACAAAACTATGGCTGTATAGTCACCATAACACCTGTCAATAGAATTTGACTACTATCCACCATATTGGATTCGAATATGAATCTCTTTCTTAAATATATATTAAGAAATAAAATCTATGTATCCTATATGAGGACATACATTAAAAAAATATAATAAAAAAATCTACCTAATGGTCATTATTTCATTTAAAACAAAAAAAGACAACAATTTCTTCCCCAATCTTACTAAGACTGTAAGAATTATACTTTCTCCTTTTAGAAATCTTAAAACTATCACTAATTAGGTCCTTGACCCTTTCAGCTAGCTCAAACTCCATGGCTGGGAGGTAATAATACCCATCAGGTTGAATGGAGGTGACTGACTAAATTTGTGTAGTTGAAACAAGCTTTCCCTGCTTTATATACCTTACAACTTAAGATGCATATATATAAACTTATGTATTAGAATTTAAAATTACGTGTAATATACTTGCTTATTCTGATATTCTGCCAGGAATGAAACTAGGCTAATATAAGCGATAAATATGTTCATTAAACAGAGACAATTTGTTTTAAAGTAAGTAGATAATTTTATTACTATGGCTAATTAAATATTGTGAAAGAAAACCATATATATCATTTATATATCAATGATAACATAATTAAACACATATGAGGGAATGCATTTATATGTTTAAATTAAAATATATATAATTTTACACAATGGCTGAACTTTTGGAGAGTAACTATAAGCAATTTTCAGTTCTTTTAGGTAAATAAAACTAGTTATAGTTACCTTGAAGTACCCAGGATTTCTAATAGGAATAAGTTGATTTCCCTGTAAGTTTGATTTTGACAATCCAAACGAAATTGAGATATCCTTTTACTATCAAAGAATACTGTCAAAGAACAAAACAAAAATTTTTTGCCAACAGCAAAAGATTTGCACAAACATCCATTTTGTGGTATTTGAGTCTAAGAAATAATGATGACTTACTGGAGGCATTCTGAGTGTACTTAATTTGATATTTTTTTCCTGCCTGGATTGTTTTAGCGGCATATTGATGAGGTACCTATGGTTCTTGGAGGGCAAGCAATTAACAGAAACAGCTACATCTTTGGAGCTTAGGATAGTGGCCTTTACATGTATTTTTCTACTCCTGCATTCTAATGGTAGCAATGGTCTAAGTTACTATATCCATAGTTGTAACAGTCAATTTAGCAACAAGAAAATATTAATATTTCAGTTCGAAAAATCACTCTTGCTTGTTCTGATTTTCCTTTTTAACTAATTAATTTCTCCAATTTCTTTTGTTCCCAAAATACTTTATCAGTATCTCGATCTCTATATCTTAGGAATGCTTTTTTAACATTTTTCTTTTTCTGCCATGCATTTACTTCTGATTCCTTGGAATTTTGAGTGGCTAAGTAAGGTAACAAAAGACAAAATTGCCTCAATGTAGACATATATAAAAGTTCTTTTTGTTACTGTTATTAAAATGTGATATACAATAAAACAATAGAAAAGTATACATTTTAAATAAATTAATAATACAAGAAGAAAATTTATATATTTGCGTATAACTGCATTCTCACAATTTATTAACATATTTTCATGAATTTATTTTAAAACAAATAATTGAAAATATCTTTCTCTTTTTTTTTTTTAAATAAAAAAAAAACTTTCAAACTTTCTCTCTTAGACATATATATCTCATTCTTTATATTTTCCACTCGCAGCTAAATCCAATTTATTAGACTCAGGCTGAGCTAAGCAGTTAGGGAATATTGTGTAACTTTCTTGTAACGGTTTGAACCCGGCTAGTGTTACATTATGGTGGATTTATTCATGGTTTTGTTTATAAATTTGGAATTGCATCCAAAGTGCCATCTTTGTAATTAAGTTGAGTTATTATTAAATTAGGATTTGAACCTAATGTGTCCACTTACTAGAATAATAAAAAACATGTATTTATTAAAATAATCTCATATCAAATATATTAGTGTGACTATGCTATGAATCTAATAATACAAATAAATGTCTTGCATTTGAGAGAGTCAACCATATGTAGGACTCTATCCAGAGTGTAATAAAGACCAGGGATTATGTCCTCAATCATATAACCATGTTTGTATTAATTGAAAGATTAGTTTCTACATTTAGTCAAAATAAACCTTGTCTATTTTAGCAATTGTTTTCCACCAAGTGGGTAAACTAAAAGTTAACATTGGGAGAAGTGGCTTTTTAAAGCAATCATTACAAATTCTTCTGATAGAACCTGGACTGTAATTATATTTAGGAAAAGAACATTATATCTTATCTGACAATTTTGATACTTTATAAATGAGCTATTGTTTTATTCATTTAAATAAATGTGTTGATTCTATTAAATATGATATTGTCCACCATGTGTATCTATTACATGTTCATTTCATCTGAAGTAACTTACATTCTACATGATCTAGCCAGGTATTGCAAATAGTGACTGTATAATAATTATTGTTACATATTAAAGACAATAATTTCAAATCTAATTTAGATATATATATAAACATTAAAAATAATAACTATAATGATAATTAGCTATTATATACCGTCTTTCAATCTGCAGAAGTACTTTTAACTTATTTCCATTATATTTATTATTGTTTTATTGTTATTACAATAGTTTTAATTACCAATTATATATATATATATATATGAAGCAGTTATATATATATATATATACATGCATATATGTGTGTTCATGTATATATTGTTGCCATAAAGTTATAATACTAAGACATTTTAAAAATAATAATATATATTTAAAAAATTTTTTTAGGAAATTTAATTTTATTACAAGATTTAATATTGTTATATGGGAATAAAGAGGGTTCAAGTCAACAAAGAAAATTTAACTAATTAATTAGAATCCACTGATGTTCAAAAGAATGTATAAATTAAAATCTAATTTTTAAATTTATATTATAGTGTATCATTGTCATTATGGTAAAAGGTGACAAGAAATATATAATTACCATAAGAGTTTAAATAAAAAACAAAAGCTATTGAGAATTTAATTTAAAAAAATGCAATTAGTAAAATTTTAAAATTAAACTAGATCAAGATTGTGATCAAGAAGATTTTTTTAAATAATAAAAAAAAAAACTTTCTCTAAGTTTTAAAATTAATTAATCAATTTGGAAAACATTCAGATGCCTTTATTTTTGAAGGATATATAGTGGGGCAGAGAAGAAAAAGTTTTACTTCTAAAGAATCTCTAAGCTTTTATAGATTATATCACACTATGATGAGTCAGTAGGGCACCTGGATTTCTCTGAGCATCTCTAAGGAGCTTGAGTTTGTGGAGTCCCACAGTACTTATAAAATGCGATGTTGCTAAAGTCCCTGCCTACAAATGATGATTCAAGTTTGCTGACTTATTATGCTATTAGCATCAAAAGAAAGCACCCACCCAGTATATAATGTCACCAAGTGCTATCTAGCCAATATCCACGAGCACTACCCCATAGGACCAAAGAACTATACCATGAGGTTCGGCAGTGTTTCTACTGTAGGTCAAAATCCTTCATGAAGGTCTGTAAAAATAATGATTTATTTTAACTTATAAATTTCAATATACCAGTAAAAAAAACCTCTTTAATATTCTGGTTTCTTTGCTTAAATAATTCATTTATTAATTGTTTTTTTGAAACCTGTTTTCTTTAGTATTATATAAAATATTCTTATTGTAGTATTAAAATATGTTTTTTATTGTATTATAACACACGCTTAATTAATAGTACATACTAAGGAAGATCAACTATTGTAATATATTCAGTCTTTCTTAAATCTTTATTGTTTAAGACTCAGATGAAGGAGGTAAAATTAGCAAATATATTTCAGTGACTAAAACATTTAATAGTCCAATAATTCTGTCAAATCAAGCTATTTAAATCCCTCCTCTCATGGATTCTAAATTGTTTTTTTTTTGTTTGCTATTTTAAACTTGCCTATTTAATATCTGTTATTTTTAAAAAAATGTCATTTAGTCATTATCACAAGTATAATGGGTTATATAAATCTTTCAAATTTAAAATTAAGATCAGTGTTAATAAGATATAAGTTAAAAATTTATTTTCTGTTTTGGGAAGGGGCAATTATAAATGTATAGTGTGTATAGGTGATTTGTAAATAACTTTAAGTTTTAAAATAAAATTTAATGTTTGAAGTTAAAAACTTTGTTTTCTATTTTAAAATAGAAAATATATGTGTATACTGAAGATACGATAGTTTAATTTTATAAAACTTTTATGTAATTTAATATACTATCATTGTAGGCTATCATATCAATAATTATTAATATATAAAAAATACCTTGGTCAGATTATTAATATAGATGGAAACATATGGAGGAAATTAATCGTAGAATTAAACTTGGTTGGAGTGCTTTTGGTAGAAATAACTTGATACTAAAAGGAAATATGCCTATGCGTTTGAAAAGGAAAGTTTTTAACAAATGTGTTTTACCAGTTCTTACTTATGTATCTGAGACTTGGACACTTAATAGAAGAGCAATTCAGAGACTTCAGACCACTCAAAGAAGTATGGAGAAATGTATGTTGGGAGTAACAAGAAGAGATCGTAAACGCAATGTATGGATAAGAGAACAAACAGGTGTTACTGACCTCATTGAAAAAATTAAAAGATTGAAGTGGAGTTGGGCTGGACATATTGTTAGAAGAGATGATAATAGATGGACAATTGAAATTTTAAACTGGATTCCAAGACATTGTAAAAGTGAGATGGATGGATGAAATAAGAAAGTGTGCAGGGGTGAGTGATGTGGAGAAGAAAAGCTAAAGATCAGAGAAGATGGATTAAACTTGGAGAGACCTTCATCCTGCAGTGGATTGATAATGGTTGATAATGATGATGATGATGATAAGTCTTATAAGGCAGATCTCTAATTAAACAAGGAATGATTTTATTGGCAAAATTTTTTAAAGATATAACTGTGTAGGCGCTGATTTAGCATAATGTAATAGGCATTCACATATTGTAATCTTATGACATGACTGTTCACATTTTATTTATATATATTTAAATTTAAAGCCAAATACTTGTTATTATATATATATATATATATAGATAACCCAGTAATACCAATATATATATATATATATATATATATATATATTGGTATTACTGGGTTATCTAGCATCATGTTTATTGTATGTCATTCCTCCAGCAGATGCACTTCCCTGCTTTAGAGAAAATTATTTTGCCAGGCCTTTTTTGAATAAAATACACTCAAATTCAGGAATATTCATCTTACTTTAGACCTAGTGGGCCTTTATTTTATATCACTAATTGGGTAGTCAATCATTCCTGCCTGTTGGTGAGATATATTGATGTTTATGGGGAAGATGCTCATTCCTTCCTATCATGATCCATTTATTTCATAGAGACTATATTCTATTCTACCTTGTTATTGGATTGTTTATTACTGTAGCAACTCAGTATTGCCTTCCTTTATTATATATGTTAAAACCTGATATTTCAGCATTGATGGGTCATGAACATGAAAGCTTTACTATTTATCTATTTAACCATATTTTCTAGAGTTAATTAAACTTACTCTTCTTCACTTAGGGTCAAGTGCCTGCTTAAAGAATATCTGCATTAGAGATAATCAAATGTACTATCCAAAATATATATTTGTGTGTATGGAAATTCCTTGCATATATACAATCACAAATTAAATGGCATTGAAACTTTTGACATATGTAATCACTATGTAATATAATTTCCACTATCTCCAATGAGTCTAGCAACAATTAAGTGATAGTTATCTCTTTTTTTGTAATGTATTAGTAATAAAGTGTTTGTAATTTCACATATATTTATATTGCATTGAGTGTCTTGTTTGCCACTGGGAAATCATATAATAACAATAAAAGTCTCTCCCTCTCCCTGATCACCAAGCCAAATAAAATAAAATATTGTGTGGTATTGGAATGAGTTGTGGTGGGTTAAATTACTCTAGCAGTTATTTTGCTGTTGTCTGCTCATCTTGACCATTACAATATGTATATAGGCTGGTCTTTTTCCTAAAGTTTAAGGTCACGTAACACCTAAACTAATTAAAATAAATTTTAATAATCTAAATGTAAATAAGCTGATTATTACACTATATTAATAAATATTTTCACTTGTATGAAATAATTTTGCAAAATATGCCAATAAAAGGCAAAAAATATCAAGTAATTTATTCACTATATATCCACCTCTTCTGATAGATTATTTATTCAATTATATATTAGGATCAAATTTGCACTTATGTTTATTATGATGGACTGAGGGGTAATCTTAATCTTAGGTTAACACATGTAAATATATTATCAAATGTAAATATTGTTTTTCATAATAATTTTTGTCTCTCTAGTTTTGCATTAACATGTATCTTATATCACTAAACATCTTGTTAGCACAAGATGGCACTACTATATGGAGAGTTTTGCTTTGTTATATATCTTATATCTTAATAATCAATGATCACTTCCTGTATTAAATTAATTAAGAACATTACAATCTTGAAATATGTATTTTCTGTTAGTCAAAATATAATCCAATTCTGCTGTACCTTCATTTGGATGCTTCCTTGTCCATTTTATTTTAACATTTTTCTCAAAAAAAGAATTCATAATATAAAGGTTTTTTTTCCCTGCAAACTCCACAAGACTATGTCCTTTCTCATTTCTATTACCATAATCAAATTTACCTACAGCACTTTTATTTGTTTACCAATTCTAGCATTAAAGTCTCCCATAACAATTTTAAAATATTGTTTACTCTGATCCAAAGCCTTTTGTACATCCATATAAAAATCATCTACTACTTCTTCACTATGAGAACTTGTTAGGGCACAAACATGAATTATCTACATTTGGTATCTTCTATTAAGTTGTACAACTAAACGTGCCACTCTGTTCAATACACCATCAATCTCCACAATGCTGTTCCTTTTTATTTATAATGAATCCTACTCCACTTGTATTTCCAATATTTGTGCCTTTATAATAGAGTACATGTCCACTTTTTAAATCAATTGTCTCTTCACCTTTTCTTCTAACTTCACAAAGTCCAATAATGTCCCATTTAATATAAGACAATTCTTCTTTTAATTCTTGCAATCTTCCTTCACTTGAATGTGATCTGCAGTTGTAAGTATCTAAATAAAAAGTTGTCATCAAATGGCAGCCTGGGTCCTCAATTTAAATTAGAACTTACAAATCAGTTTCAAGTACTAGTGGATTTTGAACATGATTCAGAATGGAATGAAATTAATATGAAAATAACTGAGACACTTTTAAAAACTGCAACAAAGATAGCTGGTAGAAAAAAACAGCAATTGACCAATAAAATTTCTACTGAAACTAGAGAATGTGTGAAAAAAAGAAGGAATATAAAGATATACAAAAATGATGCATTAAAAAGAATTGAATATCTCGAATTTTGTAAAATGGTGTGGAAAAGAGTTAAAAATGATATAGGAAAGTATAACTGTGAATTAGCAAGGAAAGCTGTAGAAGATAATAAAAGTCTTAAATGTGTAAAACAACATTTTGGTATTGGTAAGAAATTTATATCTGCAACAAGAAAAAAAGATGGAATTATTACTAAAAAGAGAGATGACCTCATGAAATGAGTAGAAGACTTCTATCAAGAAATATATAGTAATAAAGATCAAGTTCCTCCTATATCTATTATAACTTCTGAATGGCCCAGAAATTTAATTGAAGAAGTGAGTCATGCAATTAAATGTATCAAGAAAGGAAAGGCTCCAGGTAATGAAGGAATTATAATTGATATATTAAAAGAAGCAGAAGAAGAAATATAATTTTTTTTAGCAAAGTTATATACCAAATGTCTAAATGCTAAAGATGTACCAGATGATTGGAAGAATGCAGCATTAATATTAATATTTAAAAAAGATGATATAGAAGATATTTCAAATTACAGACCTATCAGTCTTTTATCAGTTTTATACAAAATTTTTACTAAGATAATTACAACTTGTCTACAGAGAACATTGGCTTTTCACCAACCAAGAGAACATGCTGGATATATGATTTTAGTACAGTAGATCATATCCAGTTGAGAGAAGTTACATAAAGGACAAATGAATATGAGTTGCCATTATGTTTTGGATTTGTAGATTATGAAAAGGCATTTGATTCTATAAATATTTCTTCAATGATTAAAGCATTGGCCAAGGTATAGATCCTGGATATTGTCATATTTTGAAATATTAGCTTTTAGAATATCTATCATTTGAAAGATTGTAGAAAGTTTAAATGTAAAACTAAAACATTCAAATATGGAGGAAAGTTCTCACTAGGTCATTTTCAAATAAAAAAAGTGAAGTTCAATTTTGAAAGAGTTAAAGCTGTGAGTTTAGTGATCTATTTTTAATATGGTATTTTGTATACATGTCTCTCAAACACACACATGAACTGCATGCACACATACCACCTTTATTGTTAAAAGAGGGTTGCCTTGACAACAACTTGTGATTGTTGATTGCTATCTATATTGGGCTTGTCTAAGTATAGGCTGGTTTTTAATAATTAGATAGATAGGTAGATAGATGGATGAATCAGGTAGGTAGGTAGGTGAATAGGTGCTTTAGGCAGGTATGTACATATGTAGATAGGTAGGTAAATAGATAGGTAGATATAAATATGGATGGATAGATAGATAGATAGATAGATAGATAGATAGATAGATAGATAGATAGATAGATAGATAGATAGATAGATAGATAGATAGATAGATAGATAGATAGATAGATAGATAGATAGATAGATAGATAGATAGATAGATAGATAGATAGATAGATAGATAGATAGATAGATAGATAGATAGATAGATAGATAGATAGATAGATAGATAGATAGATAGATAGATAGATAGATAGATAGATAGATAGATAGATAGATAGATAGATAGATAGACAGATAGATAGATAGATAGATAGATAG